>JAJEJO010049826.1:213515-718676 GCA_020662805.1 Glaucomys volans
TGAACTCAGGGACACTTAACCACTAAGCCACATCCCCAGCCCTTTTTATATTTATTTATTTATTTATTTTTGGTACTGGGGATTGAACCCAGGGGCACTCCACCACTGAGCCACATCCCCAGCTCTATTTTGTATTTTACTTAGAGACAGGGTCTCACTGAGTTGCTTAGGGCTTCGCTAAGTTGCTGAGGCTGGCTTTGAACTCGCGATCCTCCTGCCTCAGCCTCCCAAGTGCTGGGATTACAGGCGTGCGCCACCGCACTATTTATTTTTATTTTGAGACAGGGTCTTGCTAAATTGCTTAGGGCACACTTAGTTGTTGAGGCCGGCCTTGAACTCACGATCCTCCTGCCTCAGGCTCCGGAGCCATCACCTCGCCCAGTTGTCTTCCTGCCTTTGCCATCTGGCAGGGCCTGGCTCTCCCACTTCTTGTAGGCACCAGCCTAGGAAAGGTTGAAAACATGCTTCACTGATGGTCTGAAGGTAAGTTTGGCTTGTTCTCCACAGTCTTAACAAATCAGAGTTAATTGTCATTATTTTTAAAAATTGGAACATTTCACATAAAAATCTGGATTTTTATAGGGGACTTAGCAAGATCAGGCCCTCATTTCATGACTCTGGAGTGGAGTTGGGCTGTCTGCTTGGGGCCTGTCCTAACCCAGCCTGGCCCTCTGAACACTGAAGTGTCAACCTTTGCATGAAGATTCGGAGGACATTTTCAAGCATTACCTTACCCCAAATTCTTCCAGGTTCACAGAGAAGTTAGGGAGCTCTCCAGGTTGCACTGGAGGAATGAAATTCCAGGCTTTGGCTGTGGGAGGACCTAGGGGACAGCAGGATGTCTGCATATTGTGTCAGTGAAGGCCTGTGCCTTCCACTGTAAGGGAGACCTGGCCTGAGTCCTCAAATCTGTGGCCACAGGGCAGCCTGACTTCCAGGCATGGTCAGTGCAAAGTGAGACAGGAGAGCCAGCTAGAGACTAGTGACCTGTCTGCCACTCCACTCAGCCCTTTCCCTTCGAGGGGCTCCATCCTGCTGAAAACAAGTGAAATCTGAATTGGATACAAAATTCCTGCCTCTGCTATTTTTAACTTTATTATGATTAGAAGTTTGAAAGATAGGACTTTAAAAAGACATTAGCAGGTGCTGACTTCAAAGAACCATATAAAACACTGTCCACAGGGTCCAGTTCTGCTGGGTGACTCTGTGCCAGGCCATCAGGCATCCGAAGCTGAAGGGAATTTTCACTTTAGCCTCTCCTTGGAGACCTTTCTATTTAAGAATGAGATTTTACGTGTCCTCCGTAACAATGCAGGCTTTATAAGTCTTGCCCATGTTTTCCTTGGCGCCCATGTGAACTTTCTGTGTGGGCAAAACATTGCTATTGCCAGATTTTTGACAGTGGTTTGGTTGGAGAAATGAATCTCCTTGCTCCCACTGTTAGAAGGCATGTGAGATTTTTCAGCCCCGCCCACTAGAGGCCCACGCTGTGTACCTGAATTCCAGGTTTGGTTCTAGCATGTCTTTGGGTTGGGTTTCCTTTGAGAGTTTGCTGTTACATACGCTCCGCGCTTACCATAAGTATGTTAGCTGATCACCTTTCTAGCTAACTGCTGAGGACAGGGGTGAATGAGATAAGATTTTAGTGGCCAGGCAGCTGGACTTATTGAGACGAAGATGGGGCTACACTAAATAGCCCCTTTGACCTGCAGAGAAGGGAGGGCTTCCGTGACACCATATGATCATTTTTCACTTTATATCCAATTCAATGATAACCTGGCTGTCTTTCTTTGTTAGTTTTTATCACCCACATGATATAAAGCATGGCATGTGCACAGATGATAGACGGCACTCAAATGATATATAGGTCTATCCGACATGGTTCCTGTTCTCAGTGCATTTGGTCTCATTGGTGAGGCAGGATTCCAGAAGGAAGCAAGGGGTCTCACACCCTGCTGGATAACAGGCATGAAACAGAAAACACACACAATTTAAAACAGTGCTCTCGCTGTTCCGGGCTGGGTAGACTAATGTTGGCTCTCGGCTGGGCTTCCTGGACTGGACTGGGAGTGATTAGGCAGGGTCTGGCATGGCCTGTGGAGGCCCCTGGAGCTGGAAGGACAGGAATGGAGCTGGAAGGGGATGCCCTTTGGGCCAGACTGAGGTGGAGGCAGGTTAAAGAGCTTCTGCTTTATCCCAGAGCTGATGCTAAGCCACTTGGATGCAAGGGAGGGGCAGATGTGATGGCCAGGAAGGAGGAAGGTTAATCTGGAGCTTAAGGGGATTAGAGCAATGGAAGATGCGCAAGGCTGGAAAGCCAGTTAGGAGGCTTTTGAATAATCCAGGTATAAAGTAAATGGGGCCTGAATTAAGGTGAGAGAGGAAGGGCAGCGGAAGGGCTGATTTTAGTCAATTTTGGAAAAGATACCCAAAGGTACTCATGAAAGAAAGGGTGGAGGGGTAAGAGAGGCCACACTTTCACCCTGCCCCGCTTCCCACCTCGCTCATTTGCCGCCAGCCACGCAGGTCTCCCAGCTGTGCCCCGAGCAAGGCCAGCATGGTCCCGCTTCAGGGACCTTCTGCTCCTGGTTGCCTACCTGGCTTGCTTCTTCTCTTTCAGTCCCCACCTGGTTTTCTTCATGGTGGAATTTTCAACAAACGCACAATAGGATAATATTACTCCCCTGAAAAGTTCTTGAAGGTTCACAGACTGTTTTAGTCAGCTTTCTCACCCCTGTGATTAAAAGATCTGACCAGAACAATTTTAAAGGAGGAAAAGTTTATTTGGGGCTCACGTTTCAGAGGTCTTAGTTCATAGAAAGCCAGTTCCATTCCTTGGGGCTCTAGGTGAGGCTGAACATCATGGCGGAAGAGTGTGGCAGAGGGAAGCAGCTCACATGGTGATCAGGAAGTGGGAGTAGGAATGGGGGGGTGGGGGGGAGAAGGAAGGGGGAGGGGGAGAAGGAGCAGGGGGAGGGGAGATCTCCACTTGCCAGAAATATATACCCCAAGCCAGGCCTCAGTGAACAGCCTCCTCCAGCCACACCCCACCTGCCTCCAGTCACCACTCAGTTAACCCCATCAGGGATTAATTCACTGATTAGGTTAAGACTCTTACAACCCACTCATTTCTCCTCTTGCATTGTCTCACATGTGAGCTTTTGTGGGGGACACCTCACATCCAAACCATAGCACAGACCTGGAGAGCTTAGGCTCATGGAGATTGCAAGATGCACCCTCACTAGAGAGGACTTCCCTGACTGCCCCCCTCTCCTCTCCATAGCTTTCTCCATAGCATGCTTCCTCAACTGACAACAGATTGCGAATTCAGTCATTTGTTGGGTTATTTTCCATTGTTCTTCTTACTAGGATGTAAGGTCCTAAGGACAGAGACCATCTCTTTCTTTTAAAGTTATGCCTTCAGCACTGAACACAGTGCCCGGCCTAGAACTGATGTACAGGCAAGTTAAAAAAAAAAAAGAGGCTAATTTGGGGAGAAGAGGAGGAGGAAAAAGGCGATGATTTAACTTTAAGCATGGATCATTCTAGAAGAAACTATTTTACATGGTGACTGGCAAGAGGTCCAGGCTGATGTTGTAGTGTGTGCTGTCCAGGGCGTGTCCATAGGCACCAGAAGAGCTGAGGTGGACAGTCCCTCTTCTGGGGGGCATTTTCTCCGGTTTTCCACCTTACTGTAGGGGTCCATTTTCTTCCCGGTGTGACTCACCCTTTCCCAGAAGAGCAGCCTTGGAACAGGGGACACCTCAGGGAGCTGCTCAGGCTCTGAAAGGATGGTGTGGATGTTGTGCCCTGCGGCTCAGGACCCCCGAAGACCACCAGAGACCATGGTCAATGCAAGCAACAAAGAGTCATTTATTAGCAAGCTCGAGCTTGGTCCTCCGCGCACTCGGTAACTGGTGACGCTAAGAGGCCCCTTGCTCAAATTTAGCAGGGTTTTTATAATGAAATACAAACAGGTTAAGGGGGGGGGGGTTGCAGTGCCTCTTTTTGATTGGTTAACATGGAAAATCACATATGAAGCATTTTATTTTAAGTTTTGGGTCAGCCTGACCGCTAGGGGAAGGGCGGATAGCCACCCAACTTTTGCAGGATAGACAAAATAAGGAGTGGGAACATTCTGTAGTTTTTCTAAAAGCTGAGGGCAGTTTGGGAAGGACTTACGTTTACATAAGTGTTTGCATTTTCCACCTTTCATGAAAATCTCATTTTCTCTTGAGCTGTCCATCATCTCATTATTTGATGCTTTTTAGAAACTTCAAAGGTAATTATTGGGATAATCTGCTACAAACTTTTTGAAATATATTTGACATAGTCCATAGTAATCTAAAGGAGTACACACACACACACACACACACACACACACACACACACTGCACACCTGTAGCTCATTTGTTTCCACGGTTTCCGTTTCTCCGATTCCCCCTCGTGGCAGGAGCCTATTAGCATCACCTGCCAAACTGACTTATGAGTTAATGAAGTAGCTCATGTGCATTCATTTGGTTTTCCAAAATAATCTCTTTAAGAAAACACATTTCTGCTTTTCAAATGCGGTTCAGCCATTGCTCGATACAAACACATTCTAACATCACTGTTGACTGTATTGAAATGAATGAATACATTATAAAACACTTTATCTTTATTGCTGCCTGAAGTGATCTGTTGAGAATATAATTGCCAGCTGTGCATCTTAGGCACATAATTCCATCGCCCGGTTCTTAAGGAGGCATTAGAGCCGTGGATGATCCTTTGCTTGACAATCCAGCCATCGAACACCAACCTGCTGTAATGGCAAGTGCCATCCCCAGATCAGGTCACCGCAGCCTGAATCTGCAAGTATGGCCAGAAGTGGGGTGGGGAGGGAGTCCAAGGCTGCTCTTAGTGTCTGCTCAAAAGTCTGTCATGCTTCTGTAAGCCCGAGGTCACTGCTTCTGCTCAAATGGTCCCTTGTTATAAAGCAGACCTGTGTCCTTGGGCTGCCCATAGACATCCGTGACAGGTGTGGACCCTAATTTTAATTCTCTGACTGTGTTGGTGTGGGGGTGGCAGCCAGCCACCATTCAGAAGCAGTGTGATGGCCTTTGTGTGTGGGCGGGAGGGTGACCCAGTTCCCCAGACACCTTTAAATATCACACAGTCTACAAATAGAGATGATGGGGTGGGGCAGGGGAGAGGGTTTTAAGAAACCTAGAGTCTCCTCTGCCAGCATGCAAGTGTCCTCTGGGCTCCTATTGTGGCACAGATCCCTGTGGAATGCCAGGATTTGGGATATAACACTATTCAGATCTCTTATTTTATAAATGAGGAATAAGAACTCACTTTACTGAAGCCTCCTGAGTAAATGGAGAGTTCAGAGTTTTTCATTTAATTTTCAGTTGACCGATAAGGAAAGTGGTAGTTCTTTGGTCCTCACACAGGAAGAATATCTCAATCCTTAAAGACAAAGAGTTGGGGCACCTGAGTGGTCTGCTTGATTCTGGAGGAGGAACTGGGGAGGACTGAGGGCGGTCAGCGAGGATGGGTCACCTGGAGGAGGAGGAGGACTCAGACACCAGGCACAAGGAGGGGGACATGAAGAGGGAGGTCACTCTGGACACACCAGCCCACTTTTGAACCTCTGTGGAAGATGCTGGAAGCCGATTTCTGGGTTGCCTCCTCCAGGATATACCAAGTTGCGGGTGTCCGCTCTCAACGTTAAGTTTGCCTGGAATCTAGACAGGTGTGCTTGCCAAGGCTCTGTGGGACAGAATCCAAATAAATCCTCGAATCTCTGCTCATGAACATGGATTCTGTGCCCCTCACCCCGTTCATAAGCCACTCCAGCCGTCCAGGGCAGGGCAGCATGGGAAGACAGACAGCAGTGAAATCAACGCCCCACCGGCTGTTTCCAAGTTCACAGTCTCAGTGAACTTGGAGAATCAGCTTAATTCCTGCACAACTGATCTCTGATTCCAGATGCCAAGTGATAGTCCATGGCCTCTGGTTAGACCAGGTGCCTTCCCTTCTCGTGCCCTCCAGACAGAGTCCCACTGTGGGAATCAAAGCCAAACCAAATACTTCTCTCTGGTTTAATGTCACCCATCATTTTTGTCCTTATCAATTACTAACTAATAATATTAAAATATGATACTGAGGCCCTTCAAAAGAGGAATGAGGAGAAAAATATAGCTAAGCAGATCAGGGGACAGAAACCAATGTTGGGAAGAGGTGGAGAGGGGAGGAGCTTAGAGCTCCAGGTCAAGCAAATACCATGAACCAGGTGAGTGGTGCTCACCTGTGCAAAGAGGGGCCACCAGGTGTGTGTTTACCCGGACCCACCTGCCCTGTGGAAACCCTCCAATTCCTTCCCGAGAGCCGTGTGACAATGGGTATTCTGGAGAAAAAAAAAAAAAAAAAAAGAGTTGACCATCTTACTTTGGTTGGAAAATCCTAGAAAAGAGGGAGAGACTGCAGGAACCAGGGTAACTTGGGCGAGTTTCTGAGTCTGATCAGCCTTCTCAGTGGGGATTCCTGGCACAGAGGAATCCACACTGGCACACTGGTGGGGGTCTCCTGTCCCAGTCGGGCTCTGGGGCTGAGGGAGGAAAGGGGGCAGCAGGAAACCGCCGCCTGTGGATTCCCTGGCTTCCTTGCAGGCCAGCCGACTGGCTCGGGCTGGATGGAGTTGCAGGGCAAAAGCTTCCCCTGCCTCCCTTCAGCTCAGAGCAGGAGAGTGCAAGTCACCGTGGAGGCCCCTGGGATGCACCCAGCTGCCTGGGAAGCCAGGGCTCCTCTTCCCCAGAGGACCATGACTTCGATCTTCTGCAGGAACAGGGGGTGCGTCTCTATAGCATTTATTTTTTTCTGTCTTCATCGTGGCTCCTCATTGACTGGAAGCTCAGCCCACTTAGTATGGAGGTGGAAAGAGTGTCCTGGGGGGAATGTGGCTGTTTACGGCCCTCTGACCTTGGACTTGTCACCAAAGAGATCTTGCTCCCTGGATGAAGGGGTGGCGTGGCAAAGCCAGAAGCATTCCATTTCCCTTTGAGAAACAGCAAATCTCCATCTTGCAGAGATCAAAGTCTTGGACCACACAGCTCATAATTCTTTCAATGTCAACAGTCCTTTCTATCAGGAGGGAGATAATGAAGGGAAAGGGAACTTTTTTCCACTGCAGGTATGTTCTGATATAAAAGTCTCCACCAATGCCCTGTCAGGGGGAGAAACAGCCAATCCCCACGCCGCATCTGGAGTCTGTTTGCTGTTTGTTCTGTTCTCAGTGGGGAGAGCGGCTCATTACCGTCCAAAGCATGAGCCTTTTATGTACTTGAAAACCACTGCGAGCTCACCCTGTAACCTTCTGTCCTCCAGATGGAATTACCTGCTTCCCTTCACCTCTGCTGGTCTGTACGTTTCAGACTCTAATCACTCTCGCCACTGGCTGCTGAGCCCACTCGACTTCCTCTCTCCCCTGTTAATTGCAGGTCTCAGAACTGGACCCTGCGCTCAGGGAGGGTCTGTCCAGGTCCGTGTGTCTGGGCAGGGGAGACGCTGATGGATGGTGACAGCACTTGTGAGCAGGAGGACAGGACGGGGAGGAGCCGGCAGTCTGCAGAGCAGTTAGAAGTCGGGCTCTTCCCACCTCCTCATTTTCGTTCCAGAGTTTCTCCAACGTCTCTGCAGCATCAGAGAGGCCCTCTGAGGGAGCAGCCTGGCTAGGACCCGGGGCTTTTATTAGAATTAAAAACAAAAAAAATCTGGCACCTCTCAGTCCCAGATGGAATCCTGCCTGTGGGCAGGGATTGCTTTATTCACACAGATCCAATATGTTCCGGATCCTGACATTTGAAAATGGGAGCTTTGACCTAAGAATCATCCAGATGCTCAGCTTCTTTCAAATGTTAGGGTCTGGGTGTTAAGAATGGAAGAACATGGGGAGCTGATGATCTGCTCCCCAGAGCTGCCTACTTGGAACCCAGTGTGTCCACACTCCGTGCCCAGGATGAAGCCGGAGCCCCCAAGGTGACTGTACTTAGACATCAGGCCTCTAGGGAGGTGGCAGAGGTTAAGTGAGGCCATGAAGTGGCTCCAGCTGGATTTGACTAGTGTCCTTGTCAGAGGAGGAGACCCAGGTTCTCTTGCCCTCTGTGCAGGCAGAGGAAGAAAGGCCAGCGGGGATCAGTGAGAAGGTGGCTCTCTGAAATCCAGGAAGACGACGTCCTATCAGAAATCAACCTGAAGGCACCTTGAACTTGAACTTCCAGCCTCCAGAACCATGACGAAATCATTGTTTGTTATCTGTGGCATCTTGTCAAGGCAGTCCGGACACTGTGTCCCTTCCTCTGTGCTTGGCAACTGGGGCTATTTGGAAGTGAGAGAACCGTTCTGTGGCATAGGACATCGTGTAAGAGACGTACGAAATGGCATCCAGGGTCTGAGGAAGTCCTCACTGCAGAGAGCGTCAGATGGGCTTTGAGCTCTTCCGAGGACTTCAGCCCTGGCGATGCATGGGAAGGCAGAGGCAGGCGCTGCAGTGGAGCTGGAGGTGTGGCCAGGCTTGCCGAGTTCGGGTGTTGATGGGGAATGTGCGAAGGGAGATGAGACCCGAGAAGGAGGGGAGATCGGACCCCCAACCTAAAGGCTGCACCACTGGGTTTGGTGTATTCCGGAGAGAATGAGGGGTCCCTGAGGGGCTGGAAGAGAGAGCCTAGCGGGTGAAAGGTGAGTTTTAATTAATTTAACAAATACTTACTGAGAACAGCCAATGTGCTGGGTGCCACAGGTACAGCAGTGCACAGGAGAGAATTAACTCTGCCTTTGCGGAGTTGGTAGAAACAGATGATCAGATATATAACAGTGTCAGGCAGTGATGAGCATCAGGAAGAAAAAGAAATGATGTTTGCCATAACCTGGGTGAAAATGAGAGTGAACCTGGTGGATGTCTATGAGGGTATACTTCTAGTCAGAGGAAGTAGCAAGTGCAAAGGCCCTGCGGCAGGAGCACAGCTGTGTTCAAGGAACCACATGAAGACCACTCTGGCTGAGGCCACTCTGGGCACTGAGGTCAAAGCATTTAGGGATTAGATCTTTTCAGGAAGGGTGTCCTGTGTCCTGTGAAGGACTGATGCGGGACCAGGATTGGAGCAGAGATACCAGTGAGTGCGAGCCTAGGGAATGACGAGGGCCTAAGCCAGGCAGCAGGGATGGAGTGGCAGTTATAGAGGCATAGGTAGGCTGGGAGAGGGGTGCATTTTGGACCCGCATTCAGATGAAGTCCCCAAACACAGCTGGCTTTGGAGGAGAAAACAGGGCTTTGGAGATGGGATGAGATGGGTTTCCTATCTCCGTCTCGGGAACCCTTGGTTAGACGGCAGTCCTGAGGATCAAGAGAACTAAAAAAGGGCAAAGGTAGGGACAGGTTCATCTGCTCGGCGACCAGGCAGTCCCACGGGCAGCAGGGAGAACTCAAGTGCTCTTCATCTAAAAATACAACACTGGCCCCTAATGGTGCAGACCTCTGAGGAATGTGCCCAAGCGTTCTGGTCGAGCCCTAGAATGAAACGACTTGTTCCTGCTAGTGGAGACAAAGCTGAAGGCACGTGGAGAGGGGCATTGCAGAACGGGCAGAACGAGGCTGGCCCGGTGTCTGGCACTTTCTCTTTGGGGCTTGGTGAGGGGGAGGCGAGCAGTCCCCTGAGAACCATATAAAGCTCTGCGTGCAGAGGCGACGCCGGGAGCGCGGTCATCGCCTTTGGCATCCTTCTCTAATTTTTCACCGTTGGTGTTTTTTCCTTTTTCTTCTTGCCTGGCCCCGAGAGCTATGAGCTGCTTAGGAAAGAATGCGGTGCTTTCTCTGCAGGCCCTGCCCGGGGACCTTCAGAGGAGCTCTGCGAATCCCTGCGGCCAGAGCGCCCTCTGCTGGTCCACCTTGCGGGTCTTCGGCCACCGCCCGGACCCGACAGGCTGCAGATGAGGGGGGCCCCATTGTTTCTTTGATTGTATAAATGGACAAAGGAAAAAAAGCAAAAAGTGTCGCTGAGGAGAAATTAATTTTCTCTAGGTTTCTAGAACCTTCTTCCACAGTTCTCATCTTTGCGCGGCCAAGCTTTCTTTGGAATTTGCACTTGGCCTTTTAGCAATCCAGGAAATGATGAAACCTGCTGCAGGTCACCCCTCGGAAGGTAGGTTGCGGTAGGTAGGTCGTCTATGCTCCTTATTAAGGCAGGGCCTGCCCGGCTTACTGAATGCTCCAGGGCCTGGCTTCTCCTGGGCCTTTCTGGATCATAAGATAAGTAGGTAAGATCCTACCCTTGCTTTTTTTTTTTTTTTTTTGGAACTGGGGATTGAACCCAGGGGCACTCCACCACTGAGCCACATCCTCAGCCCTATTTTGTATTTTATTTAGAGACAGGGCCTCACTGAGTTGCTTAGGGCCTCACTAAGCTGCTGAGGCTGGCTGAACTTGCTATCCTCCTGCCTTTGCTTTGATGAGCTTGGAGTGTGAGAGGAAAGAGGGATAAGCAACAGAAAACTAGCACCAGAGACCAAATAGCTGAGGTGAGGGCAGTGAGGTGGCCGTCCTGGGGGACATGAGTGGATTTCTTTGGTTATTCAGCCCTGGAGATGAACAAAACGCACACCCCACAACCCGAGGCCTTCCTTCTGCCCTCTCTCAAGAGCCCACCATGAGCACGTCATGAGTGCAATCTATTTCTGCTACGAATCCCACAAAGTGATTTTATATCTGAAAGACATACGAAAATGTATCTGTCAGATTTCTCCTAATTTTGTTCTTCTGTGTCAAGGGAACATTTTCTTTTATGATTTGAACATTTTGAGAGACTATCTCCAGCTTCAACTAATGAAAATTGCTTTTTAATTGCAGAAGATCAATGTAGAGTGAAAAAGGTTATGTATGGGTTTTGTCAGAAATCAGAACCTGGGGAGGTCTTTCCTCCTTTCCAAGGGAGGGTAGTATTTGATGAAACCCTCCAAAAATCGTTCTTCACCCTCTTCCCTTTTGCTTGTGACATTTATCCTATGGTTTTGTCTTCTACATTTGGACCCCTGAATGTTTCTCAGTTTACCGTTGACCTTTAGCCTTTTGCTTTGTTTTATATTAGAAAATTTCTTTTTTTTCTTTTTTTTTTTTTTGTGGTGCTGGGGATTGAACCCAGGGCCTTTTGCTTGCAAGTCAGGCACTCTACCAACTGAGCTATATTCCCAGCCCCCTAGAGAATTTCTTAATGCAGTTTCCTGAGTTTTTTTTTTTTTCTTTTTTCTATGACCTGTATCTTTTACAAAGGAAAAATCTTTAATTAAAATGGGGAGAAAGTCATGAGTGTCAAGAGAGAAAGAACGGATGGGTGAGCTACATTAGTCTTCTCTGGTCCAGCTCTTGGCTATAAATTCAGATACAACAGGTCCATGATATTTTGGGGGATACTTCTCATCAGACATATATGGTGCTTATTATTTTGTTTAGATATTTTTTCATTTTTAATCACCTAGGATTCCATTGGCAGCTGCATAAATCAGGTTGTCTTTTATTTTTCCAATCTTGGCTTTAGAGCTCAATCATGCGCTAAAGAAAACATTTCCCTTCTTTAAAATGGAACACATAGCTTTTCTCTCTCACAGGACAGCTATTTCTTGGTTTTCAGGTCTGGCTCAGTTTCCCTCTGTTGTTCATGCTTCACCTTGTCCAAAAATATCTTGTAAACTCAGAATTCCTAAGAGGACCTTGAAGAAGTGCTGAAGTCCTTCGACTGCCCCCTGGAATCATGGATTAGGCACTGTCGTGCTGACTTGCAATAAAAGGTTGAAGCTCCGTCTTGGTTTGGACTGTTTGGTTCTGAGTCTGTGGCAGTGGCCACCCAGCTGGTGGCACCATGGCTGTGGATAGACTCAGAAGGTGGGCAACTGAGCCCTTTGAGATTTGGTAGGACAGAGTTGCTAAATCAAGAATATACGTTAACCATAGTACTCAGAAAGGTAGCAAGGAGCAAACAGGCTAGGGAAGCAGCAGGACTGAGGGACACAGTGACAGCTCCCCAGTTCCACTGGCTCCATCACTCATGGGCCATGTGCGTGTGACAGCCATGCAGGTGCTCTGGGTCTCAATTTTCCTGTGTCTAGAGTGATCAAGCCAGGTGTGGCCGTGTATGCCTGTCTCACAGCCCTTGGGAGGCTGAGGCTAGAGAATCACTTGAGTCCAAGGGTTTGAGGACAGTCTAGGCAACAACATAGTGAGAACCTGCCTCTAAAAATAGATTTTAAAAAATGAGTAAATAGCTGGGCATGGTGGTGCACACCTGCAATCCCAGAGACTCTGAGGCTGAGGCAGAAGGTTCCCAAGTTCAAGGCCAGACTCAGTAAGTAAGGGAGACCCTAAGCAACTTAATAAGAGCCCTACTCAAAATAAAAAATTAAAAGGGCTGGGGATGTGGCCCAGTAGTAAAGTGCCTCTGTGTTCAATCCCCAGCACCAAAAAAAATTTATTTTGAGAAAGGAACTGAAAAAAAAAAAAAAAAAAAAAAGTGGTCAGTAGTGTGCTTCTTGGAGGTGCCTCAGGGAGTGGGGGGAGGCTAGGGACGCCTACCTCTGTTTCAACTTGAGTGGTTTCACTTTTAGTTCTGTTTTCTGCATTTGACTCATTATAAGATATTGTTTGAAGAAAAGTTTGTCCAGCAAAACAAAACACAGTGAAAAGCTTTTGTAAATCATTAGTTGAGGTGATTTTGAGATTTCCTAGTGGTTCTGGATCTCTCTGAGGACCAGAAAAATGGTGTCTGCCGATTTCCTCAGCAGGGTTGTTCCTGGTCTCCTCCTGTTGCAGCAGTCTTGTGACCGTTGTGACAGAATGACACCACCCAGTTTAAGCATCGTGTCAAAGAAGGGGCCCTGGAGGCAGCCTTTCATTTCGAAATGCAACCTCACCTGTGCCTTCCCTGTTTCCCAGGGTTTTTGGTACCACGAGTTCATAAATTCCTTTCCTTTTCACTTTTTATTTTTTGCATAAGTCATTTACAGTTGAATTTTCTGTGACTTACAACCAAAAGATATCAAATCAGATGGCGTTTAAAGGTAATCAACAAGTGTTTATTGACATGTGATAGAGAATAAAATAGAGATTAAAGGCTTGAGATAAAAACCAAGACACCATTCTCATCAATAAAAGTCGTATTTTTATACAGCCGTTTGTAGATGGATTTGCTTTGGTTTGTTTAGTAAACTCCTTATGGAAACTCTGGCCTCCAGAAGCCATTAAACTTGGAGTCTTGGTCTCTCTAACATGTTTGGATCATCTGAACTCATGCAGAGGTGGATGAATCTGCCAGAGATGAAATAAAAAATAACCGACAATTGCTAAATGACAAAGCCCAATGAAGGAAACCAGGTCAAAGTCACTACCCTCTCCTGTTGGCAAGAAAGTACATTGGGACAACTTTCAGGAGCAATTTAACACTACAGTCATCCTTTGGTGTCCATGGGCAATTGGTTCCAAAGGTGCCCTTGTGGGTACCAAAATCTGCAGATGTGCAAGTTTCTTACATAAGGTGGAATGGTATTTGCAAACTGTGCATGTCCCCATGTACTTTAGTTGTTTTGAGACTCCTTACAATACCTAATATAATGGAAAGACAATGGGAATAGTTGTTAAGCCATATTGTTTAGCAAACAATGACAGGTAAAAAAGTCTGTGCTTGTTTAGTACAGATACAATTTTTTTTCCAAATGCTTTTGATCCAAGTTTGTTCACATTCATACACTGAGGGCCCATCCCATTACTCAATGGCTTACAACTGCGATCTCACGTTGGTTGCACAATCCCACCTCTAGAAATGCGTCCTAAGGAAACAACTCTGGCCGTAGACACAGATGTTCATTATAGCGTTGACCATAAAGGCTTGGCCCCCATCACACCTCTGCTGCTCTGAACTGTGATCCTTAAAGTTCAAAGGGTGCAATCCTAACCCCCAGTACAGCAGAATGTGATTGTATTTGGAGATAGAGCCTTAAAGGAGAAATGAAGATAAAATGAGGCCCGAACCCCATACAACAGGTGTTCACATAAGAAGAGGACATTGAGATATAAACACACACACACAGAGAAGACTGAGAAGACACTGGAGGAAAGATAACCATGTCAGATCAAGGAGAGAGGCCTCAGAATGAGATCAACCTGCTGACATCTTGATCTTGGTCTTCTGGCTTCTTGGATTCTGAGAAAACCAATTTTAATTTATGTGTGTATTTATTTTTTTTGGTGTGGGGGATTAAACCAGGGGTGCTTAACCACTGAGCCACATCACCAGTCCTTTTTATTTTTATTTTGAGACAGGGTCTCACTAAGTTGCTGAGGCTGGTCTTGAACTTGGGATCCTCCTGACTCAGCCTCTCCAGCTGCTGGGATTGCAGGTGTGCACCACCTGCCCAGCATGTTTTTGTCATTTAAGCCACAAAATCTGTGGTACTTTGTTGCATCAACCCTACTAAACCAATACACTTAGAACCTGCTCCCCCCGCCCCACACACAAGGAAAACATTCTACATGTACAGCAGGGGATTAGGTAAACATGTGTGGCTTCTCTGCAAAACGGAGCCCCAATCACACATTCAAAGTCAGTCCTATCCTGGAAAGCTGGTGGTGGTATATCACTATGCAAAGAGATTATCAAATGGGACATATAATATAACCCTGAATTTGTAAAAAGCGTCCGTGTGTAATGGATACCAGTTTGGTCTAGGAGATGATGCATTCCTTTATTTGTTTAAGTAAAGTCGAAATTGTGCTGGTGGCGGCTGGACCGCAGGCTTCCAGGTGCGCATCGGTAATGCTCACGGAATGTGAACGGTGCTCAGGTGAGGCCACCTGGGACCGTGTTTGCGACACGACAAAGGCAAGACTACCCTGTAACCACAAGACGAACTGTCCTCTTCTAACACAAGTAACTGCTGCTCTCTTTCTTTTGAAACGCGTGACAATTCTCACTGCCTTTTCCAACTCGGCACAGGCTCCTGGGGCTGGACGGAATGTCGGCTTTCTAGCGCCTCCTGGCTTCCGTTCCTGGCTCTGCAACGAAAATGTGTTGAGCGGTGGAGTCAGAAGCTGACTCAGAACTCGAAGGAGGCTTGAGGAGGGGGAAAAAGAATCTTTTTCTTAGAGCAGTGAGTTCAGCATGCATCAGTCTCTAAATAAAAACCTGGCTCACGCTCTAGAAAGGCCTTTGATGTACGTCTGACACGCGAAAACTCGTCTTCCATGGCAGCGTTATGGATCTTCTGACATGTATACTTGATTACTTCTTACTTTCTACTTTTTCATACCTTCACATTTGCTTTCAAGATAAGATGAAAGTAGAATATTTTATTTTTTATTTTTGCTGTACTGGGGATTGAACCCTGAGCCTTGAACATTCTGGGCAAGTGACCCACCACTAATCATCTGCTTTCTTAGCCCTGCGATTTTTGTGAATTTTTAATTTATAAAGGGGAAAAATAGAGAATAAGAAGAAAGGAAGAATAAAAAACAACCAACCCAAAACTTGAAACTTTACATAGAAATACAGATATGTCTGTAGCCCCAGGTTGGGGCAGACCTGAGATTGCATTTCCCTGCGATTTTGGAGTCAAGGCATTATTTATTTATTTACTCTGACCTGTTTGGGTGAGAGTGTTTGAATAAGCTGGCAATTTTTTTCACCTTCTTTCAAAGAATAAAGGGTGGTTCTATGGAAATGTTAGTGGGGATGGGACGTTCCTAACTGGGAGAAGTGTATCCTTAAAGGTATATGTCACGATTTTCCCTCCTGGCCCAGATTAGAATCACTGCATACCTGGGGCCCATTCCCAGCCATTTAGTTGATGATTGATTAAAGGAAGAAGAAGATGGATGAAGAATGGCTTCAAGTTGTGTATGGAAGGAGCCCTCAATACAAAATGCACATATTCCCAATTGCCCTTAGGGCGATTTTAGGAGAGAAAAGTGAGATTAGAGATTATTTCCCTCAATTATTGTTTTATAAATACTGTACATATACCCTATTGGTGAAAAAATTATGTTTATGCTGACTGGGAAGACCATTTAAAACAGTTTTTAATGGCATATTCTATTGTATTTTCCATTGGAAAAATACAACCATACACAGAAGTTAGGATTTCATGGTAACGATAGAGGTGAAGAAACTAAATCCATTTGTGCAAAAATGCAAGCTAATCACCATAGACATATCAGGCAGATCACAATAGAGATGGTGCATGGACTTGGCAAAAATCAAGATGATACTCGTGGCTTTGGCCTGGGAAATAGTGGCAGGAGTTGCCGTATCAGATGTTTCCGAATGAGGCAAGGTTTGTGCCACTCTCTGCAGCAGTGGTTCCAAACACTGGCCCAAGCCCTGTGTAGAGCTGGCTGGGAACTTGTGGAACGTAAGAGATGCTAAGTCCCCACCTGGTGTCTACCTCGGGAGGTCTGGGATGGGGCCAGGAATGTGCCCTTGGGGGAAACTTTCCCAGTGATTCTGTGCAGCCAGTTTTGGGAAACTTGAAGAAGGTAGTGTGTCTCCTTGGCAATTATGCTTAGTTTAAGTATTTGCTTGCTGTGAAATCTGTTAACTATTGTGGACTGTCATCAGGATGACTTTGAAAACTTAATTTTTAAGCTGTGCTTCTGGGTATCTGCACTGGGTGTAAATTAAAATACAAACAGGTGAGCATACTATACCCCAGTCAAAAACACTTTAATTTGATTCAACCAATTAAAAAAAAAGGTGGATCATGCCATCAGGCTCAACAGGGTTTCCAGAGCAAAGCAGCAAGGTGAGGAGGCCAGGCACAGGAGTCCTGGGGTGGAGATGCCCCAGTGGGAGCAGTTCCATGTGCACCGATGCCTTCTCAGTGAGTTTCAGAGGAATCATTGCAAGGTAGCTGGGAAGGAGGCCTTGGGTGGGAACACTCAGGGTCGGGGCCTCAGGAGACCTGAGAGAAGGTGACTCTGAAGGTGTGCACGAGGGGACAGAAAACCACCATCATGCCAGGCAGAGATAAAGATAAATAGAAAGCTGTGGTACCCAAGAGCTACAGCGATTTTATTGAGGGGCTGGTAACATCTTCCTCCTGAACAATCGCACCCATTCCTAGAAGAAAAAGCAGAATATCATCCCAGAGGACTTGTAGGAAGCAGAATAAATTGTGAAAACTGAAAGAGGAAAGCACGTCTATGTGGTTCCAACTAGTGAGCATCTTGAGCTTCCTGGGGAACTGGCTCTGGTGTGTGGTCCCAGCAGGTGTTAAGTTGCATGTCCTGATTTAAGGGTGGGAGAGAATGGTGATAGTGTCTGGGGTGAGCAGCCCGAGGTGGCATCCAGATGGACCAACTCGTTATGAGCCGGGATTTGAATTGCAGAACTCCAGGGCTGTGGGGCAAGACAGCGTTTCTGGACTCCAGGAGGCAGACTGCGCCTGGCCAGCGGTTCTGCAGGATTCCTAGTGGTCGTTGCCGCCGATTTTTACGGTTCCATTACAAAAGGTGCTTCAATCCAGAAAGTCCTATCCACAGACTCCATCAAATTCCAATTGTTTTCTGGTCAGTTTCAAACTAGTCTCAACCTGTCGATCCTCTTTTGCTGTTGTTCTAATGAGAGACTGAAATCACAGGATTCTGAGTTCAGTTTCTAAGGGCCTTGATTTTATGACACCTTGGATATACTGTGGAATAATTTTATAAACCAAATTAGAGTTTCCTGTTTTTAAAACGGAAAAATGGAGTTTGGCAAAGTTTCTCCACTAGGTGTCGCTCTTGATCCAATGAAAGCCGGCTAGCGGCGTTTAGCATCCCGCCTTATCTATAAAATATTTATTACCCTGGTTACGTAAACACGAATAGCAAACGTCCCCACCTGTGTGTTCTTAAGCCACTTCCTGGTGATTTCTGTCATAAAAGGCGGCCACGGATCAGTTCTCTGGAGGACCGATCCTACCCCAGAGCCCCTTTGGTTAGCAGACCTCTTTGGCAACGCGGGCTGCCGGCCGCAGTGGAACCTCATCCACTCGCCCTTTGCTTCTCATGTCACAAGATCGCGTCCTTTCGGAGATCACACTGGGCTCCCCTGGGATTAGCTAATGTTCCCGAATGCCCCCTTTCCGCTTGCTGCGCCCTTAAGTGGTGGGCTCCTAGCCTTTGCAGGCAGCCTTTCCCGGGGGCCGCCTGTCCATCATCCCCGCGCGCTACGGGTCAGCGGCGGGCGCAGGACCGAGAGGCACAAAGGGCACGTTTAGGAAAGTCCGGGGTGGGGGTGGGGAGGCCGCCTTCTCCCCCACAGAGTGGAGCGAGTGTGCACGACACTACGCTGGGGGCAAGACAGGCGAAATCGCTGCGCTCAAGTTGCAATTTCGAATTGCGGAATTATTTAGATCGGCCAAATCCCACTGGTTTCCTTTTGGGGATGAAGACGGAGGTATGATTTTGAGTTTACAAGAAAGCAACTGATCTGAACCGTGGGATTCAGACAGGTTGGGGTTCTAATTTAAAGTGGATCTTTAGTTAAGACTTTTATTTTTTTTCTTTTTCCAAAATATAAGGAGTTCCCTTTCAGAAAGAAATAGGACTCTTACAAGGAAAGTTTCTAAAGCATGTTCTCAGGCAGGAGGATGTCTCGAATGCATGACTTCACGTTGTCTGCAGCACAGTGGTGGGAGGTGGGGATGATCCCTGCCACGTGGCTCAGGCCTAAGCCCTGTCCTTTTCAGAACTCCAGGGCTGTGGGGCAAGACTTATAATCCAGACCTATGATTCCCAAAGCTATAATATCCAACAAAGGAGTGGTGCGTAGCCAGAGTGCTCATCAGGATCTCGTGGTGAGCTTTTCAGGTACAACTGCCAAACCCGCCCTGGACCTCAATCAGAATCTCTCCAGCAATACCAGGTTCCCATAAGGAAACCTATGGTGGGTATAGAAGATCATGCCAGGTAGTGGCAAATGCTTTGAGAAGAAAAGGTAGAGCAGATTGTGGGGGAAGGGTGACAGTATGTGCTATTTTTAAAGGTCCTTTGGAGAAGAAGAACCTCCCTGAGGAAGGGCTGGTTGAGCCTCAGACCCTACTGAAGGTGGAAGTAGGTGGGAATGGTGTTTGTGCTGAGGGAACAGCAGCTGCGAAGGTGGGAAGCAGGAATGCGTCTAGTGCGAGAGGCCAGTGTGGCTGCGCGGAGTGGGTGATGGGCAGGCTGTCGCCTGGCTGGAGTCCTCCAGCCTCAGAGCAGGTGCTGCGGGCATGCCACTCACTGCCCCAAGCTTCCTTAGCTCACCAGGAAAGGGACAGGGAAACAGGAGATGAGGGCACAGCCACAGTGCACCCCTGTTGAGCACCACCAGCATCACCAACCTGCAGTTCAGGGCCGTTAGGGAGCCCGGGAAGAGTGAAAATGGTTCCTGGTGAAGGAGAAGCTGCTAATTTGATAATCACCGGGAATTCGAGTGAAACAGATCTGTTCGCCTCACTGTCTACAATTTACTTTTATTTGTGATTGAATCGTAATTTCCATTTAAAATCATTATAAGGAAGCAATACGTTCCCATCACGCTCGCTTAAGTACCATCCTGGAGTTTGTAGTTTTGCTTTAACATTAAATCTGGTCATGCTGTCTTTCCTTCCCACCATCAGGGCTTTCCCTTGAATGGATGCTGTTCTCTCTCCTGTGTTTATAGCACGGGGCAAACCACACATGCCTGGAGAAGCGATGGTGGATTGCACTTGTGAGAGAACTGCAGACTGGCTGCATTTGCAATTCCCTCTTAAGACAGCTAAATATCTCTCATGGTTTTTTTTCGGGGGGGATGCCTTTCATATCGATGTTATTTTAAAAATCTTTATTAAAGCAGGAATAGAATGCAATATCCTCAAATATAGTGCCAATACTCGAAGCCACTTCAGCAGTGGATCTTCAACAAGTAACTTACCATGATGAATCCACTGCATTAGATAGCATTAGTTTCAGTTTATTTTTCATATGCTCAGATTGGTTATTTTAATTACAATAGGAAAATCCAGTGATATGCTATGATTGGTCTCTTGTTAAGCCAGCTGGAAAAGTTGGATGAGTGTCCCTGCACCTTGGACCCGTCCCCAGGAGGGATGCAGGTAACTGTCCATTAGAAGTCCCTCATGGGGCCCACCATCCTGGGGCCCACCCTCCTGGTGCTTGAAACCTGCAGCGAAGGAGTGACTTTGGAACCCAGGGTCCTCTAGGGCCTCAGAGTGTGGCCGTGAAGAAGCAGATGGTGAAACAGAATGTGACCCTGTGTTTGTTAAAGCAAAATTATATGTTTACATATGCATTAAATAAGATCTGGAATGATATCCCTGCAATGTTTCCAGGGGTGTTCCTTCATAGAGAGTGGTTTAATTCTTATTTTGTTTCTTATCTGTACTTCCTGAGATGAACACATCCTTATGAATTAAAAACAACTTGTTCAATAAAGTTTATATACTTTTAGGACATAGAAAAAGCACCAATAGAAATTATTTTTTGAATGACATTTTTGGTTGCTCGCTGTGAAATCCCATCTTGGCTTCCTCCTAGTCTTCTCTGTCAATTTACCTGCCCTTCCTTTCTTCCTGCCTTTTCTTTATTTTCATGTTCATCACCCTAGTTTACTTCAACACGACTTTACATAACCGAAGACCTGTATTTGTACCCCTCAGTCATTTGTCATATTCTATCATGTCACTCCAAACTCCAGCCTCCCCCAGAGGCAGGACAATTTCTCTATGTGACTGCAATCTTCTGGAGAAGTGTCAGGGTCCTGGTTTTGGACCCCACCGTCCACTATATCCCTTCTGTCCAGTAGAGGGCAGCAGATGACAGCAGGACCCGAGTCAGGAAGGTGAACATCCTGAGTTGATAGCTTTCTGGGTGGCAAGTGAGAAATGGGTGTCACAGTGACTCAGTGTTCAGAAAGCCATATGGTTTATTTGTATTCCTGCAAATTAACAACAGAATGCTTCCTTCCCTTCAGACGACGGGAATGCAGAAAATTAACTTCTGCACCATTGTTAGGAGTTTCCAAAGATACCAATGACACAAATCCACACACTTAGGAATAACGTTTCCATCAAACAATGGTCGTTTCGCAAGACTTGCATGTTGTGCCAAATATATCCTTGGAGGTTCCAGTTAACTAAATTTCAGGTGGGGGCTGATGTGAAATTGAAATATAAAACAGATAAATCCTTCTTGCTCTTAAGGTACATAAAATAAAAACAACAACCCATAATGTTATACAAATTGCATCTACAATTAAAGGAATGCCCAGGAGTGTCAATTAATCAGGAAAACTTTAGGCAAAGAGATTTGACTTGGAGTCAGCATTTGAAGACAGTGGTGCCTACGGATTATAGCAGGGACCTCAAAAGACTGAAAGCCTGCCCACGGTATTTTTGCTCAGGAGGTAGAATACTCGGTGTGGTCAGAAGAATGCTTGAGAGTTTTTAAAATCTGAATTTTTTTCAGCGGGGTGTGCACTTTCCAGCTGCTGCTAGCCCACGGTCCCTATCATTGTACACCAGGCTCTTCACAGAGTGCTTCACCTTCACAGCCCCTGAGGACTTGGTTCCTAATTCTAGTCTCACCTTTCCTGACTGAGAACAGTTAGGAAAGTCCTGTGACTTCTTTGAGCCTGAATTCCCTTTGTAAAGTGAAGTGGGCAGTGAAATGTGCCTGGCAGACCTCTTGGGAGAATGAAATGAGACAGTGTCTGTAGGTGTCTGGAACGTCTTCCTTCCTGTCCTGGTCTTGCATGTGAAGTCCTCCTTTGAATCCCAGTGTCCTGGCTGGGAGGGAGATTCTGTATGAGAAGGAGAGAGGTCTCAGTTGGTTAACTCAGTTAAAACTCAAGAGTGATTGGATGTTTTCAGACGGTTCTGACTGCTTGGTTGTTGCTTTTTCATCCAAAGAATCAGATGAAGAATTCTGTTCGGGTCCACAGGCTATTTCTGGGGGTGTGGAGAAGACAAGTGCAGCCCGCCATGGTGATTCGCCAGGGCAGAGAAGAGACCCTTGGACTGAGGGACAGCTCTGCTGCCTGCCCCTGGGGGCCTGTTGCTCTTCACAGGGCCCTGCACCTTGACCTTCACAGAGTCAATCTGCCATCTCCAGCAACACCAGCATTTTCCGGGATCCTAGAACTGTGTGCTTCTCACTTCTGTCTGCTCAAGAGAGGCTCAGGTTAGGCACTTGTCTTCTGGGAAGGAACAAGTGTGGGAGGGAGAAGGGACGGGTGATTGATGGCTCTGGGTGATTGGAGGACCCAGGTGCCTCTGCGACACCACACATCCAAACTAGTAGCAATCTAACTGACAGCTAAGTAGAAAGGTCCAGCTTGTTGTGCTTTATCTCATACTTAGATGGGAATCTGTTTATAAGGCATGATGTCATTAGATGTGGTCACAGTTTCACAGGGTAACTAAAAAAATTGATTTTTTCCCCCTGAAATGAAGCCTGGGAACTGAACTTTGAATTCTCAGTGGCCTTTTAAAAATTCAGCCTCAGTTCCTAAGGGACTGCAGAGGCTTGGTCCAAGTAGGCAGGATAAGGCTGGGGTGGCGCTGGGGGTGAGGCAGAAATGCAGCCTTTGGGTGGAGAGTGGGGAGGGAGCTGCTGTCACTGATTTGGAATGAAGTGAGAAAGAGCCCTGAGATCCCTGCCAGGCTAGGAGCTGGCTGTGGGAGCTGACGGTGCTGCCTCCCCTGGGACGCACCTATTGTGCGCTGAGTTGAATTGACTGGGGCAGGACACCTGCATCCTGAGGCATCCCTCCCAGGCTCCTCTGCGACAGCGAGTGCTTCCTTCAGTTTTGCAGCCTGCTCCTACCCAGGCTTGGATGCACAGCAGGATGGAGAGACATTCTGTTTTTTCCAAGGCTAAGGTGCCTCCTAAGTTGGTTACCCAGAAACCAATTTTAGTTCTGGTAAAAATATAACTAGTACAACTTTGGGAAGGAAAGTTTCAGATGAATATGGGCTTATTCTATTAAAAAATAGGTTTTGCGGCTGATGAGACATCAACATTTGCCCTTTAAGGTAAAAAAGAAGAAATAAAACAAAAATGACCGAGTGTCTGCTTCCCCCCCCAGGTTGATGGAGGGGGACTGAGGTTTGTTCCCTCCTTCCATTCCTTCTCTTCCTCCACCTTTTTCTTTTCTCCCCCAACTCTGCTCTTTGGTCCCCTCTTCTTCCTGCTGTTTGAGGCATCTGAAGTGACTTCCCTTCTTTTTTATTTCTTCCTCCTTCCTTTGCTTCCATGGCTTATAACGGATTCAGAAGGGGGAAAAAAAAAGGAATCAAATATCTGTTTCACAGCCATTTCATAAGCAATCCTGGCTCTTTTCTTTTGGTACCGCCAGGCAATGAAAAGCTCTGTAGGAGGACATCTGTGACAGTGTAGTGATGAATTCATGACGACTCCGCGGCATAGACTTGAAACAGGTCCTCTGTGTTTCTCTGCATTTAGCCAAGACCACACCAGAATGAATGCCCACGGGTGCCCAGCTGGAGGCGTGAAACAAAGAGGTTTTCTATTTTGTGATGAAAGGAAAATAATTTGAGGGGAACAAGCCCTCCCCAAACCAGAAGTTTAGTTTGTATTTGTTTCAACCAAACTGCTTTCAGCTCTGTCATAGACTTCTGAGGTCCTCAATAGTTGCAGAAACGTTTTCTGAGCCTTCTGGGTTGTGTTAAACCTTCTCCAGAAGTTACTTTACTAACTTCGCTCTTCTAATATTAGATCACATGAACATTCTTTACTGTGAGACAATTTGAACCTTTTCAATTTCGTTCCTTTTGTTGAAATCACATTTTGGAGTAGTCACAACTGATGTGAAATGAATATGGAAGTTTAAGTTAAAATCTGATAAGTATTAAAATTTTCCAGCCTCCCACAACAGGAAGAAGGACTGACGTGTGGCTTCAACCATGCTCCTTTTTTTTGTTGTTAAAAACTTCCTGATAAGGATTATGTAACATATTGCATAAAGATAGAAAAACAACCTTTTGGCTGGAGAGGGAAGGTGGCTCTGTGTGGTTGTGTAGAATGTACACTGCGCAATGCTGGAGACTCCATTCACATTGGAGCCATTGTAGATTTATTACAATAATTTCCTGGTAAACGGTTTGGAAATGTCTGAGGAAGAAGCTTTCTCTCTTCACCCTCTGAATTTGCAAAAAGGGTACCACCCAGGAAGGCAGTGGTCGTGATGCTGAATTAGTATTTTCCAGTCTCATATCTGCTCCTTTACTCTTTGGCTTTCAGTGGACTTGAACTGACTCAGTTGGATTGGTTGTGTCCTGTGTGTTTAGGACATTTCTTCTAACTTGCTGATGACTTCAAAACAAACATCAAAGGAAATCAAGGAAATCAAACATCAAAACTTGGGGTTATTTGAATTCTCCAGTCGCCTGTTTCCATTTGCTTTCTACTGAGCTTGAACGGGTTTTGCTTGGGTTCGTCTCAGTACTTATTCTGGTCCAGATGTTGCATGGGGTGCTGGATACGTGCTCCTGGTCAGGTCTTGTGTTTTTACTTTATTTATTAATTTTCACCTGTCCTGTAGAAGCCTCAGGAGTTTGGTAGCATGCTGTGTTGGGTGTGAGTAAACAGGGACTCTGCTGACTGGGAGAGAAATTGGTGCAATTGCTTTGGAAGGCGGTTGGGTACCCTCTGTCATGTCCATTCCCATTGAGCTGAACTGACCATATTTTGCAGCATCTCCAAGGCCATCGGTCACTTGTAGTGGATTCCCCATTTCCCTGCTTCCATCTTTGCCCCCAAAGTCTACTCACAGTACATATTCAGAATAAGTATCTTAAAAACAAAAGCTAGATCATGTTACATGTTTTTCCATATTACTAAGAACAAAGGTGTTATGGTTTGGATGTGAGGTGTCCCCCAAAACCCCACGTGTGAGACACTGCGAGAAGGTCCAAAGGGGAAATGATTGGGTTGTGAGAGTCTTAACCCAATCATTGAATGAATACCCTGGTGGGGACTAACCAAGTGGTAACTGAGGTGGTGGGTATGGCTGGAGGAGGTGGGAGTTGGGGCCTGGCTCTGGGTATATGTGTGTATCTGAACAGTGGAGTCTCTCTCTATTTCCTGATCACCATGATGGGAGCTGCTCCCCTCAGCCATACTCTCCCACCATGATGTCCTGCTTCACCTCAAGCCCCTAGCAATGGAGCTGGCCTTTTATGGAAACCGTGAGTCCCCAGATAAACCTTTCCTCCTCCATAGTTGTTCTGGTCGGGTCCTTTAGTCACATTAGCAGAAAAGCTGACTGAAACAAGAATCCAGCCCTGTGACGTGGGCCACATGTTCCCCATCACCTGGCCCCAGCACTGATTCGGTCCCACCTTCTCCTGTTCCTCTTGCTCCCTCTGCTCCAGCCACAGTGGCCCTCCGAGGACCGTAGCATCTCAGAGCCTCTGCTCTGGTGTCCCCTCTGCCTGGACGGTGTTCCTCACCTCCTTCAGGTCTTTGCTGAAAGTCTTGCTTCTCAAAAGGCCTCCCCTGACCAGTCGATCTAAACCTGATCCCATTCCTTCTGCCTCTTCCATTTATTTCTGTAGCATTATCATCTTTTAATGTACTGAACGCCTGGCTTACTCACTACGTTTCTGTTTGTTTCTCTCAATGAGAACGTAAGCTCCACTAAGCACAAATTTATTTCTGTTTGGTTCATTGGTGCATTTCTGAATACTGACTGGCAAGCTGTCAGATAAATATTTATTTATAAATATACAGTTGGCCTTCTGCACCCATGGGTTCTACATCTGTGGATTGAATCAGCTGCAGATTGAAAATGTTCAGAAAAAACTGTGTTTTTACTGAACATGTGCAGATTTTTCCCCTGTCATTATTCCCTAAACAATACAGCATAGCAACGGTTTACAGGGCACTTACATTGTTTTGGGAATTATAAGTAATATGGAGATGATTTAAAGTATATGGGAAGACATAGCTTATTTTATTATTCATAGCTTATTTGCAAGCACTGAATTATTTTATATAAAGGATCTGAGCATCCACAGAGCTTGGTATCTCGGGGAGTCCAGGTACCAATCCCCCATACATACTGGAGGATGACTATACTCCTAAATCCTTATTGAATTTTTATTGAATTTATTGGATGGCATTTGACCCAGAAATCCCACTTCTAGAAATTCTTTCAATGACACATTTAGACATGTGCCCTAAGTGACCTGAATACTGATACCCACCTACAACTCCCCAGGTCCTCTGATGAAAAACATTGTTTTTTGTAGCAAGAGACTGAGCAGTTATCTCAAGAGATTGAGCATTACCTGAAGGGACTTTTTTATTTTTATTTTTTGCAGTGCTGGGGATCACACCCAGGGCCTTGCACATGCTAGGCAAGAACTCGGTCGGTCACCATATTCCATTCCTAGCCCCGAAGGGACTTTTTACATTTAGGGATTGGAAAAAGATTCAAAACAAATGGCACTAAAAGTTGATTTGTGTCCCCAGTTCAGATGTAGGGGCTGAAGCTGCAGGCTGGATTAATTATAGTCCAAATAATAGTTTGTTTTATTTGCAACTTTGAGAAAAAATTGGAACATGTACATGCATATGGAGTTGGGCTTTTCTTTTTCTTTCTTTTTCTTTTCTTTTTTTTTTTTTGTACCAGGGATTGAACCCAGGGGTGCTTAACCACTGATCCACAACCCCAGCCTTTTTTTTAAAAAAAAATTAATTTGAGACAGGATCTCCTTAAGTTGCTTAGGGCCTCACTAGTTTGCTGAGGCTGGATTTGAACTCTCGGTCCTCCTGCCTCAGCCTCCCGAATTGCTGGGATTACAGGTGTGTGCCACCATGCCTGTTGGGCTTTTTATATTACCTCTGAATTGGTGAACGAGGCTCAGAGTTGAGAACAAGAAGGTGTTCGGTGCCCATGTGCTAACAGAGCTGCTGGTAATCCAGGCCCTGCTCTTCCCTTTGGTTTTACCAAGAGGGTTGAACTGGTATCACTCCAGCCATCACCTCTGCCCCTGCCTGGTTGTTTAAAAACATTAAGGAATAAGCTCAGTTTCCCCCAAGATACAGAAAGGGGGTGTGGGGGGCAGGCATTGCCTACCTGTGCATTTCCACCTGGAGGCTCCATGCGTGTCACCGTTGCAGGCTGAGACCTCCTGGAGAGCTTGCCAGCTGTCCCAGGGATAAGAGGCAGCCTGAGCACAGGGATTCTTCCTCATCTGGAGATTTCTGCAAGCCCAAGGCTGGGAGAAGTCATCCACTGCGGAGAGCCGAGACGGGAAGGAGAGTAGCTTAGACAGGAGGAGCATGGGGGTGACCCCATTCGCAGCTCCCCAGGTCCTTTGGAAAAACCGAAGATGAGTTTTCAGGGTACTGGATCTTCATGGCAAGAAGCAAGAGGAAGAGAGTCTCCACGAGGCCATGAGGCTGCCAGGCAGCTTCTGGTGCCCAGGAGTTGGGGACCATCTTAGTTTGGTAGGGCCGCCATAACAAATCACCAGAGGTTAATTGACATAGACAGTAGAAAACGACTTTCTCACAGTTTTGGAGGACAAAGTCCAAGATTGAGATGTCAACAGATTTAGTCTCTCCTGAGGTCTCCCTCCTGGGCTTGTGATGCCGATGGCCACCTTGTCCTTCTGTGGTCTTTCCTCTGGATGCACAGGACTGTCATGTCCCTTTGCATGTCCCTGTTTGTTTGTTTATTTATTTATTTATTTATTTATTGGTATCAGGGAGTGAACCCAGGGGTGCTTAAGCACTGAGCCACATCCACATCCCCAGCTCTTTATATTTTATTTAGAGACAGGGTCTCACTAAGTTGTTTAGGGCCTTGCTAAGCTGCTAAGGCTGGCTTTGAACTTGCAATCCTCCTGCCTCAGCCTCCCCAGCTGCTGGGATTACAGGTGTGTGCCACCATGCCCGGCCCTATTTCCTCTTTTGAAAGGATAGCAGCAGGACAGGATTCAGGCTCAACCTAACAGCTCCATTCCAGTTAATCGCTTCCTATCTCTAAACACAGTCACACTCTGAGGTCGGAGCCAGGGACTCAGCACATGAATTCTGGAGCACATTGCACAGCTCACAACAGAGACGGAGCAGTACATCTGCCGCCTTCTGAGGCCCCTCTCCATGGCGAAGCAAGGCACCCGTGGAGCTGAGCACCTTTCCAAGAGAGCCATCATGCTGGTGGGGAGATCTCCCTATGAGCAGAGGCTCCTGTGGCGGGTGGAGCTGAATGAGCCCGAGAAGAGCAGGGGAGCCTCCAGACAACCCAAGCTCACCCACACCATCAGAGCCTCTCTGCTTATCCTGCTCCTCCTGCCCCAGCTGTCAATCTGAACTGCCTGATGGAGAAGGAGAACAGAACTCCCTTCTCAAACTCTGCCCTCAAAGAAGGTAGGCTCTTCCTTACCCACATCTTCTAGGGCCCTCGCAGGTCTTCACTGGGGGAAGAGAGGCGATGAGATGTAAACTGAATGTAAGGTGGAAGTTCTGAACCAAATTAAAGTGCATTTAACTGAAACTGCCAGCAATGTTACAGGACCTGCCTGAGGAGTCAAATGGAAGAGGAGAGGGTTTCCTCAGAGCCCACTTGAATGCAGGGATTGGAAAGAAAAAATAAAGCAATGTCAATTTATTGCCCACTGAGTTAGTATTTCTCCATAAATTGGATCTCTTTCTCTCTCTCTGAATAAACAGGTCTTAGGAAAACACAATGAACCATTTAGGAGTTATTTCTCAGGGAAGGGAGTTTTAGATGGAGAGTGGTTTGGAATGAAAATGTACAGTTTACTCTATGCCATTTTCTGGGAGGTACCAGGGATTGAACTCAGGGTCACTAGACCCCTGAGCCACATCCCCAGCCCTATTTTGTATTTTATTTAGACACAGGGTCTCACTGAGTTGCTTAGCACCTTGCCATTGCTGAGGCTGGCTTTGAACTCTTGATCCTCCTGCCTTAGCCTCCTGAGTCACGGGATTACAGGCGTGCGCCACCACATCCAGCCACTCTACACCATTTCGAACTTAAAGAAAAACCACTGTGTGGATTTATTACTTAAAAAGAAAAAAGAAAAAAAATACAACTCACACAATTTAAAAGTAGCTAAAACAGTTTGGTACTAGTGGAGAACTCTGTGTTAAGAAATAGCACTGAAAGATACCTGTCAATCTCATATATGGGAAGGGAATGTCTTACCAGTGGTAAGCATAGTTGCCGTAGGATGAAGCAGAGCAGCCTGCAGGGGAGGGAAGTGGGGCTCCCTGGACTTAGGTGGAAGCCTGCTCTGTCGATTTGGAGGAAGACCAGCAGAAGACGGAGTGGGAGAGCTGGACCAGACCTGGAATTGGAGACACCATTGAGGGCTGCTGATACTGTTGCTTGAAGGGAGATAAGCGTTGCGACAGATGTCTGCAAAGTTTTTGGCAAGAAATGGGGTTCCATTTGGTGTGATGCATTTCAAGGTTAAGCTTCTCTGTGTCATGTAGATGTGGCATGTTTTTGGCTCAGGGCTGAACCCTGGGGTTTGGGATTTATGTAATTGTGGAGGCATTAAGTCAAGATGCAATTGCGCCGTGGATTAGCCAGTGACATTTGCTGAAATCCTTACACATATGTCGAAGCAACAAAGCGATCCCCAGCACACCAGGCAAGGGTTCCAGAAAAATCGCAAGAAAAGAGAGGTCACTGGAGTTCATGCACATGTTTCCACATGTATCACGGACATGCACATTTCCCACACACGCTCCATCTTACTCTTGGTGGCCTCGGGTACGTACACATCGTGAAGTCACCACAGAGGGATTCAGCGAGTACTGTGACTTGATAGGGCGACCATAATCCTGTCATTCTGCTGGAACTAAATGAGACTGGGAGGGATGGAGCGCTGATGAAAGGAGGTGCTGAGCGGGACAGGGACCAATGCAAGGAAGGAGGCCATCCCACAGACACCTGTCACCTCATCCCTGACATTACAAGACATGGAAGGGAGAGATGACGGAAGGGGAGTGGAGGTGGTCAAGGATGAAGTCTCTGCCTTTTTTGGGGAGGAGTCTTTGCCATTGAGAAGCACACTCTAGGGATTCTACTGGATCTAAGAAATGTCACTGTTGGCCAGGTGCTTGCTGTCAATCAAGTCCCCGGGTCTGAGGGCAGGCTGGTGGTGCTGCATGGGGGTGTCTCCTCAAGGAAGGACTCTTGTCAACCCCTCTTGGCCGTACACGCTCCAGTGTAATAGGGACGCTGTTTGTCTGAAGCCTGGGTGGTGGGGTGTCAGGAGGCTGCTCTGCCGACTGAACATCCAACTTCTCAGGGAAACTTACATCCTGGTGCTTTAAAAAAAAAAAAAAAAATTCCTGTTTTCTTTTTGAGAATCATTTGCAAATGGGCTGGAGCACCCACCACGGGGAGCAGAGAGGCAGAGACAAGGCCTCCAGCCACAGTGATGTGACCAGTGGGTGCGTCCTGCTGAGTGTTTTAAACAACACAAGCCACGCGGTTAGACGTGACAGGTGTGGACGATCCTGGGCCTGCCTGCCCTCCTCTCTCCCCTTCAGGGAATCTTTGTCCTCTATTTGTCAACCAAGGTCCTTTGGCTGACCTAGCCCTCTGTTCTGGGAGAGGACAACAAGCCATTGGTGGACTCTGGTCACATGGATGGCTTCCAGCCTCGAGAGGAGGCTGGGCTGTCTTAGAGCCCATCAGAGTGAGTCCCTGGTCCTGGTGGGATGCCAGGAACCAGAGGGGCCCCTCCTGGGGACCTGCTGCAGGACGCGAGGGTGAGGTGGTGTCCTCCTGGCAGCCTGGGTGAGTGGGCTGGGGGAGGTAGTGGTGAGGAGCTGCAGGGTCCTGAGAGGGTGGGTGGGCTTTCCACCTGGCCATGCTGAACCCCCCCATTGACAGGTGTTTTCAGTGACGCAAGCTGGTTCTGTTCCACCCCGACCCTTTCCTTTGCTCAGTCACTCTGAGTGAGGCCTCGGTCACAGGAGTCCTGCTGCTGTTCAGTGTCACGAGAGATCACGACATACATTTTACAAACAGGAAGAAATTAAAAGAAGAAATGTCCATGAATGATAATTAACTCCAATAAAGATGAAAGACAGGGAACTGCAATCGTGGAGAAAATAGGTGACCTGAAGATACAGAGAAGGAAAGGTTAAAAATAGAAGAGAGAAACATTTTGCACCACAGACAAAAGCCCATAATACAAGCATTTGGAACGAAAAGGTAAAATAAGGGTAATTGAAAACAACAAAGGAAAAGCTGAAGTTTGAGAATAGAGATAGTTGTAGAGAAGTATCTTAAAAAGAAAACAAAAACGAAACTCTTCAAGATTACAGAGGAGAGGGAAAAAGACAGTTCTAATTCAATCAGCGGGATTCCACACCAAGTTCAAGGTCATGGTTGAAAAATTCCCCGGATGGGGTGTCATTCCGTGGGTCAGAGGGAAGAAGGCAGAGAGCCTTTGACCTGAGCGGTGGCCTATGAATGTGCAGGGTGTTTGCAGGGAGGGAACCCAGCCTCATGATCCCTGGGAGGCGTGGACGTCGCGGCCACTCACCCGGCCGGCTGCTTCTCCAGTGCCTCATGCACTGGCCTGAAAACTTGGCACTTCTCACGCGGAGCTAACAGAGCACAGTTACGGCCAGTCAGACAATTGGCAGGAAAACAGGCAGTCACTGGATACATTTTTTTGAGCTATTTCCTTTTAAAGAAGAAATATGTGGAGAAGATAGAGCAAAAAAAGGCGAAAAAGCCCAGTTACAATGGTGGAGCTTCAATACACCTATTTAGGATTCCATTGATGCTTTGTGGGCATGGGACGGCTGATTTGAGTTCCTGTTAAACAGTCATTCTCTTCTTGAAATACTAGAACAAAAAAGAGATTCCGTTCTCAATAGACAGGAGAAATTTTTATAGTATTTTTACATAGTCAATATTTTTTTCCTTTTGAGATTCAAGCAAAAAGAATTTAGATCAAACTGAAGAACAATATTGAAAAAACATATTGGTAGAGATGACCCTTCTAACCTCTTAGCAAGGTTAGAAATTGTGTAAAGTCTATTCTTGTGCTATTGAAAAGTCAAGAGACAAAACCCAACTCCGTGTTCAGATGTCAGAATAATGTGTGACACAAAATTTCATCACTTTATTATTTTTTATTTAATTTATAGGGTTCAAAAGGTTTTATTTGCAAAAAAAAAGGACAAAAAAATGCACAAAAACCCCAAAAAACCCCAAATTGATCTTCTTTTCTCCCTCTTTGTGTATACTATAGATTTAATACATGTTTCATGTCAGTTTTTTTTCCTTGCTGGGATTGTTTCCTGGAAGATTTTACTACAGTTTCAATTATTTTTTGAAACCCATTTAGAATATTTGTGATGGTTAATTTTAGGTACCAGTTGGCAAGGTCACAGTATCCAGATGTTTGGTCTATTATATCTGGATGTTACTGTGGAGATATTTTTTAGATGAGATTAACATTTGAATCAGTAGGCTGAGAAAAACAGTCTATTCTCTACAATGTGGGTGGGCCTTATCCAATCAGTTGAAGGTGTTAAAGTAAAAGACTGACCTACCCCAGACAAGAGGGAATTTTCCCAGCATATTCCCTCTGGACTTGGCTTGCTACATTAAATCCTCCAGGTGTCTCCAGATTGTTGGCCTATCCTATAGATTTTGGACTTGCCAGACTCCACAATTGTGTTAGATGAATTTCTTAAAATAAATCTTGCCGTGTATATACATATATACACATTCTGTTGCTTTTGTTTCTCTGGAGAACTCTGATTATTAATGCAGTATCCAAATTCTTTCAGTAGCAGAGAATTGAAGGGGATTTATTCCATTTTATTTTACACTTGACTCAAAACACAAAAATCAATTTTGATCAAAAGAGTGCAATCTTCAGGTGCTTTTATTTACAACCCAGGAGTACAAATAGCCTACACCTTTCCCTCCTTGAAGAAATTCTTCAGTGAAATACACTAGATTGCCATTTGAAGATCATACTTCCTCATAGGTTGCTGATCTTTAGAATTCAAAACAAATAAAGAAACAAAGTCACACATACTGTTCCCAGCTCTGCTGTCCCATGTACCCAATTGAAAACTTCAAGGGCAAGGAAAACGTAATGTTCTCTTTTCCGTTGTTGTTTTCCTTGTTTCTGTTATTACTAATGAAGTCTTGCACCTAATGTTCTGATGATAAGTCATTATTTAAAAAATTTCCTGTTATGTTTTAATTTTAATGTTCTTGGTATTTCTGATATTAAAAAGAATTGTATAGCCAGGTGCGGTGGCGCATGCCTGTAATCCCAGCAGCTCTCAAGGCTGAGGCAGGAGGATCACAAGTTCAAAGCATCCTCAGCAACTCAGTGAGGCCCTAAACAGCTCAGCAAGACCCCGTCTCTAAATAAAATACAAAAAAGGGCTGGGGATGTGGCTCAGTGGTTAGGTGCCCTTGGGTTCAATCCCTGGTACAATAAATAAATAAATAAATAAATAAATAAATAAATAAAATTGTATAGAAGATTTTGTTTGTTCTATATATATTTAAAAAGTCCTTTGAGTCATTGTATTTAAGACATTTAAGACTCTCTGGTACAATCCTTTGTCCTAGAGGAAGTGAATTAAAACTAATACTTATTGGATTAATTGAAGACCAAATGAGCTTTACTTTTCATTGTCTGAGTGAACGTTGAATGTTCTGCTCTTAGATTTCTTATTAATATTTATCAAGAGCAAGCTTGGTCACTTAGTGATAATCAATTTCAGAAACAAACCCATTATCTTCACACGATTAACACTGCTGAGCCATAAAAGGCTAGACTCACACCAGGACAAATACAAAACCGAGGCACATGTCTCCTCCTGAACTTGTGGGAGCGGACCCCCAGGCTTGGCGGCTGCGCAGTCTGCAAGGCCGTCAGAAGCCTGGAGAATCCGCAGCCAGGGAGTTAGTTCCATCAGAGAGGGAAGGCTTGGGGCTGGGCTGGGGGCGATGGTACAAGACCCAGCCTGTGTTCAAAAGACTGAAAACCAGGAGCAGCAACTGAAGGCAGGGGAGACGGAGCTCAGCTTGAGTCCAGGGGAAATTCGCCCCTTCCCTTTCTGTTCAGACCTCAGCGGGTTAGGTGAGGCCCACCCACACAACAGGTGGTCACTCACTTTGCACACTATGAAATACTGTTTTCCCAGCCCTCTGAGCTCCTCCGAGCCCAGGCAAGGTGATGCATCAAATTAGCCCATCTCCCAGGCCTGTCCTGTCAGTTCTGCAGCTGAGTCATTTGACATTGTGCTTTCTATTTATTCACATGGATACAGCTCCTGGCTTAGTGTGAGCTGATTCCTAGGACATATCTCTTCACCTACCTCAATATAGCCTATTGATCCTGTCTCTCTGGAGAGCCCTGATATGCTCATGTTTAGGAACATCTTTTACAAATATTATATATTATATATCATATACACATATAATTATTATATATAATTATTATATATTACTAATATATTACTTTGGAACAAATACACATGTAATAAAAATATAAAAATATGGATAGAAACAGGCAACCTGCTCGCAGCAGGGTCATGGGCAGGGAGAAGGAAGTGGGAGGACTGGGGAGGGCGGACTTGGCCTGTGTCCATGTGTGGTCTCACCCAAGGAGTCTGGGAGGCTGGGGCGGGGGCGGGAGGAGGAAGGCCCGGTGAGGCAGCTCGATCGCCCGCTGGGGGCGGAGCGGCTGCTCGGTCTTGTTTGGCAGGGTCCTTGCGTTTCGGAGCCAGGGCAGACCGCGGGGAGGGGCGAAGCATCTTGCCACCTTCTTTCCCACCATCGGGTTGGCGGCAGCTCGGTGCCAAGGCATTCACGGGTCACGCTTGTGTTTCAGGCCAGCTCCACAGGCTTGGTGACCAGTGGCCGTGCCTCCCAGATGGTTCTGGTCTTCGCTGCTGCAAGGCTCCGTCACTTTTGGTGACCAATAAACACTCCAATCGTGGTGGTTTAACCCGGGGAAGATTGGTCTGGTATATAAAAGAACCTCCTGGAAAAAAAAATCTTGGATTCAACATCCCTGGCCAGTCTGCTTGGCGCCTGCGCCTTCAGAGCCGGGCCACGTTTGTGCGTGTGTGATACTGAGGGATGCCAGCTGCCCACAGTGACAGGAGGAGGGAAAGAAGCACCCACTGTCCCCCTGGAGGTGGGGCTGGATTCCCTTCTGTATTGATAAATCGAATCTCTACTTATTCCTATGAGGTCCTCCCTCCCCTTTTGGGTAGTGCTGGGGGCTGAACCCAGGGACCTGTGCATGCTAGGCAAGCCCTCCAGCCCCTGAGCTGCCTCCCCAGCCCCTCCTATGAGTTTTCATCCGACTTATTTTTATCTTCACAAAGAATCCCATGCTGGCTCTTGATGCAATTATGGTATCGCTGGGAGTCAGCCGCGTGGCCAGTGTCCCTGTTCCATTGGTCAGTTTTGATGTCTATGTGCACATGCCCTGGCTTCATCATCCACTCTCCTGGGAGTGGGGATGGTGGTGTTTCCTGGCTCTCGCCAGTGTGGACAATCTCGTGCATGTGTCCTGTGATGCACGTTCAAGAATTCCTCTTGACATAACCTGGAGAGGGGCGGTGGGCTGTAGGTTCTGTGTCTTCAACCGTGGTGGGTAATGCTTAGTTCTTGTGCACAGTGGCTGCGGTAGTGTATGTCCCCATGACCAGTGCGGTGGAGATCCTGTGGATCCTTTGTGAACCGTCTCCAGACTGTGGGCCAGGGTGCTGGTGGGACTTCCTCCTGTTTCTCCTTTCTCAGGCATCGGTGTCATTCTCATCTGATGACCAATATCTGAAAACTGTCTTCAGATACAGGACAGTGCCGCATGAGGACACTTTGGGTAATGCTGGACTGTGTGCATGATGGAGGCTCCAAAGAACATTATCTCCTGAGCTGTCTTAGCAGTGCACACTGCTGGGACTTCCTTGCCAGGACAGTTGCCCAGGAACATTTCCCAGTCTTTCAGTGACTCATGAGGGTATTTTGATCTTTGTTTGTTGCTTCTGGCACAAGGGTTTACCTGATCCCCTGTTTTCCATCTTGTTTCAAAGCAGAACTCTTATTTTTTAAAAAATTTAATATCTAATTTTTTAAATAAGTTTTTTATTTTTATAATTTTTTATAGTTGTAGATGGACAAAATGCCTTTATTTTATTTGTTTATTTTTATATGGTGCTAAGGATTGAACCCAGTGCCTCACATGTGCTAGGCAAGTATGCTACAGCCTCAATATCCAATTTTTCTGTAGTGATTTTCTCTATTTTTTATTCATAAGACCATTTGTATCTTCTCTCTTCTAGTATTGATTAATTTTGCCAAACTTTGTTCATTTTGTTAATTTTTTTGAATTGTTAATATTTGGTTTGTGTATCTTTTATCTCTTTCCTTGTACTTTCTTTAGTTTTATTTCTTTTTTTTTTTCGTCTTCTTTGTACCTGGGATTAAACTCAGGGGTGCCTAACCACTGGGCCATATCCTTAGCCCTTTTTATATTTATTTAGAGACAGAGTCTGGCTGAGGTGCTGAAGCTGGCTTTGAACTTTTGATCCTCTTGCCTCAGCCTGTGGAGCTGCTGGGATTTACAGGCATGTGCCACTGTCTGAATTTGTGGCTTTTTTTTCTAAATTTTTTATGTTGGGGAATTAATTCATTAGTTTTGTGGCCTTATTTTTCCACCTAGTATTTTTCTTTCTTTCTTTTTTTTTTTTTTGGTGGTGCTGGGGATTGAACCCAGGGCCTTGTGCTTGCAATGCAGGCATTCTACCAAGTGAGCTATATCCCCAGCCTCCACCTAGTATTCTTGTTTAATGTCATAAATTTCCTTCAAATCCCCATTTTTGCTGCATATTTTGATAATGTGGTTTTAAACATTGTAAGCCACTTTTAGGTATTTCAACATTTTACCCCATTTTCAACTTGAGTTATGAGAGTGTTTAAATTTTTTTTCAAATAAGTGGGAATTAAAAAAATTATTATTATTAATATTGTTATTAGTGGTTATTAATTATTATTAATATTGTTATTAGTGGGGATTGAACTCGGGGAGCTCTTACCACTTTAAGCTAGATCCCCAGCTCTTCTAATTTTATTTTTAAGACAGAGTCTCACTTAGTTGCTGAGGCTATCCTTGAACTTGTGATCCTCCTGCCTCAGGCCCGGAAGTGCTGTGATCCCAGGCGTGCCCTGCTGTGCCCGGCTCCAGTGTTTATTCTATTAATGTCTAACTTAACCGTATGTTCATTTTGGTAAAATTGTTGAGACTCTCTTTAGACTATAATCTGTTAGAAATTTTTATAAATAGTTATATGTACTTGTGAAAAACATGTGTTATTCTAATTCTTAGAAGCAGAATTTTGTAATATATTCATCACGGTAATTTTTAACATTGTGTTGGGTGGATCTTGCCTATTCTTTCTGTGTTTTTCCCATCCGAATTGTGTGTTTGAATAGTTGAGTGCCTTGCTGGGATCTCTCACTGTAGTGGGTTTTTTTTTTTTTTTGCGGTGCTGGGGATTGAACCCAGGGCCTTGTGCTTGCAAGGCAGGCGCTCTACCAACTGGACTACAGCCTCAAACCCTGTAGTGGTGGTTTATTTCTCTGTCCCTGCAGTTCCAATAAAGTTTTCTTCATTTAACTTAAGTTGATTTTATTAGATAAGGATATATTTAAGCTATTTTCTTAGAGCACTGAACGAGGTAGTGAAGTGAATTACCTGTCCCTGATACAGCATTTCACTTAGCATTTGTCTTACCTGTTATTGGCATAGCCATGCCAACTCTCACTTAGTTGTGTTTGTGTGATGATTTCATTTTCTATCCTTTTACTTTTAACCTTTGTATTTTCTTATGTTTTGGGTCTTTTATAAGAAAGCGTAGTTTGGATTTTTTGTAAAACCCATACCGTGAATTTATCTTTAAAAGTTTGGCCCATACTCCTCCTTATGCTGGTTATTAGTACATTCTGACCAGTCTTAAATATCCCAGTCATTTCCATTTTTCCCCTTTATTTCTACTTCTCTTTACCTCCTTCACTTCCCTCCCCTGGTTAGTCTGCTGCTCTATCTACTAAGAATGCTGTCCTGGGAATTGTTAGGGTCTCGAGCAGACCAGCACCCAGGAATTCCTCCCTGTGGTGGTGGGGAGTTTGTGTGACCTCATGCCAATCTGGCCAAGCAGGGGGTGCTAGGTGCAGGTTGGGTACCACTTGCGCCGACGGTACCTGTTATGATTTGGATGTGAGGTGTCCCCCAAAAGCTCACATGTGAGACAATGCAGGAAAGTTCAGAGGAGAAATGATTGTGTTGTAAGAGTCTTAATCCAATCAGCGAACTAATTCCTGATGGATTAATTGAAGTGGTAGGTGTAGCTGGAGGAGGTGGGAATTGGGGTGTAGCTTTGGGATAAATATTTTGTATCTGGAGAGTGGAGTCTCTCTCTGCTTCCTGACCATCATGTGGGCTGCTTCCCTCTGCCATGCTCTTCCACCATGATCTTCAGTCTTACCTCAAACCCGGAGGAATGGAGCCAGCCTTCTATAGACTAAGACTTCTGAAACCATGAGTCCTCAAATAACCTTTTACTCCTCTATAATCGTGCTGGTTGGATCATTTAGTCACAGCAGTGACAAAGCTGACTAAAATGGTACCTTTTCTGTTTCACCTTCTCTGTGTTCCACTGGGCTGCCTCTCAGGCTGAGCAAAGCCACCCCTTTCCTCATCATCCATTTAAGGCAACCCTCTGACTTTGTCTTGTGGATTTCTTTTTATTTAAAAAATATATATATTTTTTAGTAAATTATAGTTATACCTAATAGTGGAGTTAAAATTGACATATATGTATACATATATATATAACATTATATATATATAAATTGACATTTGTTTATATATAAATATATATAGATATATATATTTATAGATAGATAGATAGATAGATAGATAGATAAATGCCAATAGCATGATCTTGGGGATTTCTTGCACCTTTCTGGCTGTGTTTGGCTGATCTCTGGAGTGAGAGCCAAAAGTAGTGCCCGTTCACCTTCCCAGTAGGATCTGGAAGTGGACCCATCCACCATTGGCTACCATTTTAAGATACCAACTTTTTTTCTTTTTCCAGTGAAAATGGGTACACAGTTTTATCTGAAGATTTTATTTTTACAAAAGTCGATGTGTGTATAAATATCAGGGTAAAACTTAAAATGCTGTACCCAAACTCTGGGTCTGTGTTCCCTTTCCAGTCACATCTTCATGCTGTTAAGTTTCTGTCCCCTTCCTTTATTTCGAGTATACTTCTCTTGGTTTGCATTTTTTTTTAAATGGTTCTACTTTGTTTATTTTTAATATTGCATAATATTATAAAATTCTATGCTCAATTGCCCCCAACCTGTGCCATTATAGAATGTTCAGTTTACTTTTGCTCTTTGTTACTAGAGATCAATATAACATCTTTATAAATATATCTTTTAAAATTTATTGGTTTAGATTTATTCCTAAGAATGAGGTTCCAAAGTCCATGGGTGTAAACGCTTTATGGCTCTTGGTAAGTCTTGCCAAATTGCCCTTCATAGAATGATACTGCTGTTTGAATGGTTTTCTACACACTTATTCTGATATATACTTAATTGCATATGCACAAACTTCTTGTACATCACTTGAGACAAATCCTCTTCTGTCTTTTTACACTACTCTGATTACATTTTTTAAGGATACATTAAATTAAAATGGTGATAGACCATCTCATTTTTTTTTAAACCACTATTACTTCCAAATAGCCCTGTAAAATCCTCTTAATTCTAATTCTAATTTAAGTAATTAGGAATATAAATATAAATTGGGACAATGGGTGACATTTACTCTTTCAATTTTAACAATATAGACAGCATGTCTTCGTCATATATTTGGAGGTCTTATGTGTCCAAAAAACATGCAAAATATTTTTTGAAGTCAGTGTTAACTTCTGTAATTGCCCAAAAGTCTGGTCCTTCCCAACCCCCAGGGTTTTGCATTATGTAAGAGCACGAGGACAGAAGGACAGCTGTTAGACTTTTTACCAACCCTAATACCTGGTACTCAAACTGGTCTTAATTTGATCAAGGAAAATATGCAACAGTTTTTTTTTATAGATCAAGAGCCACACAGCACCTGACGCCTACTATCAGCTTTAAACATAGCTTTGAATGGGATACATTTTTATAGGGCAGTATGGTTTACAATATTCTTGATAGAATTATGGTTAATAAGTGCCAAGCGTCACTTTTTGATATTATACATGTCATCCTTGGAGTCATTTTTGTTTCATGAAAAGCAATCTCAAATTCTGGTGGGTCAACAATACAAAACTTTCCCTCCCTCCCTCAGGGGTGCCTGGGTTATCTGTGGCTCAGCTGGTTCCTGGAATGGTTGACCTTGGCTACAGGCTGTGGGTTGGGTTTCCATCTGCTTCACCTGTGCCAGTCACCACCTGGGACACGCACTTCCTATGGAAGACCTCAGAAATGCAAGCAGGCTGGCCAAGCCATGCAGGGATCTTTGAAATATCTGCTAACATTGCATTGGCCCAGGCCAGTCATCTGGCCAAGCTCCACAGCAAGTGGCCTGGTTATGCATTCCTCCAGGGTAGAAGTCACTGTGAAGTCACTTGGGAAGGACTGAGTGAGGCACTGAGGACTGTAACCCCACAATCAGAATGCTCAAATCACTTTTGCAGATTGTCTTGTGTAAACTCACTGTGATCCCATCTGGTACGTTCTATTAAAGATGTATGTAGGACTCCATTTTAGGTGCCTAGGAAGAACATTTCCCAGAATCTCTTGCCAACAGAATTCTAGGTCAGATTCTGTTAGTGAGAATTACAGAATACCTGTCTGGAGATACTGAGAGCAGAAAATAAGGAGAAGCTGGTGAAATCCTGTATGCTGCTTACATCAATCACACCAGACTCTCTTGTGTCTCTTTTGGATGATTTGGGAATTTCTCCTGACATCATTTTTCTCTTAGTTTAGGTTCCACTGAAAACAGAACCCAAGACAAGGATGTGGATGCAAAGGGAGCATATTTTGAAGGAGATCCCTGGGAGCAGATGGCCCTCTAGGGTCATCAACTTCACCCCTGCGAACTTCTACTCCCCGCCATCCCCCAGCCTCAGGCCTCCTGAGGTAGAAGAAAAGAGACATCTTCATTGTTTTGAAAAAAAAGCTGGAACAGAGACAAAGGCACCGAGGTGGCTGGGAAGAGCTCTGCTGGTTCTTTTTTCTTCCACACAAAATGCCAAAGCTGGGATTTGGCGGGTTACTTGCCAGATCAAAATGCACGCAGGCCTATCATGATTTTACAAAACTTATTCTCCCGCCATGTGCATTGGTGCCTCTTTAACAATTGCAGGGGGTGGGCGCTGTCTGTCTAGACCAAGGGACTCTACATTATCTGATTCACAATCTGTAGTAAATCAAGAACTTAGCCATCTCCTGTGGAAGTGAGTCCCCAGTGAGCCTGGCTGACACGCATTGCCTTGGCGGGACTGCTTGCTCCTGATCACATTCTGTACTTGGTTGCTTCACGTGGGCGTTGCTATCCCGGGAAGCCCTGCCGCTGTAGCCTGCCAGCCGCACATCACTCTTCTCCTTACTAATTCCCAGATGTGAGAGGTGCCTTGGGGAATAAAAAAGAAGCTGATGTGACAATAGCTCTTTTCCCAAAGTTTAGATGTAATCCTACAAGGGGCTGTTTACCAAATTAGCAAATCGAATTCTGGGGGCAATTGAAAGAGAGGACATCTTGCATGGATTTTTGGAAAAGCCCTAGGAACCAGGTCTGAGCAGTGCTCTAAAGAATGGGTAGAATTTAAATCAGGGAGCTACATTAAGTGTCTCTGAGGATACAATCTCCTTGGATCAGCCTGGTGCTTTCAAGCAAATGACATTTTAAAGAGTGATCTTATTTCTTGATGGCAAACGAATTGTCCTGTAGGTTAACTGAAATTTGTAGGTTCAGATGTTGTGTTTGCCAGGAAAGATGGTGACTGACACTTGGCAATGTACTTGGAGAGGCTCGGTGGATAATTTGGGCATGGAGAGCCCAGTTTCCAAATGCTTGGCAACTCTGGATAGATAAGAGTCTAGACATAGTGGGGCCTACAAAGGGAGCACCTGGTGGCTCACATGCTGGGGCAGCCAGACGTAGTCTTGTCCATGCACTTAGGACCAAGCCTTTGTGTTACATGTGCTGGAATTTGCTTAGGCCCTGTTGTGTGAAGTCGACCAGCTTTTAGGAGGGCATGCACCTACTGGAGCCATGAGCCTCTCTTCTGCATCTTCTGGGGAGAACTGAGACTATTGCTTTCTCTTGGGCTGTGGTGATACCTCCAGAGGGTGCAAAGAGGGGCTTCAGACCTTTGTGTGTCCTTGTCCTTTGTGAGTCTATATTGTTGGCAACCTCTCACTTGTTAGAGGAAAAGCATTTTCCTTTCAGCTCCAGAGGAGTTGATTGACCTCCGACCACTTTGGGAAGCCATTGTGCTTGGATCACAGACCAGGGTTCAAATTCTAATGCTGCCATTAGCAGGAAACCATGGGTGATCCTTTCAGATTAGCTGAGTCTGGATTTCCTTCTCCAGGGATGGTGGTTAAGTATACCTGTTTCATGGATCACTGAGAGATGAAGTACAACTAGAAGGTAAAGCACTTGATGCGGAACTCCAGAAATGTCACTTCTCTAAAAGCTTGAAGTTTCAGTTTTGATTTAGTGAAAAAAGTAAGATATTTATGTATCATTAATAAAAAGTCTATGGAAAAATCTTTAGATTTAATTTTAGGAATTTGAAGGTGGAATTATGGTCTTACTTTCAAAATGCTGTTGTTTCCAGTGACTATTTTATTCACTTTATCTGGAAAAATAAGTCATACAGAAGAGATGGCCTGGGTATGAAGGCATCTGAGGAAATGCGGCTAATTAAACACATAATTTGGTACAGACTGTGTACCCAACATATTTTGGCACATAAAATATTTACTCTGATAGACTGAAGCTGTTACTCTGAACTGGGTCTGAGTTGTTATTGAGACTGAGTGTTTTTAATCTAGCAAACGATAATGACTTCATCGCTCCTGACTTCGCATGTCTGGTTTCAGCCTGGAATGAGATTTTAATGCTATGCTTTCAGCTTTGGGGAAGAGTGCTCGAAAGACGATCACTGCTAGGATCCTGGTTTTGAAAAGAACATTAAATACTTGTTAATTTATATTTATATTTAAAACTTCAAATCCATGCTAACCATGAGCAAGCCTCCTCATTATGAATTTTCCTCATATTTCTAGTTTATGGGAAAGCCACCAACTGGAACAGCACAAAAAGTAGAACAGCCTCAAGTTTCTTTCCAAGATGCTTTTAATGTTTTGGTCTCTGTGTCTCCCAGCTTCCTGATGCATTTGAATTTGGTGTGAGGAACATGGTTTGGGTCATGTTCTCAGCAGGTATGTTTTGAAGGAGAAAAGAGCAAACTAATCCTGTGCTTTAAGAAAGCACTGTTTGGGTTTATTTCAGTTTCAGGTTTACTTAGCTAATGCACTGAAGTCTAGTTCTTGGTTAGAGACCTGGTTAGATTTTTAGGATGTGCAGATTTTACTTGTGTTCTCCTTCTGTTACTTCCCTAGGTCTCTGTGTGGCTTTAGAGACGCTGAGCTTTAGATTTGGGAGGATGGATGGAGAGTTTGCTAATTTTCTCTATAGTTCAAGATCCTAGATTATTTCCCAGAGCCTAAGCCTCAGGTGGTGTAGCCTAGTGATTCGGCACAGGGTCTAGTCTGGGGAGCGTGGCTGTGGTCTGCCAATGGTGCTGAGATTCTGCATTTCTAACAGGTTCCCAGGAGATGCTCAGTCTGTTGGAATGAGGGGAGAGTGTAGTGCACACATTTTAAAATGTGACTGCTTGGATTTGAATTTTTGTTTTCCCGTATTTTTGAGCTGTGTCACCTTGAATTACTCAGTGCCTCCCTTTTGGTGTCTCTCAAAATGGAATGATCAGAATGGCAGTTAGATCTTAGGGTTTAGATTAATCAATATGATTTGTGTGAAGCATTTAACACAATAGCAGAGTGAAAATTTTTAATAAGTGTTAGTATATATTTTATCTGATGGCTTCTGAAAAATAGGCAGGGGAGAGAAGTAGTCCTAATATATGTTATTTTTGCCCCCAGAAACATTTCAGTGCAACCGGGAGGCCCACTGTTCCAGCTTGCCTGGGATGTCTTGGCCTGGCACCGCGAGTCTTGCATTCCGGAAACCCCCTCCCTTTTGAGCAAACCTGGGACAATTGGTTGCCCATATATTTTAACTGCTTATTTTCAATCTTCACAAGAATCTCTGGCACAGGTCCCATTACCTGCATTTGACAGAATGGCCCATGGACCATGGCCAGTAAGTGGTGAACGTGTATTCAATCCTGCCTTCCAATGGCCTGAGCTCTTGCACTCCATTACATCTGTTGTATATTCAAATTACATCTGTTGTGCATACTCTTACTATTTTCCTTTTTTGCAGTGCTGGAGATTGAACCCAGGGGTGCTCTACCACTGAGCTACATCCTCAGCCCTCTTTGTTTTTTCTTTTGGAACATGATCTTGTTAAGTTGCTTAAGGTCTAAGTTGTTGAGGCTGGCCTTGCACTTGTGGGCCCCCTGTCTCAGTCTCCTGAGTCTCTGGATTGCAGGACTGCGCCACTGTACCTGGGTTGTTCCTGTATATTTTACTCTTTAAGTTTTTATCAGAGGGGCTATGGTGGAGCTCACTGGTAGACCATGTCCTCCTTATTGTGTGCAAGACCCGAGTTTCAACCCACACCCAGTGTGTGTGTGTGTGCGCGCGCACACACACACACAAATTATATTGAAAACATTTGGTTTCAAATAAGATAAATAAAAGATCTTTAATTTCCATAAGATTATTTTATAGAAAATAAATGCATAAATATGGGATATACTAGATATTCCAAAATCAGGAGGCTGCCTTGGTCCAAGGTCTGAGGAAAGGCAACTCATCTCAAAGACTTGCTCTGTGCAGGCTGAATGGACAGGACAGTTGTGTTACCATGAGGCTTAGAGGCAGAGCATTTAGATGATTCTGGGGGGAGCAGAGGTTTAGGGACGGGGCTAGGGACAATTGGATTTTATTACTTTTCTTTTTGTTGTTTTTCTTTTTTTTCCAGTCTTCTGCCCAAACGACTCTGCACATGCTTCTGACCTCTTCCTCTGTCTCTGTAGGAGATTGATTGGAACAGATACAGTAGAGCGTTGTCACGCGACAGCATCAGGGACTGCAGCACATCAGTGTCCTCAGGTCCATCCCTGTCTCCGGATGCCCAGGAACAGCGTCAGCTGGAGCTCTTCCCTTACTCTCCTAGAAACAAGTGCTGTGCTCTCCAGACCCACTTCTGCAAATGTTTTGCACAGAATTTCCCAGTTTTACTATGAGAAAGCTACTGTTCACTGCAGAGGAAGTTTTTAATGGCTTCCATTTTCCTTAGCTGGATGTAGCCATAATGAACCCAGCCAGGCCTTGGCAGAAGTCACTTTTTTTTTTCTAGTTTCCAAAAATGGACTTGGATTAAACATTTAAGAAAAAAATAAAAACATTAACAATTCAATGCAAAATGAATGTGACAAATTATACTATGTGCACCTCTAAATATACCACAGTGAATTCTACCATTATGTATATCTATAAAGCACCATCTGAAAAACAATAAATAAATAGAAGGAAGACCAGCAGGGTAGGGGAAGAGGAATGGGGATAAAGGAGGGGAGGGCAAGAGGAGGCACCTAGGGACTGAGAAAAAAATCAGTAACTTAAGGCATAAAATATAAATATGAATAAATAAAGTTAGTTAATGCTTATTATCTTAAAATTTATTGAATCACTAAAATTTCAAAACAGGGACCCTTTATTGTACTTATTTTGCCACATGTAGATTATTTAAATGTGTGAAGGATTTGAAATATTGTTCAAACACCTGGTTTTGTTAAAGAAGACAGGAATGAAATGAAAACGTTTTCCTTGGTTCATCTGTTGTTTGATTTGTCTCTACTTTGAATATAAAACCTATGAGTAAATTATTTTTGTCAATAACCTTCACAGTTTAATAGAGATCACAAACATTATTAGAAAAACAAATAAACACTGAAAAATAGAAGGCAATTTTGGAATAATTTTTGTGATTCTCAAAGTGTGGTTCTTGGGCCAGCAGTATCAGCATGACCCGAGAACTTGTTGAAAATGGAGATTTAGGGGACTTTCTTTACACCTGTTGTATCACATATTCTGGAGCTGGGGCCAGCAATTTGTGCTTTAATAACCAAGCCACTTGGGTAAATCCAGTGCAAACCCAAGGGTGAGAATCCTGGCCTAAATCATCCAGAAGAGTGTCTAATGGGTCGTTATGATGATATACCTTTAGCATACCTTGAGAATTAGATTACTAATTGATGATTGATGGGTTAGATAACCACTCTCTCTACTTTCTAGAAAGGTGAACACCATGGGGCAGTTCAGAGTAATGGAATGAATTTGAACTTGGAAATGTGAAAATTGAGTTTTCAATTAGTAACTTTTTATAAGCAAATTACTAAAGCACTTTGATCTATGGTTGTACTATATAAAATATGAATATAGTAATCTTCCCCAACTAAGTCACATCGACTTGTGATCAAATGCAGGCATGCATATAAGGGCAACTTTTAAATTTTCTAGTACTATGCAAATGTTACTTTTCATATTCTCATTACTGCCAGTAAGATTGCATATCTCAAAACTTACCCTTCTCACCTCCCCATTCTTTGCCCCATTAAAATTTAATTACATCTTAAAATTTAAGTTTTGCAAACAGATTTTTAAAAAAAGATATTGGAGTATTTAAATGGAAAAGAAACCAGAGTTATTGCAAACTATTTTACATATGAAATGATACATATGGATTTTTCTTTGTTTCATGAATAGTCTTTTACATGCCTTTAAACCCACAATGTGAAATGAATCAGTAGCACACTTCGGGGATACCATGGCAATAATAATGCATTTGGAACATTAAGTGTCAAATCTCCCTCACATATTTCAAAAATTGTTTTACATTTTTCTGGTTTAACCTCTCTTGACACCAGTGAACTTAAGGCTTGTAATTGAAGGATAAGTGAGTAAAAAAGCAGTTCAAGTGATAATATATCCATTTCAATTCCTATTTTCTGGACGGAGACCTTTTATGCTAAGTTCATGTGAGAGCAAATTTTTATGACAAAATTATAACCCTCAGATAGACATTACTCAGGCGGGCTGAGATCTGTCCTGGTTTAATGGATTCTGTGACAATGAAATGCAAGAGAATCTCCCAAAAGCTTTGCCTAAGAAAATTCTGACAGTAGCCTATGTGCTGCCGAAATTTTCAAGATGCTATTATGACTCATTATAGAAAAATGGCTGGGTATTTTAATCATGAAATACAATTGTGTTTCAAAGGAGAAAGATGAATAGAGGAGAGTCTTTGACATATTGCTTTGTGTTCATATTAGCCTCACTATGTAGAAAATGCTGCTTTTAATGTGGTTTTGCACAATCAAACCTTACAGTTCAGAAGGGCTCATATATTTGTTTCCCCTAATTTGAGGTCTGCCCATAATTTTCTGCATATTACCAGTTGAATGAAAAGGAAGCATCTTCTGCCACCAGATGAAATCTGAACTTCATATCATTCCTCATAGGTTCATTCTTTCTTAGGTGGGAGAACATTGCTTCTTTTCCTATTTCAGTTGTCCATTTTATTTATTATTTATTTATTGCAATACACATACATGTTTACAAAATGTACAAAGACTGGAAAACTCAACAATCAGCAAATAATACAATTAAAAATGAACAAAACACATAAACAGGTATTTTATTGAAGAGGATAATCAAATGGTAAATAAGCATGTGAAAAAATACCCAGCATTATCTGTTGTCAGAGAATTTCATATTAAAACCATAATGGGATTCCTAAGAGATTCCCTATGGTACAACACACACACACACACACACACACACACACACACACACAAACACAGGCATATATATACATATTATTTTTTATTTGCAAAATAAAGTGTTAAACAATAAAATAAATCTGTTGCTGTTTACCATATGATAAATGAGAGAATGAACAGTTGCCACAAAAGCATTCCAACAATCTTCTTTCGGAGGCTGACAGCAGGACTATTCAACCCATTTTCCAAAATATTACATCATCAAACTTACCATTTACCCAATTTTCCACTGACCTTCATGTCAGGTGTTCTTTTTTTTTCAACAATATCAATAATTAACTTAAATATAAACGATCCAGATACTGTAATTAAAAGGTACAAGTGTTCAACATGTATAAAGCAAACAATAACTCTGTGCTGTATGCTTGTGTCACACTTTAAATATCAATACACCAATAGGTTAAAGGCAAACGAAGGGGAAAACAAGCACGGGAAATCTGAAGTAGAGCTATTAATATAAAATAAATTTCAAGAAACAGTGTTTTCAGAGATGAGGGGAACATTTCATAACCATAATAGGGTTATTTCTTCAAGAAAATGTAACACTCTTAAATGTGCTTGTATCTAATAACAAAATTTTGAAATAAAATTAATTTTTATTAATTTTTATTAATAATTTAATAAAAAATTTTTACTCAGAAATTTATTAATTTATTAATAAATAAATTTATTAATTTATTAATTTCTGAGTAAAAATTAATAAAACTAGAAAGACAAATTTATAATCCTATTTGGAGATTTTAAGCCCCTTCACTTTGCTGGAAGGAGTAATGATATAGAAGGCCTAACAACATCATCAGTCACCTCGACCTATTTATTTTGTATAGAGAACTACACACAGAAATGACAAGTGGAAAATTAAAAAGGATAGACTGTATCCCGTCATAAAATAAGCCTTGAGAAATTTTGAAAATTTGAAATCATGCAGACTGTGTTTCCAGAATGATTTATTATATTAGATATTAATCACCTTAAGATTCATAGAACCCCACCCCTATGTCTCAACTACTTCAAAATTAAATGACATGCTTCTAAATATCTCACAGATCAAAGAAGAAAGCACAAGAAAAGTAAATAAAAAGTGCTTTGATCTAGGGGTTAATAAAAGCTCAAAATATCAGAATCTGTGGTTCAAAATAGTACTCAGATGCACACTTACAACTTAAAGTATTTGTACCTGAAAGAAGCTAGATTAGCAATCAAATTATTTTCAAATTAGGCAGTAGGAAGGAAAAAATAAAAGTAGGGGCAGAAATATGTGAAATAGAAAAAAAATAGCTAAAAGTTGATAAAAATCAAATAAAACTCTAACCAAGAAAAAAGTAAGAAAAAATATCAATGGAAAGGGAGCTATCAAAACAACCCTACGGATGCTCAAAATGCTTTAAGGTAATATTACAACTGTATAGCTACAATTCTACAGCTTACATAACTTGGTCTATTTTAGAGGACAGAAACCCTGCCTGTTGATCCATGTGAGTGATATGCTTTCCCCATCTTTCACCTTCAGTCTGTGAATGTCTTTGCCTATGAGGTGAGTCTCTTGGAGACAGCATATTATTGGGTCTTGTTTTTTTAATCCAATCTGTCGGTCTGTGTTTTTTGATGAATGAGTTTAGGTTATTAACATTCAAGGTTATTATTGAGGTATAATTTGTTTTCCCAGTCCTTTGGTTTATTTCTAGTCTTTAATTTGAATTTGTTTCTCCTTTGATTGACTTTCCTTTCATGTAGTTCCTCCCTTCACTGGTTTTCACTTTTTTTTTCATTTCATCTTCTTGAAATGTTTTGTTGAGAATATTCTGAAGTGCAGGTTTTTTGGTTGTGTGAATTCTTTGAAATTTTGTTTATCATGGAGGTTTTTCATTTCATCTTCAAATCTGAAGTGTAATTTTGCTGGTTATAGGAATCTCAGTTGGCATCCATTTTCTTTCAGAGCTTGGTATATGTTATTTCAGGACCTCCTGGCATTGAGGGTCTGGGTTTGAGAGATCAGCTGAGATTCAAATTGTTTTCCCCCTATATTTAATCTGATATTTTTCTCTCTCATCCTTTAAAATTTTATCCTTATTTTGTGTGCTTGGCATTTTCATTATAATGTGTCTTGATATGGATCTCTTGTAATTTTGCACTTTTGAGGTTCTATAAACCTTTTGTATTTGATTTTCCATTTCATTCTTTAGGTTTTGGAAATTTTATGATATTATTTCATTGAAAATATTGTGTATTCTTTTGGTTTGTTTCTCTGAACCTTTATTTATCTGGATAAATCTTAAATTTGGTCTTTTTATGTTATCCCATAATTCTTGGAAGTTCTGTTCATGGTTTCTTAACATCTTCTCTCCATGGTCAACTCTATTTTCAAGATTATATATTTTGTCTTCATTGCTTGAAGTTTTGTCTTCCAAGTGGTCTTGTCTGTTGGTGATGCTTTCTATGGAATTTTTTAATTTGGTTTATTGTTTCCTTCATGTATTTGCTACCTGTATTTGCTCTCTTACATTATCCTTTACTCTGCAGATCAGTTTAACTATGTACATTCTGAACTCCTTCTCTGATATTTCTTCCACCATGGTATTGATGGATTCTGTTATTGGAGTATCTTGGTTTGCTTGGGGCAATTTGTAACCTTGGTTTTTCATGTTTGTGTGTCGACCCATCTAACTTTATGGATCTGAGGCAATAGAGTTTCTACCCTGTGGACTTATGGTGTCCCTGAAGGTTTCCAGTACCTCACTCAAGGAGAAGCTGCCTGTCTGCTTTCTTTGTTTCACGCCACGGACAGCCAGGAACTCAACCTCCTCTACTCCGCCATCTTGGATCTCTCTCAGTGTGTTGATTTTTTGAGGTATCTATTTAAAGTTGTAGTGCTGCACTATGCACAATTAAAAAAGTCACATCCTTTCTGAGGATCACAATTTCATATCAAATTAGCAGGTTAATTATTTTCTAAAATTATGAGATTTTTAATTTGTATGTTTTTGATTGTTGGAAAAACTTTATACTTTCCATCCACCAAATGGAAGATCATTAAAAAGTTAAAGAAGAAAACAATAGTAATAAGCACAATAACAAAAATAAGCCAAAGAGAAACTTTAAGAAGCCCAGAGTTGGAATTTTTACTTTTGTGTGTGAAAATATGATTTCAAATTTTGTTTGGTTTTGTGTTCATTTGTGCTTAAACTTTTGGGTGTCAATAGCTCTCATAGTGTAAGAATCTGATAGACACTGTATGCAGGAAGATGCACGTATGCACCTGCACAGTTCACCGCATGCCTTCAGTGCACAGCCAAGTGAAGAACGACATGGGAAGCAGCAATTGCTCTGTTTGGTTGGGTACGACCCAATACCTTCTCGAGAAGGAACCTCCTGAGCCAGTTCCTTACAAGGCCATTTACTTTGTCCCAAATACAAACAATGTGGAAATCAGTAGCTTAACTTGATAAACATCTATTACTTCAAATTATAACAAAAACCTAGGAGACGGGCCTGCAGGCAAAAGTGATGGCCTCTGACCAGATATTGTTCAGTGGTAGAATCAGGATTCCAGTCTCAACCTCCTAGTTTTTATTCCCATGATTTTTCATGACACCAGAGCATCCTCCAAAGATTTCCACCCAGGGCACATCTGGAACTGTTTTCCCAATTTTTTCCTGGATTGTTGCATTGTTGGGATTAAGCTTGACTGGGAACAAGAGCAGTTCAAATCAATAGTTCATTAACTTAGAAGACCTTTCTTTCTTTCCCTTTCCTATCTTTCTTTTTTATTCTCCTTCTCCATTTTCTTCTCCTCATTCTCCTTCCTTTTCTTCTTCTGTGCTGAGAATTGAACTTAGGGCCTTGTTCATGTTAGGGACATGCTCTACCACTAAGCTGTATCCCTAACTCCTATTTCTTTGTCACATTTAAGTCCTAGATGATCTAAGCCTTGATTAGCATCTCTGTTTGGTGAAGTTCTTCTAGCAGTCTCTTGGCTTTGATTCTTATGATCATCTTAGGGTCCAAAATGATTGACAAGCATTGGCCATTACAATTGTGTTATAACCCAAAGGAAAGAGAACAAGATGAAGGGCCAAAGTGAAGGGCCTCTTCCAAAGAGGTCTGGGAAGTGAGCATTCTAGACTAACACATGATACTTCTTAAAACTCATGTATCAGAACATTCCATTGACTGCCATGATTTTCAAGAAAGTTTTGAAGATAGAGACTTTATTTGGATGGGCATGTGTGTATTCAAAATTGGGAGATCTCTTACAAGGGAGAATAGAGTGAAGAAAGAGGGAAAAGAAAGAGAGGAGATTGGTTTTTAAAGGGTACCATGCAGCAGTGAAGGTCCAGGAGCAGTTTCTGGACTCCATTGGTTGTTATAGATGCTCAAATAAATGAGTGTTCAACCAAGATTATGTACTGCTGCTGCTTTATAATTCATGAATTCAGAAAAATTTGATAGTAATTTAATATTATAATATCACATTATAGATTTTTGGGACCAATGCATATTCACCTTTAGGAAATCTCTCATTTACATTTTCTATATTAAATATAAAGTGCTAGTTTATAGTAGTGAGAACCACATGGTGGAAGCAAGATGAGTTATCTGTCCTTATCCCCTGTCCAGAGGAGGCTGACATCCATCCATTTGGAGTGGTCAAAATAATTTAGACTTCTTTTGTGAGGGTAAGGTGGCCAGGGGGACATGAAAACTGAAAGAATGTGCATGCTCTCCATAACACCTTCTAACTTTCTCTGCAGATTACAACTTTGCTTTTTTGTTTAAATTAACCATAGGTGTTTGCATTCCATGGGAAACAGTAACTCCTTTTGGAAGGCCTAGTGTTTACTTAGCCAATACGTATTCTGTGGTCAAAGAACCATGTGTGGGATATGAGGAGGAACGTCTGATAAGACATTTTAAAAATCAGTTTGGACTCATGTTTCTTACTAGAAACTCATTTATTTGCATAGTATAAGCAGTGAGTTCCATGGTTAATTTCCTCATGGAATAGAACTGAGTATCTCAGTGCTAGACCATTGCCATTAAATAACAAATTTTCAAAATATGAAAAAATGCCCCTCAAGTGAATTTAATAGGAAAATTGGAAAAGGAATTGTGATTTAGAAGATTTTTTTTGGTAGGATATATTATCAAGAATATCATAGGCTATAGCAGAACCTGTAACTTGGGCATGAAGCCCTTTTATTGATAAAGGGGAAAGTGATAAGGGAAGACTCACGGCACGGATGGTCCAAATGTTCTCATGAAAATGAAATTCGAGTTTTTAAACTTTAATGCAGATGTTTTCCTTCACCTATTTATTTTCATTTTCATATGAAGTCAAAGAGGGAAAAATACCCTGGAAAGTCATTCAAAAAACTATTCAATTAGAATAAGGAATGGTCTTGTTAGGATTTTTGACTTTTAGCTAGTCAGACAATTTTTTTTCTAAGAAAAGAAATATCAAACTAGAAATAGCTCAAGTAAGTTTTGTATAAAACTTTTGTATCTTTCACAAACTTAATAATGGTTGGACATAGGACATATTCAACAACCAAGATTCTCTTTCTCACCTCCTCCATCTAAAGTCCCAATGGAATTAGAGATTGGTATGTGGATTTACAGCTAGAGCTGAGTTAAACCCTTTCTCAGTTGGGTAAGCAAGTGTGAATGAGCGTGTAATTCCCACATGGCATATTTAACGGAACAAATTTACACTCCTGTGTTCTGAAACCAGTCTGGAATGCTAACTCTTTAGGTATAGGTATCATATTTTTGTGAGACAATATGTTCTCAGTCACGTTTTGACTTTTGCTTTTTCATCTCCTCTTCCACTTGTAAAGAAATTTTGTTAGTTTCTATTTATTTTTCCTAGAAAATTTTGCATGTGAAAATTTTGCCTACCCCATGACTATCAGAAATGCCATCATCTTGTAGATTTAATGGTGTCCATGCTTCTGGGGGTCCCTAAAGGATCCATGAGGAATGTTCCAGGTTATTTGTTGAATATGTTTCTCAGGACCTTTCAGGACCTTCAGAATCTATATCCAGAGTGTTTGGAAAAATGTTTATAGGAGTCAAGGAACTCTCTTCTTGTCCTCGCAATTCTGGTCAGCCTGTGGTGGGCATCTGTGTTCTGAGGTTCCAGAATGCAGACACCACCACTCTTGTCCCTTGACAAAGGGGTCAGTGTTGAGAAGACTAAGGAATCAATATTTGGGGGGAAAGTGTTTTGCAAGAGCATCTTAAACAATCACTTACAGATGGAGAAATGGTACCCTGATTGTCATGGGTCAACAAGACTCTCGACTCCTAATGCATTTCCTGGTTTCCCGTCTCTCTGTCAGGAGGGCAAAGTCACAGTTGTGCCTGCAACTATTGAGAGCTATTTTGGTGGGTGGTTTCCTCTATGGCAGGTTATGTTCAACTGTTATAGCAATGACAACTGGATCGGTTGTTTAATGCACTAAGGTTCATCTCTGTAAGCACTGTTTATTTCTATCAGAAAAAAATATGTGGGCAAATTATGTTTTTGAAAATTGAAGGTATTCTTTCTCATTAACATGCTGAACAAGAAACATTAATCTTGATTGTTAATGCTATTGAAGAAATGCGGAGAACATAGCCTATCAAAAACAGAAGATGCATTCGTAAAGCATTGGAATGCATTTCATTTCATTTTATTTTTTTTATCATATTAGCACATGACATGACGAAACCACATGGTAACAATCAGATTATGGAGAAACTGAAGGTTTTCATTTCTTTGCTGAGTTTCACTGTATATCACTTTTCTAAAAATACTCAAATCATACTCTCTTCTGGTTCAGACCTCCCTTAGAGCAAAGGAAGATGATTAAGTAGTTTCAGTTAAAGCTAGTTTGTTAAGGTGCTACTAGGACTCAATAAAAGCAAAAAGAAATAATGCAGGATTTGGGTCAACAGAGACTGATTTAGGTGGCATGAATCTGCATCTAGGTTTAGCTGAAGATCGACCTTTTGACAAAGGAATGTGCGTGCGTGCGTGCGCACACACGGATTAATTGGCATATTCTAAACTGGGGGCAGTTGTTTAAGGAGTGTGCTTGAGGATGTACTTGGCAATAAATTTGACAGCCAGCATCGTCTCTTTACAGGTTGGCTTTATCCGAGATTCTGGAAGGAGAAAACCAAATCTGCCTTTATCACGGAGCTCAAAGGCAAATGTGTGTTTGATGCCCAGAGCATAAGCCCAGTCTAAAGAAGAACCTGATGTCGGGTCTGCAAAACATAAGCAGTAAATATTTAATTAGAATCAAACGCTAACATTTTTTTTTTCTTGAAATGGAAATCACTGGTGTAAAATTAGCAATAAAAATAATTATGTGTACAGTTAATTGCAGTAAAGAATGAGAATAGTGGTCTGAATAGTAGAGAGTGCATGGTGGAACATAATCGTGAGTTTGTAATTATAGATTTTAATATGTGCTGCTTTTAGAAAGTTACATTTGGGTTGGGTCAGTGCTAGATTGACTTTGTTTCCCGGGCACACTCGGCTGCAGTCAGAGGTGCTCTCAGAAAGTGCAAGCAGCTGAGGAAATCAGTGGTGAGTCACTGGTGGTTCAAAACCACCAAGACAAACTTCACACACAAGCTGTGCCAAACTGCTTTTTTGTAAGAGCATCGATCTTTTGACACTATGTTGCTAGGGTGAATTGTTTTATAGTTGAAAGGCCAGCAGAGTGTAAATTTGTTTTTTAAGTAGATATTTAGTTCCTTAATTCAAATTTCCCAGACCAAGTTTTATAACATTTTACTAAAGATGTTATAATTTGGTAGAATATTGAAAACAGAAATGCACATCTAGATGTTTTGTATAGATCATAAATGTAGCAGTTGTATTATATATATATATGTACCTATACATACTGTCAATGCATTTAGGTATATTTGGCTTTAAGAAATAAAAATGTATTTTTGTATGTAAAATTATGTTCTAGGACAAGTAACGAGCTCAGCTGATACTAATACTGGGGGTTTGGAAGGTAGGATTTCAAAACTGTGAAAAGGAAAGAAAGAGAAGAGGAATACTTGGTGGACAGAAGAGTGCTGGCTCTCAAATCAGTTTACCAATATTTAACATGTACAACTCACATTACTTGGCCCTAGAGAGAGTGGCTGGTATAAAGTACTTGATGCAATTCTGTGACTCTTTTTTCCCACAAAGTTCTTCAGGAACTTACAGCGTAATGGAGAGACATGGATGTGCCAGTTCCCACAGGAGCAGATCAGGAAAGGAACAATGGTATGAAGATTTATAGGAAGAAAGAGAGGATGCTTGGAAAGGAGATGACAAGTCACACACATGCTTGTCAATGGAGATTGCCTCCAGGGGTTACCTGGTGCCTCCATGTGGCCAGTGGGGGACCTGAGTCTGAAGGGTTGGAGAGCAATTCCTGGTGAGAAAGAGTCAGAAAGAAGAGCAGGGATGTGAAGAGAGAGTCTTGGGAAGAACCTGTGCATTGTGCCCTGTTTGTTAGAACATGTCTCCTCTTGGGGGTGGTCACCAGAGACGGTGAAGAAAGAAGATAAAATGGGAGAGAGAAAGCCAGGTTCAAAGTTAGGGAGCCAAGGAATGGCAAGAAGTGGTGTCCAGGAGGTCATTGCTGGGAATCGTGGAGCATGCGAGCTGAGAAACATTTCTGCGATTCTAGAAGGATGATATTTTTAGCTAGTTGGGTTTAAATCCATTAGAAAGAAAGTACATAAAGATAAGCATCAGGAGGAAGGAGGAAGGTCAAGAGATATTGTGTCTGGTGTAACAATTCAGAGTGTACAATGAACTTGGCCAGATTTTAGCTGTGCCAGCTCTCCATTTGCAGGTCATTAAACTGCTGTGACTTCAAAGGGTTAAAGGAAATGGCTATTCCATTTCCAGAGCTTGGCTTTATGTGAAATTTCTCATTAAGATTAACAGTGATGACTGAGAATATATGTAATTTGTGATTTTTCATAATTGTGTGATGTTATAGAGTATAATACATTTCCTTTTATGATGCCACTTTGTGCATCTTCTAGACAAATTTGCAAAACAAAAACTATATTAAGGCATATAATAAAGGCAATATTGAAAGCTTTTTGCTCATAAGAATATATTATTATAGAATGTAATTTGCTGAACATGATAGTCTTTTATTTAGCTCCATGTGTACTCGTTAAGTTATAGCATATATTTATAAAATATAATAACTATCACTTCTCTAAATATCAGGCTCCCTTCTAAGTGCTTTCTGCATGGTTAGATCATTTAATTAATTCCTATCCTAACTTATTACGTAAGTACCAATTGCCACTTTGCAGAAGAAGAATTCAGGCACAGAGGAACTAAGGAACTTTCTGAAAGACAGAGTTGATAGATGCTTGAATCAGGATTCAAACCAAGCTATGTGTCTTCAGAGTTCATGCTGTTAATTATTGGGTTTCACTGCTTCCCTTGTGCCAATCTATAGCCCAGCCAATAAAGTCTTCTTTTAGTTCTACAAGATAATTTATTTTCTTGTTGACAACACATTCTTAACATCTCAACCTTTGGAAACAAAACCCTCCCTTCTCCTTTCCAAGCAAGACACTAGGTGCAAGGGACTTAGTGTAATGCAAGCAAAACAAATAAAAATGAAATTGTACCAAGCTAGGAATCCATACAGAATGATGCTGGTGACTCAATGTGTGCTGTGTTTACTGCCTACTTGACATAGAATTTTCTAGAAAATCGTAAAATTTTGCAAAGTATTACTGAAATGCATTAAATATAATGACCTGCATTGATGTAGCAACATTAAGTGAAAATTCTATTTTAAGCAAAAGCTGAAGCCAGAGATACAGGAACATGAATTAAAATAATTTCTTTGCCCTTCTGGTGCCCCACAGTGTCATCTCAGTTTGAATGTCTCTTAGGGAGTAGAGATTGGATGTCCTAGTCTATGAGTTTCAGCTTTCTTCTTTTGAAACTGTAGCTTGGCATAGAGTTTGGAAAGGAGGGCTGGCTAAGAAGAAGGAGCACATCTAGCATTTTGGTGCATGGAGAAAGCAGCAGGAAGGGCACTTTGGAATCAGCTTTGTGATCCCTTATGTGATTTCCAGCTGGATGTTACCAATGATGCAAGCTGTCTGGTCCCTATCAATTCATGTAACTATTCGTGCTCACTAGGGACTGTATGTAGTTATATCTAAGATGGTGGAGCATTGGATATGATGCTAATATCAATGCAGACATCTCACAATCTTTTAACATCATTACTTACACATGGTGCTGTCTAAATGTGGCTGCTTTTGGGCCGAATAGTTGGTATAACATTTTTCACTCCTGTCTGAAAATGTTCATTTTTGCTCCTCTTTTGCCCCAAAGTGATGAAGTCTCACTGTCATTCAATTTCAGAGTCTCTAAATGAGAGTTGAACTGAGATCAGTGGTTCCTGACCCTAGTTTCATCTCAGAATCACTGTGTGTAGTTTAAAAAAATTGCAAATGCCTGGACTTCGCCCTAGATGGATGGAATCAGAATCTCTGGGAGTAGAGTCTGGTCACCAAGTGATTTACAGGTTCTCTGATGATTCTGATTGGAAGCCAGACTTGAGAACCAGGGACCGTATCATTTCTTCAGTTGCCCCCTGGGTTCCAACATTTGTTCATTTTAACTTATGTGATATATTTGCTTCTTAGGTTCAAATTGCAAATTTATATTTCTTTTTTTCTGAGGGCTGATGATCTCTCCATAATTTGGGTTTAAAAAATGTTTACGGTCCTTTTCTTCTGCCCTCATCAAATCAGAGAGAAAAATACTGGCAAGAGCTGGATGTCACCCCCAAATCCTGGGACTTGTTAAGTGACAATCAGGACATTGGAATGACTAAACTTCCATCACGAAGTGCTTCATTTCCTATTTTTACCAAGTCACCTACTTTGCTGCTCTCTGCTTCTCATGAATGTTTGATTAACATTCAATTAGATGCTTTATTAAAGCAGTTACTCCTAGAAATTTTGGACATCTCTTGAGCTGCTGCAGCCTTATGTGGCAATTCTTTCCAAATCTCAATTTCTAAAAAACTGTTTTGGTATAATATAATAAAAGAAAGACACTTCCACACAGGTGTGTAGGATAGTAATCCCTCTTGATGCCTTTTTCCCCGCTTTGAAAGTGACACAGGTGCCATTGCACCCTTGTCTTCTGCTCCTCCCAGGCAGCAGGGGACTTCCTTGAGACCAGTACTATAGTCCCTGTCCCTGTCCCTGAAAGCTCCAAGGTGCTAGGCTTTAGGTAGGCCACCTGCAAATCCTTGTTCAATGAGAGACTGTGTTGCAATGGTGATGCCAGGGTGTGCACAACTCTAGAGCTCTTGCACTTTGTGCACACGTGCACACACACACACACACACACACACACACAGATAATCCTTTGATGCTCTAACTGCCTTTTGCAAAGTTTGCTCCTGTTTGGAAGCCTTTGTTCCTTGTCCCCAGGAACATCAGGTTAGAGGAGTGGCTCTTACCTGATGCCTGGGAGGCTTACCTGGCCCTCCTCTCTCTCAGTATCCACTACGTAGGCAGCCATTTAAACTGGTGTTCTAGTCTGTCTTGCTCTTTACCTAGCTCACTTTTTTATCTGCTCATGTAACTGTGTCTATATTATCTGTTTTTGAAATCTTTTTGTCATTCATCTGTAGTGCAATGACAGCCGGCATGGGCTTGGAGCAAGCAGGATCTTTTTGGATGCTGGGGATCATATGTGTCGCTATATTTTTGTTTCATCCCTTTAGCAATGACTGATGAGCGATTGCTGATGAAAGTTCTCTAGGAACAGGACTTGTCTGTTTTTGTTTTTGTTTTTAGTCATTTTTCCAGTTCCACAAAAGGAGCTTCCAATAAATAGACTCTAGAAGTGATACGTGATGACTTCGATACTTTAAAATTCCGCAGAAGTTATTGAGAACACAAATCATTAGTTCCATGATTATACTCTGAGCTTGGGTAAAGGAAATGGTTGTAAGCTGTGGCCAGGTGGCATTATGACAAGGATTCTGTGTTTATGTATCATTAGTATTTTTTGATCCACAGATTCTCAAAGCACAATGTGAGCATGAGTGTTTGGTGGTGGTTGTCATGCTCATGATATGTTTGAAAGTTTAAAAACCATCTTCATATTTAAAAAGTTGGCTTCCATTGGCACCGGGGAATGGTGCAGGCTAAACCAAGCCCAGTGTTGTGGTCTCAGCCCGAGTTGACAGCCTTTGGATAAGCCAGGCACCACTCCTATTGCATGAGCTGTGGGAATGAATTCTGCAGTGTTCCATGCCCTGCTCTGGGCTGTGTGTTAGGGGTCTGCAGGGACATTGGAAGCATTGTCCTTATTTATCAGGAATTAAGTTTGGTTAAAAACTTACAGATTTGTAAACAGTTTTATGGAGGAATTTCCTATAAAGTTTGGAAATAAGTAAGAGCTAAATCTTGAACTTGGTTTGGAGAAAAAAGTAATTTTTACTAAAGTCTTCCCAAACTAAGGTCAGTGAGAGGTTTCTATACAGAAGAAATGACCTCACTTCCCATGGTCTGATTTAATGGTTTTTGGTGAAAATCAAGTGAACTTTTTATTGTTGTTGTTGATTTTGTTGTTTTAAAATAAAAAGTTTGTTATTTCAGTTACAAAAACCAAATGGTAAGGTAGTATGCACCATGGTCAAGATGGTAGACTTGGGTTTTGCTAAAGTCTGGAATTGAGTCCCGGATTTGCCAATTTCTAGAAATAATATATAGTACTGCTCAATTCATGAGGATTAATGAAGATTAATTGAGCTCATCAAACCCAAAGGCTAAGTATAGGGCTAATTTATAAGATAGTATCAATAAACTGTTGCAGGTATCATTGAGTATATAGCATGAGGGTTGGGAAATTGTGGTCATTCTACTGCTTTTGTAAATGAGGTGTTATGGGAACATAGCCATGCACATTTGTTAACTTATCATCTGTGGCTGCTTCTGAGCTACAATACTCCAGTTGAATAGTTGCAACAGAGGCCACACTGCTAGCAAAGCCAAAACCACTGGTCCTTTGCAGAAAAAGTTTGCTAATTCCTTGTGCATAAAGGACAAAACAATCAAGGCCAAGAAGTCTAAGCCAGCAATTCAAGGACACAGAAAAACAATGAAATTCTAAAAATAGAGAAGAGCAAGCCGTGGTGCTGACAATATAAACCAAGAGCAATAGAACTGTGGCAGACTTTCCTAGTCCAGCATATGGGTTTCGACTGAACCTAATGGGAAGGGCAGGTTGGAGGGACAAGGAACTGGCTTTCCATGTTAAAAATGGCAGAAAACTGAATCTGTACCCATTTTCCCACCAGGAATTAGGGGAGAGATTGTGCTTGCTTGGAGGCAAGACCAAGGGAGAAAGAGTCCAGTTAAAAGTAAATAGTTGAAAAATAACTATAGACTCTGCCCCAACTAATTCTTGTTAGTTCCTGTGAATATAAGCATTCATGGTGGAGATGGGGAACAGGAAGGTGGATGGATTAAGCTGTGAATTTGTATTCATTTAATAATTTCTGTTAACCCCATAACTTTGTCCAAGTTCAAACAAGTTCATATTGCCTGTGTCAGGAAAATCTTATCCCAATAAACAGGCACTCTATCCCTTAGATTCACACATAATTCAGAATCTCCTGTGAAAACTGGGGTTCAAATTAGCAACTCCAGATTTCTAGCCCTAATTTGTAAGTTTGATAAAGTTTATTTCATATTTATAAAAAAAGTTAGAAAAAATTCTCAGTAAATGATAAGAAGAACTTACAAACTGTGGATGCTATTGGGCCATAAATGTACTGGGTTTCATATCGAGTTGACAGAACGTCAGTGCCAATCCGTGCAACTTTGGCCTGGAGAGAGAGGAGAGTTAGAAAGGAATAATAGAGAACTATGGAAATTTGCTAGGGAGTCAAAAATCAATTTCAAAGATCATTTGGCATTTGAAGATGAAAATAAATGGTTAAATGAAAGATTTATTCTCACTGAGGTATGTCATCATAACCAGGACTTTAAATGTGAAATTCATTATAGACCGTGACACCATATCTCATATCTCATTTTGTATTTTTGTCTCTGGTTCATCCCACATTCCTCATTCTTTGGTCTGTGTTAGTTCCCACTCACCTGACTTCATTATTCCCAGGGAGGAAAGGTTGTTGACTCTTTAAAGTAGTTCTGTTGAATGAGGGTTTCACCTCCAGAGTGGCATCTCATGATCTTTAATAAACTTTATTGTTTTGTATTATAAAAATGATTGTTGAAATGAGCTTTAATGGAATATAGTCACTAACATATTTGTACTCAAAATGGAGATTTCTTTAAGTCTATATGCAACTAAGAAATAGATTAATGATTGATTAGTTTGCTGAGTGATAACTTTGACTTTACTCAGTCATTGTTGTACATATATATATTTCTTATTCCTAATACCATTTTCCTAAGAGTAATGCTAGTGTTCTGAATACTTGACTGAGATAAAAATGAAAATTGGTACTTTTTTATTTCCAAATTAACTGTATGAGGCAGTATTTGAGCCACATCTTTTACTAGATGCGCTATATTTGCTAAGAACCAAGGGAACTGGGGCACTGAACTTACTTAATTTCTTTTCTTCTATAACAATTCAAGGTATTTATCTCCTATTCAACCATTTATCCTGTCAGCTCTGTGATTTGCTGGAACTCATATGCAGACATGATCAAATCAGTTTTCACGGAAAGACAAATAATGTTCAAGAGGTCACAGCTTAGGAAAGAGCCTTCTTAGTGACAAAGCTTCACAACATTCAGAACGTTGTGAACATTCGGAATGTTTAGATGGAGAACATCATTTCCGATTTGATTGGGAGGATAGAAATACAACGGATGGATCTCCATAAATATGGTGGCTGGGGAACAGGGCTATTGGGCTTTGGCTGTGTGTGGATTTACAGAGTGGCCTACGGTAAATATTGAGCTGCAGAGTGATGGAATTCTGCTCTGAAGGCCAAACCTTTCTTCCTCCTATTTTTTCTTAGAATCACATTGAAAGATGTTATCATCCATACAGTTTTATCAGACGAAAAATTAAAGATCCTAATTTCAAATCCCCAGCAAACTTCATTAGTTCATGTCTTTCATGTTGAAACGTGAAATTCCTTCAATATAACCCAAGTTAATGAAGAACACACTGGAAGTTGATGGTGGTGCCCAGGGATAAACCACAGATTGTTCTCTACATACCAGGTCCTCGTGATTGGGCGGCAGCCTTAACTTGTAGCCATAGGGAAACAGGAGCATCTGAGAGTAGGAATGGAAGGAGATGTAGGCCCTGATGGACTTCAGGTGGCTTCGAAGGAAGTCAGCGACAGCTTTTGTCTCTTTCTCGGACTCTGGAGCAGGGCCCCGATAGGTGCCCCGACATGGGTTATCGGTGTTAGGTGAAGCTGCAGGGGACATGGGTGGACTCGATCACAATCCACTCTCCATCAGGACAGCCTGCCTCTTCTGATGTGGGCTCCCAAAATGTTTAAAGCTATTTGGCCTCCTCTATTTACGGGAAGGTCTCCTGGGTCATGGTCCCTTGCACGCTAACTTTGCACACATGTCATATCGTAACAGACTTGGTCCATGCAATATTCTTAGCCTTATTTACTCCTAGGGCTCCTAGGGCTATGGGAAAATACATCAGGAGTGTCTCAGGGGCTAGAGCCAGAGAGACCCTGGATCCAGCTCCACTCCAGCCCTAGCTCCCAGGGACTGGTGTAAACCGCCTTCTCTCAGCCTGACTGTCCTCAGGCGTGTTTCAGTAGGAAGTGCTCCATCAGGGGTAGCTGCTGTGATTATTGTACTCATTATGGTAGAACAGAGTTAAAAGTGGAGGTGATGCTTTCAACCAAATTAGGCAAAGAAGAAACACATGAATTGGAGCCATCTTAACTTCTCCTGAGAGTCCTAGTGATAAGGTCACGGTTGTGCCCATCCCCATGCTATATCTGAGGCAGCAGGCTCTGCTTATCACTGCCTGTCCATCTGGCTTTTGCACTTTTTAATATTTTGCACCAGATGTTTCTTTTCACTAAGCATTTGAAGAACGACTTGATGGTTGTTTTTTTTTTTTTTTTTTTTTTTGGCACTGGGGATTGAACACAGGGACACTCGGCCTCTGAGCCACATCCCCAGCCCTGTTTTGTATTTTATTTAGAGACAGGGTCTCACTGAGTTGCTTAGGGTCTCACTAAGTTGCTGAGGCTGGCTTTGAACTTGCGATCCTCCTGCCTCAGCCTCCGGGATTACAGTGCTGGGATTACAGGCGTGCGTCACCGGGCCCGGCTTAGTGGTTGTTTTTAACCACTGGTATTTCTCAAGATTTATGGGAGCAGGAAGGGTTGGGGAAGTGGAAGGACCTGAAGTCTCTCCTCAGACCCTGTGAAGCCTTGTACTTCTGGATGGTGCCTGGCTTTGAAGCAGGCTGAATACTCAGTAAGAGGTGGCTTTGTAAGCAGGCTCTTCCTCCCAACTTCCTCCCACAGAAGGACTTTTCCGATCCCTCTATGGCATGACGATTATCTTGCATTTAGTAGATAACACAATTAACGTTCAGGAATTCCTGTTCTTACTGAAGCGAGTACATAGCTCAGTTCAGCTCAGCGACTAAATGTGCAAGTGATTTTCCTCAAGACCAAGTCTACTCACAGTTCCACGACACATTAAAATTCCTGTTGAGGTCAGTGCCGATGCACTTGGAGCTGTGGTTCTTGGAACGATTCTTTTTCCACATGCGGTTCTGTGGGATTGAATGGTGGAAGTGTTTACTGAGATCACTGTGGACTTTTTGATTTGATCATCTTACATTCTCTGTGCAGCTTATTTGAAATGTATCTAGTTAACATGAGTCCCTTTAGGAGTAGAAGAATATTATTTTCTTAGAATTTCTAATATTTTCAAAAACATGGTTTTTAATACTAACATTCTTAGGCCTTGATGAAATAGTTCAGTTAGTTTTTATAAACTGTTGATTAGTTCTCAATATGAGAAAATGATCAATGTTGTTCTGTAATTACCTATAATTGAAATGATCATTTTATTCCATCTTTTACCATTTATACATAAAATACAAGTCAAATTGTGACCATTAGACCATAATTTTCAGAAAAGAACTTGATATATGTTTGAAAGTTCAGTATTAATCTCTTTTAGCAATAGTAGGTCAATAAAACATCCTGTTAAGTGATGGATAGACAGATACCTGTATCTCTTTTTATTATTATTTTAATTATTATTTCATTTCAATTCCATCCCAGAGTGATGGAATAAAATGACTTTGGAATCAATGTGTTCATAAAAGTCTTTAAATGGCTTTTATTCGTATCTAGAATATGCTTTTGCCATATCACACAACCATGCACTTCCCTTATAATAAGTGCTTTATTTCATTTTTCCATGATATTAGCGTTAGCAGCAAAAATTTCATAATATTTTAAGGACATCTATGCAACCAGGAAATCACAACTGACCTAATCTGAAATTGAAATTTAAAACATAAACTTTTCTGAATTAGAATTATCTAACTACCCAAACCTTAACCTTAATGCATAGTCATCAATGAATATACATGAAAGCCAGTGAACAATATATCATTATATGTAGACAAGAGAAATCAGAGCAGTACCCGTGTCCAGGACCAAATATATCCATCCACGTTGAACACAGGAAGAACATAAAAATTCATTCGGTCCAAGAGTTTGGTCATAATTTTGTTTTTTCCATAACTTTTTGTTGCCTGTAGGAGTAGCAATAGATAAATAAATAAATAAATAAATAAATAAATAAATTTAGGCTATCGGTGGGAAATTTAGTTACCATGAGGAAAGTCGTGGTTCTAGTAACAGCTATCATTCCTTGAGTTATGTGCTCAAGGTCAAATGATTTCAAACACATTTTTTTTTTCCGAAACTACACAAAATTAATGACCTATATAGATTACAGAAAAAAGCCCCCCTTACTCAGACTAGTGACATTAATAATTGAAATCTGCAGGGTGTAATATAAGAGTGGTTTTAGATCTTCCATACTTGACTACAGGAAAAACTTTCATATTATAGCCCAAAATAAAAATGTTTCTTTTAGGTTGCTAAACTTTCAGGTGGGGTTCAAGAAGTTTGAAGGAAGGTGTCAGTTTTATAAAAACTGTGATGACCAGTGAAATCCAGAGCGTTTCTGCCTCCATAGCACCAAGCGCAGGTTCCTCCAGGAAGGGGGAACTGCTCTCATCTGGAAGGGGTGTCGCCACTCAGTAAAATGCAGGTACTTTATAGTCAGAAGAGAACCGGCGTCTGCTCCCAGGCACCCACCTGATAGACAAACCACTGGCAGAAGGCGGGGGAGATCCATTCTTGGGCATGAATGCCGCAGTCCATAAAAATAGCCTTTCTTCTTCCATCTTCTTTCCCAACCTATTGAAAAATGAACTTGAGATGCTATTTTGCCTCACACACTCACACGCTGATCCCCTGTCGTCCAGTAACTCACTGCTGTTCTCAGGGCATTCCTTCCCCTGTTGGTGAATGGCAACTGTGTTGGCACACTGTTCTCAGGGAGGACCAGGCACGTATCCTTAAAGGTCTACCCATAATTCATAAGCTGTTACATTGTACTTTTAAAAACTTTCCTAACATCAGAGCTGCTTTTAGTTTTTCATTTAAGAAAAACATAATCTATGATTTTCTTATTTCATTGCTAACATTCTATGTTGGAGATGTAGATTATAAAGTTACTTCTGCTTCCTTACGTTTTCCATTTTTATGAACTTTTTTTGTGTTGTGTTCAGAATGAGGAGGAAGGACAGGGCCTATACTTGGAGGGCTGTCATTTTAAAGAGAGTTTAGATAAGTTTTGGGTGGTGGAGACACTGAATGGTGGTCAGGGTAAGGATGGACTAACTAGTTACGGAGGGGATGTGGCAATCATCAACAATCTTTCTTACAGAAAGAAATGCCCCATCAACATGAATTGGAAGGCCTCAAGTACTGTTCTGGGGTTCTGTGAGTGTTGGACACCTAAATTTTTCTTTAAGGGCCTGGGATATAGCTCACTTGGTAAAGTGCTTGCCTTGTGTGCACAAGGCCCTGGGTTCAATCCCCAGCACCACCAAAAAAAGATTTATTTTTTTCTTGAAGACATTCATTGATCACTTTCATTGAATTTTAGTGGGTGGGAAGGGAGTTTAGATAACAAGAGCATCACAAACTCTTGTAAGAAAGCTGTGGAATGAGATGTTTGTCTGGGTTTGTCCACTCTGCAGCCTCTGACAATTTATTCAGATATTTTCTTGGTTTCATAAAAAATCACTTGTTACTTCTGTTCTTGATTTGAGATCTAGAGTGTAGATATTCTTCAGAAGATCACAATTGGCCCAGCTGCGCCACAAAGTAATATTTAAATTCATGTTTTTCAATAACAATAAGAATTGGTGGTTCTTGGATTATTTTTACCTTGAGAACATACAGTGGATTATCTTCAAAAGTAGATCCAATTTTAATACGAGAGACCATTTCAGGATGCTTATCCACCATTTTTTCAGTCCAGGCTACAATCTTAGGAGCAAAACCAATATTGAGGAATTAGAATAAAGGAAGGCTATCTGAAAACAAACGATAAAGGTCACTTTTTAAAAAATAATAGGCATTTTACACGATACCTTGTCCCAGTTATTGTACTTTGTATAACTGTGCCTGCCTGGGATAGCTTCTTTAACATCAAACTGTTTCTCCATCTCTTCTTGTAGATCATGAATCAGGATTCTGTTTGACCCGGGATGTGATAAAATACACATTTTGTCATGGGAAAGAAAAACACAGTTATCTTTTATTTGCAGAAAATTTCTCTTCCTTCTCCTCTATCTTTAATCAACCTTGCCCTTTTTCTTGTCCAGCCACCTCCTCTTGACATGTCACATGTCTGATTTCTTATCTCCCCATTTATCTAGAGCTGTCTGTCCAACATGATAGTCTCTACACACAGGTGGCTGTCAAGCGCTTATAACAGGGCACATGTGAAGGATATACTGGATTTTGAAGAATTAGTATAAAACCTATGCAAATATCTCACTAATAAGTTTTCCATTGATAATATATTAACATAGCAATATTGTGGGTATATTTGGTTAAATAAGCTATATTTCTAAAATTAATTTTATCTATTGCTTTATGCCTCTCAAATGGTTACTAGAATATTTAGAATTACGCATGTGCCTCATAGGGTCCTGTTCCCCTGTTCCCCATCCTTCTCCAAAGCACCCACACATTCACAGGCAGCAAGGGATGTTTTATGAACCCATCTCCAGACAACCCCTTATTAGTTCACACGGGAGGAGCTGCAGAATCTTGAATGACAATAATGATAATGATAATATTAGTAATCAGGTACCTAGCATTTGCCAAGCCAAGCATTGATCTTAACCTCCTTATGTATATCAACTCACTTCTTCACTGGAATCATGAACTTTGTCTTTCGGATGAGGAAACCGAGGCACAAATGTTTAAACAATTCTCTATAGTGGTGAACCTAGTAAATGGCTAGGTCAGTTTGGAGGGGCTGATAAAAGAGGCAGGAAAAATCCCTGGGAGGCTAACATTGGAGATCAGAGGCTTACACCTCCACCTTCTGGTATTCTTCTTCTCCTGAGTCTCATCATGGTGGCGTCTCATGGAGGCCCTCCCCTCTAAGGGTGCCCCGAGGTTCTGCTGAGCTTGAGGGTCTGACCTCTCCCCTCAACTCCAGACAAAGCATGATGGTCTGCCTTCCAGTTTCTCTTGGACTTAGACATAAGTCTGTTCAATAGGGGCCAGGTGCTGCTTCCCACACAATTTTATTTAATCTTGTCAAAATTATCATATTTTATAGATAGGAAAATATTGCTTGGAAAGTTACGTACTTAACAATGTGGATGTATTAGAGATGGAAATTTGGACCCAAAATACTTGACTTCAAGATTTATAATTTAAAAATGTCACCTTTGTCATATATACAAATATTTTTATGCATTTTGTCCATTTTGGGATATTCTATTCAAATCCACAAATCTGTTTTCAAGCTCTTATGTAATAACAAGCCATATGTAAGTATAATATGATTTAATATTGGATAAAGTGTTTTCCTTGTTTTTTTCAATATTTTTGTCTGTAATCAATGTTTTGTTGGAATCATTTTGGAAATTACTAGAATCATCAGAAAAACAGATTTTTGATAGGAATTGTATCAAATAACAAATAAATTCAAGAATTTTATTATTAATATTGGAACCTAATATTGTTCTTTTTGATTCCTCAGTAAAACGTTGTTTATTTTGATTGTTTATTCATGTAGTTTTAGTCTGATGAGTATATTATTTCTGAATATATTTTTGAATTGGTTATTATTCATATTTAAAAACACAAATTGCTTTGTTAATACGTGCTAGCTACTTTATGGCTATAAAAAGCTATCTTTTTATTTTTAAAACATTTTAGTTGTGTCTTCAGGGTTTTCTGTGCAGTTATTTTTTTTCTGCAAATAGCTATAATTTCTATTTTTCCAATTACTATTTCTTTTTCCCCCTTGCTTCATTTCATTGACTAAACTCTTTGAACAATAAAAATAATAATAATGAGAAAGGGCATTCCTTTTTCACTATTCCAACAGGAAAACTTCTTTTAACATGAAGGATGCTGTTGCATGCCCCTTGAGATGAATATGGCAATATCTATTTATATGATCTAATTATTCTTTTCCATTGAGGTCAGGTTGCATTGAAGACTATTACTGTGTCCCTTAAGATTTTGAATATTATGTTGCAGTCATAGGAGGTTTACAAACACCCAGCCAAGAGTCTGGGTCCTCTTCTTTAATACATGGTACTAAGAAGCTTATTTAGCCTACAGTGAATGCACTGGATCTGGGGAAATGACTGGCTGAGAGCAAGCACGTTGATGTCAGTCGGTCACAGATGACAGGAGGAAAGGAGAGGGAAACCACCTCAACAGAAAGATGTAGCAAACACAGGGTAAGTGGCCCCTTAATACTGTTCAAATGGCCCCACACACTTTGGTAGCTTCTATAGCCCTTAAGGATGTCACTCTCTTATAACAACCTGAAAATTCACATTTACAATTATAATTCTTTGCCAGAGAAGGTAAACTATATTTATAGTACTGTATTTCGCAGTATAGAGAACTGTGCATTATGATGGAAATATTTTAAAGAAACTATTTTTAAAGAAGGAGTTTTGAGGTTACATGTGTCTAAACAATTTCCTTATTTGGATCCTCTCTCTTCCTGTTGATTCCGTATAAATGTAGATATTGCCCTGCTTTAGGTAATGAAATGCACGTACACTTTTCTTTGGTTAGCAGAGTCCTGGATGCAGGAAGATACTGTCTATTTTTTAGCATTCACTCCAGTCATTTACTCACCTAGTCATTTATCTAAGGAGGAAGCAGAGAACCAAGGCAGGGGTCTTGAGTTGCAGTCACAGTTCTGCTACTTGATGCTTCCTGGGATCTTGGGTAGTTTAAGAATTTCTCTGACCCTCAGTTTTCTCACTTTTACATGAGGACCAAAAAGACCACCCAGGACTGTGATGTGGCCGGAATAAGGACTCTCAGAAGAGGTTGGCCTGCCCCAGGCTTCCAGGGAGCCTCAGAATAGTGGGGTCGAGTCACAAAATTGACAACCACGTTACAGAATCAGCACATCTTTAACCGGGATTTGATGGTATGTGGTTGTCTGACTCTGATTTCTTCACTTTCTTATGATTATAAACTGTGACCCCACAGAGCCACTCTCTGCTTAGTTTCTTCCTGCAGATTGACTGACGGATCTGAGTTCTGATGCGGGACACAAATGCGGTCTCCTCCTAATTAGAGTTTATTTAGCACATGGGACCAAGTACTGCTCATGAATATTGATTCCCATTAACAGCACTGACAAGCACATTATTATGCACATTATCTCTGACTCTCTGTGTGCTTTGCTTTTGACTTATGAATCTGGGATTTCTGAGAAAGTAGATGTGTGACCGCAAGCATGGACTCAGGTGGACTGTGTGTCACTAAAGCTCACCCGAAGCTGGAGGAGGTCTGACATTATATTTTGATATAACAACAGATATAATTAATTGCTTTAAGCTCTAATGAGATCACATAGCTTGTGCTCCACTCGAAATCATGGAAGTGGAGGAATCAGGCAAGAAAGAAATTTTGTGATCCCAGAGGCTGATCCATACCACAGGGCAGTGTGAACTAGTCACAAGAAGCTTGTATCTAAGAATGTTTTTAGACTTACACATATCAATTTAGCTCTTGTGAGAACAGCCGCAAAACAGAAAATTATGTGAGCTAAAATATGACCTTCCCACAAATGCAGGGGCACGAGGACATCAGAATGACGCCAGATTGTTGCTGATAGGGACTGGAATTAAGCCTGAGGCTAGAAATGAGGAACAAGGGCCAGATGTTGTTTTCATGAGCCCTTCCACTCTCCAGCAGCCAGGTTTGAACAGATGAAACCAAATTTCTTTCTCCCAGATATTATTTCAGTATTCCAGCATTAGCTTATCTTGTTCAAACAAATCCTTAAATGTAGATGAAAGGATTGCTACTTATCACTGAGGATTTAATAATACAAGTGACTCATGTTCACTGAGTCTTTTTTATGTATTGGAACCATGCTCAGCTCTGCATTTACATTTCTTCACGTCAACGTTGTCAACAATGGTAATTTAATTCCATTGTCACTCCCATCTTTCTGGAGATCAAGTCTGTTTCCAGAATTGTCATAGCTACAGAAATAAAGGAACCTGGGCTTTGAATCTGACTTCTGACCTTAGTACCTAGCTGGAAGCATCGTGCCACAGCACCTCCATCAGCAAGCCCCTGCGCACAGCGTCAGACCTGTGCTCTCCCCAGTCTTCAGAGGCCTGGGCAGGGTGCGCCCAGATAACCAGCCCCTGTGGAGGTCTGTCCTGCAAGGACAGGGGGCAGGTAAGAGGTTTGGAGAAGAAGCAAGATAAATCCTTTGACAATGTCAAGGCTGCTTTTGGAGAGTATCAAAGACGGACTGGAGGACTGTGGGGTAGTGTATGCCACGGTCATGGGCTCTGGGGTATGTGTGTGTGTGTGTGTGTGTGTGTGTTGTGTGCACGTGAGCAGTGAGAAGCCGCTCCGTGAGGCAGAGCCAATGTTAGGGTGTCTTCTACAGCTGGTCTGGACTCCCCCGATGCCCATGTTACAGCAAGTCAGGAGCTCTTTAAAAAGTATGGGTTTAGGTTTCCACGAAATCTGATTTGGTAGCTCGCTCATTGGGTTACCAGGCATCAAACCCCACACTTCTCCACATGGATTTCCCAACATCTGAGGCATACCATGTGTTGGATAATAAATTTCCAGGCACTGATTTATTCACTAGGAGGGAAGCAAACATCTGGTGTGAGCCTCGAGTTATTCCCTGTTGCCCTGTGTGTGTGTTGTGGTGCGTGGTGTGTGTGTGGTGCATGCGTGGTTGTGTGTGTATGTGTGTGTGCACTTGCATAACCATGTGCATAAGTGATCTTTCCTCTACTTGAATTAATACAAATAAAGGAGCCAGTCACAGAGGGATTTTGTGGTCCCTGTCAATCATGAAACCCTTTTGAAATGGGTTCCATGATCCCCATTGTATGGACAAGGTAAATGAGGTGGGGAGAAGTAGATAAACTGTAGTGTTAAATAAGTCTGGTTTGCATGGGACTGGGCAGAGACAGCCCTGCTTCCGAGTCTGTTTTCTACCTATTGCACTCTTGGGTGTTCACTGCCACCAACACCTCTTCAGCATTTGGAGCAGGCCTCACGTACACGCACCGCTCTTGGGCAAGTATCGTGTAAAAATGCGGAGCAGAAGGAAAATGAATGGAAAGACACAGTCGATAAATTGTTCAGATGATTCACTTATTTGACGGGACTGTGTGTATACTTGGAATATGAACTTGTGTCTGGCTGAGCATTATTAGGTAATCAGAGGCTCCTCTGAAGTGTGGATTAGCACCAGGACAGTTTGGGCTCTCTGTCTTTTACATTTCCCACATGATCTCATGTGGTTCTTAACAAGATTTTACTAAACTGTACCATTTGAGTTATATTTTTATATTACTAGTGTTTTTTTTTAAATGACCTTTCAATACAAGCTTTCTAATTTTAACTTTTGACCAAAGAAAAGACCATGTTCTGAATGAAGATCGACTATTTACATGTAAAAAATTAGTAGATGCACTAGGATTTTGAACTGCTTCATCTGAACATGGTGCCTGTCTCCAAGGCTCAGTCCAGAGGGTGTGCTTTCCTTTCAACATTTGTTCTCCAGTCTGTTTGGATTAGTGAGTATATACATATCGTTTATCTTTTGGACTTGGCCTTTTATGACTTTGTAAAAGTGTAAATAAAAAGGAAGTACGCATGCTACTTTAAAATCAAATCTGGCTTAGTAATTCAATTTTCTGAAAATTAAAAAAATATTACACACAGATGCTTTAAACTAAATAGTGGTTTATATGCACTGTCTAATGAAGGGTGTCTAAGTAAATCATTGTGTCAGACCAGCCTCTTAATATGGTTTTCTTCAGCCTGGTGCCTGAGTCCAACCAGATGTTTCTGTTCTTCGAACCCTCTTCTGTTACTGACTGACACCAAGTAACACATGTAATTAATATGCAAATAAAATTATCTATATAATTAGTACTTTGAGACAAGATTTTAAATAGTTCTTGTCTGCACAGATCACTTTACATATTTATATTTTTGAGGAAGATAACTATCTAATTATGTGGCTTTCCCACAACTGTGGCTAATTTGGACCAATTTCTAGAAATCATGTCTTAATTAGATAAAGCTAATTTTTATAGGTAGATTAACTCTTTGCTTCTCGATGTAAATAGCAAAAAAATATCTTGACATAAGACAAAGAGAAAAACACACAATTTTTGAAGATGCGGATTAGACTCCCATGGGTCTAAGGTTCAGGCCAGGAGAGCCAAGAGGACCCAAGACCAGAAGGGTGTGTGGGGGTTGTTTGATAAGCTGGAGGGTGCTGTCCACCTGCCTAGCTGTCTTCCTGTGTTTACTTCAGCATTCACACCCAGGTGGAGCAACTGGCTTTTTGTCTACATTGTAAGAATTACAGAAAAATCTCATTTTTTACCCTGCTGTTCAAGCCAACTTACATAAAATTTGACTAGAGAACTACTTTATTTAGCTGGGCTGGATACAGTGTAAAGAAGAATTGACCCTGGGAATCCACATCAGGTATTAATGAGGAAACATGAGGAGGTAGTGACCAAGGCCCACTGCAAGAGACTCACCATGAAGTGAATGGAGAGATGGCAGCCCAGGGTTACTGAGGGTGGAATCAAGATTCCATCTAAAGCTCCCTATGCCAGCAGTGCAGAATGTACTAGGAATTTCTAGACTCTTGGAGATATAGTTATAAAGTGTCTATTTCCGATTTTAATGGTGTCATGTACAAAAACCTAGAAAAGCACACTTTGATATGTTAATTAAAAATGATTAAATGCTGGTTTCAATTCATTAACTTCTACATTTCCATCACACTCCTCTTGAAATAATGAAAACAAAAACAGTGATCAATAACATCACAAATAATTGCCTGCTATTTTAAAACTGTGAAAAAGAATGCTTTTTGTATTGTCTTATGGATGTCTTCCCTGAGTTCTAATAGCATTTATATTTATTTGTGATTTTGTGCAATGTCACAAGTATAGCCAAGTCCTGATGGGCAGCAGGTGATCCCACTCTGCTGTGTGACCTTGTTGTCTTCCATAGGGCTTCTTTATCTTAGACAGAAGATTTTTTTGAACTGAAGCACTAAATTAGTGAAGGCATGGAATAGCAAGTTGGAAAAGAAAGAGCTCGTGCTTAGTTAGCAGTTTTGGACAGTGAGCATCTCAATAAAGGAGGATCCTGGGCCGATAAGGCCGGAAGAAGTTAGAACTGAACCTCTCAGTACGTCAAACTGCTGAATGCTTGAAAGTCTGAAAACACGTTTTGTTAAATTATGCATTGATTTGTGACATTCATTGCTAGGTTTCCTTCTAGTTCATGGCCCCAGGGTCCAGACTGCATGGCCCATGGTTGTTGCTCGATAAATTCTAATTTCCTCTTATTTCTCTGTGGGGCCAGATGACTCATTTCTGCATCTTCAGCTATTTGAGAGTCTCTTGTCTTTGGTATATGCCTTATTCTACTGCTTTTCTTTTTGTTTTCTCTGAGAAATAATTTCTCTTATAAAGAAGGATTTATTTATTGTACATTTTACATGACTGTATCTCTGATTTATGTTTCTAGATGAGCACTTTTTGGGTTTCCTTGTATGTATCAGGAGAATTCGAATCCAAGCACATGGTGCTGGTCATCACTGGCAGTTCATGAACTCTGGGCCAAGTACACATTGTGGTGTCATATGTGGCTAAATGGCCCAGATCTGCTCTCCTGGGCTCTGAGGTGCTGGTTTTGGAAATGGCAGATGTAGTAATTGTCATTCTTGCAGATCAGGGCAAATATAAGTCGGGGTGAGCTGCCGATGACCTTATCACCTCTACAAGCTGCTTCTGTAGTCTGTTTGGAGGTAACTAGGAACCTTATTTTATGGGCTTGGTTTTTGGGAAGGTCCAATTTAAAACTAGTTCTATTGTAATACTTTTCCTTAAAATTTCAAGTCTTTTGAAGGTTTAGTATTTCACACATTTGAATATTTGCAAAGGACTTACTCATAGTGCATTTTGTTTTGATCCAAGACAGACTGGATGGATTGGAATTCCTTCCCACTAACTTGGAAATCCACTGTCATGTTCGCAGCAACGTGGTCGGTGGCATCTGGGTACCAGAAGTCAAGCTGCAGAGATAAGTTCGCTGTTAGTCACAATTGCTTATTTGTCCACCCAGGGCATATTTGTTAAAAGATAACCACATGTTATGCACCATGAAAGGAACCTGGGTTCAATGTGACTAAGGTGCACATTCTTTTTTTTTTTAATAAGATTTATGAGATTTTGGCAAACATGTTTAAGAATTGTTGACTATTAAGGGGTGGGAAAGAAATCATATGTATAGATTACTGTTTCAGGACATTACATCTACCCATGCAAAAAGAACAGGCAGCTTTAGGTTCATCTCTTTCCTTCTATCATTTTGGAGTTGAATAGGATAGTTGCATAATTGATTTAGCCACAGCGCTCGGCTCTAATTGGACACTCACATGAAATATCTGTATTTTTCTCCCCCTAGTTAGGTATCAAAACCAGATGTGCCTATAAACCCTGGAATTTCTGGAAGGTTTATATCCAACAAGGAAGCAGAGTCTCCTGGTTCTGTCATTCTTTAGCCATACTTACTGGGCATGTTACGGAAACCCTGAATTCCAATCCTTTCTCCTGAAAAATGGGGGCGACAGAGCTCCCTGAGGAACACTGTGACTATCTTGACATGATACAAAGTCTGAGACATAAAGGAATTTGTAAGTGCTGATTTTCTTCTTTCTATCTCTTTCCATGCAAGAATATTGGATTTGGTTAATGGACCCAGAAGGATAACATTCAGGTTAAAATAACTTTGAGAGGATTCCAATTCTTGTGGTTCTTCAAAATCATACTCCATTGTGAAACCAAAGGAAGTACGAGTTTCCAACCTGGGAGATGAGAAGGAAATGCTCCATCTCCATCTGTCACACCAAGATGGTGTGTGGCTGTCTCTCAATTGAATTCCGATATAGCTCTAGGTCAGTCCACTATGGGACACTATGAGGCTGTTATGAACCAACTAATTTTGATCAAAAGGTTGTAAGCATGAGTTTGACATGAGAGATACGGCATGAGTTAAAAGCAAGTTAGGAGGGCCATCAGATCACAATAGCAATTTCTCTCTTCTAGCACAGTAATATGGAGTAAGAGTCTAGAGCTCAGTGAACTTTATAATTATTTTTAAAACCCCAGGCACAGAGCTGGGTGCCATTATTGAAGAAGCAGGAGGCTGGGTGGGAGACAGATCCAGTGTGCATGTTTCTATCACGCTGACCTTTGCCAGAGGAGAAGCAAGGTATCTCAGGAGCAGAAGGAGCCATCCAGACTGGGTCATGAGAATTGATAGAGAGAGAGGACTTCCTGCAGGAGGTTCCAGCTGAGCCATCCCTCAAGAATAAGTAAGACTTAACCAGGCAAAGAAGAAGCACATTGCTCTTGAGAAAAAGTGTACCAGGTGGGTGAAGTTTTTGTATCTATTATTCCTGAAGGGCAAGAAAAGTTTTTGTATCTATTATTCCTGAAGGGCAGCCAAGCAAGAGTCTACAGAGGTCAGCAGTTGGGCAGATCATGAAGGACTCTGAACACCACACCAATACCAAGAGAAAAATAGAGAAAATGCTTCTATGGTGATTCTCATGGCCAGGTCAGATTCTCAGTGCCGTCCAAAACTTACTTAGTCTTGACTAAAAACCTTATAGAACAGATAAGACAATTAGCCTGCTCAGGGGAAGAAATTGAGATCCTGCAAGGCACAGAACTGCAAAGGCCACAGAACTAGTGCAGAGCTGGGATTTGAACCAAAGCATTTGGCTCTGAAGAGCATATTTTCCCTACACAAGGCTGCCTCTCAAGGAAGAATTTCCAATGAAGAAATGCCACTGGTAGGATTAGGGTGCAATGCAGACTTGGTTTTGTGGGAGGCACGACCAGAACCCTGAATGCTAGCTAAGGGACAATTAGAATTGTCCCAGTAAGTGTAAGATGGACATGGACAGTGGTAGTGGAATGGAGAGGAGAGTGTGTATGTGGGGAACATTTGGTCACAGCGTTGGGGGAACTTTTGATTGATCTGATGTGGAGGTGACAGTGTGTGTGACAAGAGCCAACCCCATATTTAATTCTGGGTTTAAATCTGATGTTTTCTTGATTATTTAATTTACCATCCTTGAACTTTAGTTATTGTTTTATATTTTGGCCATAGTATTGCAAATCTGCTGGAGCATTTGAGGTGGTGTATGGAAGGTGGCTGGCCCAGGGTGCCTTGGATACAGAGCAGCAGGACAACTGCTAGAACAGGGAATTTAGTCTGTTAGATTCTGAAGGCCTGATCTAATTTTCAGTCTCTTTCTAAAGTGAGCCTGCTCTTGGAAAGGGTCACATCTTGATTTCAGCCAGGACTCTGACATTATCAATTGATACTTGAATAGAAATTTTGCCACCAAAGGAGATCAGATTGGGAGAGGGTAGAATGGAGAGCACCAGGCACCAGCAGGGAGAGAAAGAGGCCCTGAACTGCCCCTATTTTGCAGTTTTATCTGGAAAAAGTTGTTGTTTGCAAAGCTTTGGGGAGACAAGACAAGTGGTATTCCACAAAAACAAAAGTAAGTGAGTTGCTGGCCATCACTGATTTATCCAAATCGCACCTGCCATTCCCCTGTCCGTTGGAGAGTTTTTGGTATCCCCGGCATTACAAATGAAATAGAGAGGAAGGATTTTAGAGGACAGAAAGATCAGGTGCAATGTCTCTCTCTCTCTTACCTTATTGGTTTCGGCCAAATCCTTCATGATGCTCACTTGGTTGTCATTCTGGGGCTTCACGCGGACCACCTTCTCCCTTCAAGAAGGCAAAAGATGAAAATGTGAACCCTGGGGAAGCATTTCTAGTGCTCTGGGAATCTCCTCGTAACTGTGTAAGGCCACAGAATAGTGCAGAGCTAGGATTGGCACCATTTGGGGCCGAAGAGCCTGTTCCCTAGAGGAGGCTGCTTCAGGAGGGGTTTCAAAGGAAGAAATGCCATTGTTAGGTCTGAGAGAGAGCCATCAGGGTGCAGAGCAGACTTGGTTTTGTGGGAGGCATGCCCAGAACCCTGAATGCTGGTTAAGGGGCTATTACAATTGGAATCTCTTCCTTCTTGGAATCCGGAGAAGTCTCAGAGGCTGGAACTCAGCATGGTGGACTGTACCTGTCAAAGCGGATGGGAGCAATGGCAAGGGTGGTAGCCAGCAGGGCCACAGGCAGGAGGAGCCTCATGGTTCCTCGTAGCTTGACTTGAGACTGTGCCTCTCTTATGCCCCAGCCTTTATCTTGAGTGGCGGCTGACTTCCTCTTAGAGTTCTGTGTCTTCACCTCCATGGTGTGTGTGTGTGTGTGTGTGTGTGTGTGTGTGTGTGTGTGTTAATTAGGGAGGAGGGAAGAGCACGAACCCTGAATGCCTGTGCTCCTCATCTACCTCAGTTTAGAGATAAAGGGTGAAAAACTAATTACTTTATCCAGCATTTAAAAAAATTTTTTTAGTTGTAGATGGACATAATACCTTTCTTTTATTTATTTATTTTATGTGGTGCTGAGGATGGAGCCCAGGGCCTCACACATGCTAGGCAACCGCTCTGCCACTGAGCTACAACTGCAGACCCATCGTAGCCAATATTTGCCCAAGGTAACAGAGCTAATTAGAGCAGGATGGACACCCAGTTCTTTTTGTTCTAAAGTACTGCCCTACCACCGTGTTTGTATGGAAGGACTCATTTTATTTTTAGTTTTTAAATTATTTTCTTTCATAGCAAAAGTTTATTTCGAGTGTGACAAGTATGTCATGCAAGTACGATATGCACAATTCCTACACGCTTACACGTGCATGTTACTTGAACTTCTTTTCATAAGAGCTTCATCTTTGCCTTCTCTCCATGCTGTATGTCATTTGATCTTGTTTGTTAACTTTAGAGCTCCAGATCTCATTGCTCACTTAAGTCATTTGAATTTTTCCACACAACCAACTGGGACATCAAAATACAATGTTCAGAATAAACAAAAGCAGAGAATGGACAAGGAAGTTATTTCATGTTGCCATTCTACCAAGAAAAGATAGAAGGAGAAAAACAAGCACCCATTTAAAAGGTCAGGAACATCCATTCTTTCTTTTTTTTTTTTTTTTTTTTTTTTTGCAGTGCTGGGGATTGGATTGAACTCAGGGCCTTGTGCTTGCAGGGCAAGCACTCTACCAACTGAGCCATGTCTCCAGCCCAGGAATACCCATTCTTAACCTGATGTTTTCCAAGCTATTTCAACAAGTTCAAAAATGCTTTAAAAGAAATCCTGACATAAATTTTGTTGTCCTTAAATGACATGGTATTTACGTCAAGTGATAAGCTAAAAAGTTGAGATGTTTTTCTTTTCAGTGTTTGAAAAGGTACCAAGCCTCTTAGTTCTAGAAACTCCCAGAAATGTCTCATCTTAAATTTGCTCTTGGAACGTGAGATGAATTTGAAAAACTGACCACAGGACCTTGGTGGGCAGGTTGTCCTTAAAAAGGTAAAATGTGTTTATGAATAGAGGTTGTAATTTATTAAATTAAAAAAATTATTCACAAGGTATTTTGAATATGCTGAAATATTGTAAGTACTGTGGGAAAAGCAAACATGTTCCCCACATGGTATTTATGAGGTCGTATTTTTGTCATAGCTTTCTGTACCCCTGCTTGTAAAGAAGCAATCATTATAGAAAGAACTGAAGAACCACTTCCCCCCTCCTCCCCAGCTCTCTCCCTGTCCTTGGAGGGACCCTGATTCCTAGCGCAGTCTGAGGACTCCTGGAGGACAAGAGAATGTCTATTCATTGAACGTGGAATCCAGAGTCTGAAAGCCGTGGGTGCCAACGTAATGCTTTTTGAAAGTGGAATTGATGCAGTCCATTGGTCTACCATGTAAAAACTATCTAAGGGTATCTTTAGTCTTGAACACAACTGAATTAATTATGGACTATATTTGGGAGAATAACACCATTACCCAGAATCTAGGTAATCTCACGGAATAAGGTGAGTTTAAAAAAATCAGACAGCTTATAATTTCCTTTCCAAAACCATCTCTTCACATTGGCAAAGGTATAGATGGCTACATACGAATCTCCTTAGCGTCATGGTTATACATTTTATTATCAAAACAATATCAATGAGCAGATGCCCCCTTATCTATAAAGCAACTAAATGCCGTTTCTTTGCCTCTGATGGGCGTGTGATATAACTTCAGACTTCCTGATCTTCCCCCACGAGGGAGCCCTGGTCTCAACCCTGAAGATAAGGAAGAGGAGGGTTTTACCAATGCCTTCGTGTGTTTGATGCTGACCTGGCTCATCAGTTAGAAACCCCCACAGCGAATGCTTGCTCCATTGCTCCCACTGAAGGTGTGTTGGACTAGGGCACCCTGGGAAGGCAGAGGTGGAGCTGGGGTCCAGGCAGCTGTACTCTTGGAGCGGCTCCCCAACACCAGCTGCAGCCCCTCGAGCGGGCCACCTGCTAACGTGGCCCTAACAAGTGCTGCGAGGCGAGGTGCCACCATCAGGGAACTGGTACCTGGTAGGAGCCCTTGCCCTGTAGGTGTGGTCAGGTCCTGTGAACAGAGACTCAGAGTTGGCGCCTGCTGTGTGCAGAATTTTTGATCACCAGCACGTGTCAGCAGGTAGATCGAAGTGGTGGCCGTGATTGTTAAGGACAGGACTTCTCTCCACATTTATTTTGATGTGGACAACTTCAAGAGAAAAATTTTTTAATGCTGTAACTTTCCTTTTTGGAGTTTCATTTTTAGATTTTAAAAGTTACAAATGGTCACCGAAAGCAAGTTTGCAAAATACAGGGAAGTTGAAATCTCCCTTAATTCTAGCTTTCTGATACATTTTGTTGAAGCTTGTGCTGTGGAGGGGTTTTAACACTATGGAGAAGGCTTCATTTCTGGTTTTAGGCCATGTGGGAAGGACACTTGCATTTCCTTCGGGGATCTAGATGAGTGTTTTGGAAGACCCTGGTGTCTTTCAGGATAAGATTCTGATGATAAATACAAGAACATCTTTGGATTCCTAATACTTGTTGCATTTCACACTTGTCTGTTTCTGAATAAGAAATGGACACGTGATACATCTACCCTCCACCCTATTCTGTTTAGTCTCTGTTGAAAAGCACAATAGATGGATTTCAGGAATGTTCTGGAACTTTCTTTCAGAATGGGTGCTATTTCTTGGCATCTGTGTAAGGTTCTTCATAATCTTCTTTTACCAAATCAAGACATATACAAGGTCTTCTTGGCACATATATGGGGTAGGATGAATAGTTACTGGACACCGTATCATTTTAGGGGGACTAGGTAAGACTGTGATGTTTCATAGGAAAAACTAATCTCTTTAAAAGGCAATTTAAGGTTGAATATTTCACACGGCAATAATTTTCCATTTTTTTTTGAGCTTTGCACTCCTGGGATTTTTGTAGTAATGATAGTTATCTAGCTAGAGTTTAAAATATCACTTTATTTTTAACTATGCTTTTCTATATGTCTTTGAACATTATCAGTATAAAGGAAATGTCCTAGAAAATGGAAATGAAAGTTCTCTTGTGGTTTAATAGGATCTTCAAACAATTCTCCTTCTTCAAATCCAACCCAATAAATTGCTAGAATAGCTTTAGCTATCCCATCGAGGGTACGTTGAAGGAAAAATGTGATGATTTTAGTTGCAGAGGTTGGGTTTATCATTGAAATAAAACTACTTGTAAGCGCAGCAGAGAAAGTGTTCATTAGTCATGGCCAAGGTCACATTTCTGGACAAACACATAGGTCAGGTGAGATTGGGGGGAGCACCTACCTGGTCCAACGACATGGCCTAAGAGACTCATAAAACCTTGCTTACTCCCCAGTTAACTTGGCAACTGGGCATGGTTCTTCTCTTCCTTCTGGAAACTCTGTTTGACCTGTTCTTAGAGGTCAGCTTGAAAAGCAGATGAACACATGACATTCAATTCTTAACATGCAGGAGTTCAATAAATGAAACCTAAAAGTCAGTTAGTTGTCTTAGTCAGCTTTCTGTCACTGTGATCAAAATACCTGGCAAGAACAACTTAGAGGACAAAAAGTTTATTTTGGCTCATGGTCCAGTCCATTGCTCTGGGCCCAAGGTGAGGCAGAACATCATGGCGGAAGGGTGTGATGGAGGAACGCTTCTCAACTCATGGCATGAAGCAGAGAGAAGGAAAGGAGAAAGGGCTGCAGGGAAGATGTACCCTTCCAGGGCATGACCTCAGTGACCCCTCATCTAGCCATGTGCCACCTGCCTACAGTTACCATGTAGTGGATTCATTCCAGTTAGGATGCACTGGTTAGGTTATAGGTCTTATAACCCAATCATTTTACCTCTGAATATTCCTGCACTGACACAGGACTTTGGGGGACATCTCACATGTAAATCATAACATCTGTCTTGCTATTTTCCAGCTACACCATTTGAGAAAGAAAGAATCAGAGGGCCATTCCTGTGTCCACCATTGCTCTGTGAAGATGAAAGGAAGGGCCCATAGGCTGCTGGCCTGGCTCTGAGAGTCGGGGCAGGTCAAAGGAGGGAGGAGGAGGGCTGCCCTCAGAGCCTGGGGCTCTTGTGTGGAGCTCTTGGCAGTCTCTGGTCAGTTGGGCAGGAGGGCACCAGATTCTACTGCACAGGGCAGGACTGAGGCTGACTCTGCTCTTTCTGTTTCCTTGGTTTAGCTTCAGCAAGGGGACCTCCTAGAGAGCCAGCAGGCACTTTTCAGTAAGTGGGTAGAGCTTCAGCAAAACTGTCTCAGTTTGGAAAGTGGGAGTCTAAGTGAGAATATTTACATATTTGTTTTCCTATTCTGTTTCCTTCTCCTTAAAAGTGCCTTAGAATTTTAGAAAAGTCTACAGATTTTTCTAATTTCTATTTTAAATGATTTATTTTGTAGTACTGGGGATTGAACCCAGAGCCTTACACATGCTAGGCAAGCACTCTGAGCTGAGCTTCTTGCCCTGTCCCTTTTAAATTTTTATTTTTTATTGCTAAGTTGCCTAGGCTGGTCTGGAACTTGCCATTCTCCCGCCTCAGCCTCCTAAGTAGCTGGGATTCCAGTTGTACACCACTAAGTCTAGATTCCCTCTTTATTTTTAAAGTACTCATATAGGAGTCTGGGGAGTTATGATTGGTTCCCCATGCTTTCCATCCTTTAGGCCACAGCATCCTGTAGTTAGGGGTTGATGTTATCTGATATAGATGGGGTAAGGGAGTGTCCTGCGGAACAGGAAGTGGATAATTGTCACTCAGGTGACTCTGGTGGAGTTCTCCCTCAATTGTAATGAGAGTATAACTGAAGTAGAATGGGGGAAGGAGAACTTAGCTAAATTATACCTATTTTTTATTCCTATCAATGCTTCTAAAGAATTCGTGGGAATTTATATTTCGCAACAAGGTCTATTTAAATGATGCATTGCTGAATTACTTTAAAAACGGCTGCTTGACAATTGTAGCAGTTGCACTGCTGCCATCTAGTGGACAATTAATGCAATTAACCATTCTTTGGCTGGACAATTTCCAAAGTTATGATTTCAAAGATTCTTTTTTAAAATTAGAACACTGTTATACATATTCTAGCCTATCATGCTCAATGTGGAATCCTATTTTCCGTGAGTCCACATAGGAAATAATTATTATTTGGTACTATGATTTTAAAGTAAGAGATACCCCCAAATTATAACCTAAATAAACATTTTTCTATTTTAAAGATCAGACTTTCCAACATTGGTGCATCAGCTTATAATTCTGGAAGGCATCAAACTAAGTGGTGCGGAAGTCATGGAGGGGTGGTCTTTGGCTTCTTTCCTTGGTCCACCCAGGGTGCCTGGTGTTCTCAGGGTTCACTTGCAATCTGCTCTGCTCACCCCGGGTGCAGAAAAGACTTGTCCCATGTCATTTAAACCTCACAACTTCAGTGGTTTCCTATTGTTCTTGGGCCAATGAACAAGGTCCTAAACACAATCTCTAAGGTCTCCTGAGGCCACCCCCTCCCCCACGGCCTGTCCATGACTCTCTTCATTCCACTCTCCCTCTTCCACCCACTCTCCCTCTTCCACTCTCGTGGCTTTCTTCCTGCACCTCCTGTGGCCTGGAAAGGCAGCTCGTTTGTCCAGCTCACGGTGCCTCATTTTGCAGGTTGCAGCACTTCTTTGAGAAGGTCTTCTCTCCACATCAGAAGGAGACTTCTTATATGTTCTTTTTGTGTCAAGCATTTAATGTGTGTAATGTAAATTAAATAACTAATAATTAATTAGTTGAGTTATTTGCTTAATGTCTGTCTTCTCTAATAGCCTGTGTGCCCAATGAGGGCAGAAGCCTTACCGGTTTTTGTTTCACTGATCTGTCTTGGAATGTTAGCAAAGTTCTCGCGGGCACTGGGCAGCTCATTATAGAACTTGAAGGAGCTGAGCTGAAAAGAGGCACCAAGAGGCACTTCCTTGTCTACACCAGAGTCTGCATTGCTCCGTTGCCCTTTTTACTTTTTCTTACTTCCTAAGCCCTCCCTTATAACCTGGGCACTCTGCTGGTGTTGGCCGGCTCCCCAAAGACTTTAAGTCCCCAAGATGACACCGTGTCACTGTGCCCAGCTTGCTTATTCATTCATTCACAGCACCTGCCCCCTCACCCGCCAAGGTAGACCATCTTTCACGTTTTACTTTACGATGATTTGTTTTTATTGTGATCAACTGTAAAAGACCAAGTGTTTAGTAGACACAGAAGTTTAAAGGAAAGCTTAGGACCTGTAAAAACTCCAAGCGAACAAAAGTAAGAATTCAGGATAGTCAAGAATTGCACAGCGAGTGTTCTGAGAGAAGGCTCTGGAATTTTCCACTAGTACAGGTGTTCCAGGACGTAGCTGGCCACATACTTGACTGCCAGCAGGGTCTCCTCACAGGTTGCTTGGATCTGGGACTCGGGAAGCAGAAAGCCGTATCTGCCTGTGTCCCGGAGTTCAAAGGTGAAGGAATACCTGATTCCCTGGTCATAGGCCCAATCATCAGAGCCACCAGCCGCAGGGTCTGAAATGAGCAAACAGCACGACATGATAATTAACAAACCCCCTTTACATGTGGAAGGGAGGCTAAAATTATTGTCAGTTTCCTTTTATATTTACAAATACTTTGCTGTGTGAAATATTCTGGGCAGACCAACTTTTTAGTAAACTGGATCACAAAGTTTTAAAAGATTAGTCCATCTTGCCTCTGGATCTATTTTGTGAGAGGGACAGGTTTGACACTCCAGAAAGTGTGTAGTGTGTAGTACACAATTTTCAGTGTGCTTGTGTGCTAAGGTAATGACACTGCACAGTATGTGGCTTGATTACCAAATCTATATAATATCTGGGAAAAGAACGGGTAACTTCCAGGAAAGTAAGGACACTGTGTGGGGGTGGTGGGAGCACTGGACACCAAGTCCCGCAGAAACTGCACGGAAGGATAAAGCCCGAGTGGCTGAGGGCAGAGCTGGGCCTTCATTTCTTTATCTGCAGTGTCCACCTGGAGCCAAGAATGAACCTGACTGGCATTCCTGCAGTTAGTCATTCATTCAACGACAATTCTGTTGCCACTACCACGTAGACCATGTCTGTGTTCATTCATTGATTTATCCACCTATTCCATCAGCAACTCCACAGATACCACTGGGCTGGTCATGTGCTCAAGTCCAGAGATGCCAGGACAAAGGAAAGACACTGCCCCGCCCCATAAGTGTAATGGAAGCAGAAACCTCATTGAACTAGTGTGAATAGCATATGGCGTACAGGAAGTTCACACTATATGAGTAAGTGAGTTATTCGAGTGAGTTATTTCTGTTAGAACTCCTTAAGGAAAAAGTTTAAATATTTCAGTTTTAAAAATTGAGATCATGGAAACTTGTATTCTATATACAGCTTAACAAAATCCAACAGCTCAGGACTGCAGCCTGACCAACTGCATTGGGGCCCCTTGGTGACAGGATTGGGTCTCTCCCCTTTTTTTTTTTTTTTTTTGGTATATATTTCTGTTTCTTTCAGACCTTGGGCAGAAAGAAATCATTTGAGGGAAGAGAAAAATAGAAATAGGAATTGAAAATGGGACCGGTGGGATGGGCCGTGGCAGAGAAGCCTAACCTCGACAGTACTCAGGGCCCAGGGGTTGAGCCCTCCCCAGCTCTCCCTCTGGGTCTCTTCCACATGCATGCTCCCAGCGGGGGACTGTCAGAGGGGCTGCTCTTCCCCCTCAAAGGCAGCCTGTGCATGGATCCCTCGTCCTGCCGTCTGTCTGGCCCAGGAAACATTTCCTCTGTGCTGTCTCCAGTAGTCATCCTTCCAGGATACATCTGGGCTGTCACCTGGGACGCAACCTGATACTGCTCTCTCCTCCAGCATCCCTGTCATAGCTCTTAGCACCTGTACCATGTTCCCTGCTTCCCTACTGTGGGTTCTTTGAGGAGGGCGCCGGTCCCCTCTCCTTCCCTCTCTCTCCTCTGCCTTCCTCTCTCTACCCTTCCCTTCTCTCTTCACACCCACCGAGGGCCTGGCACACCCACTCCATAGCTGCTCAAGGGATGTGTGCAGACAGCAAAGGTTTCTGTGGTTGAAAAATTTCTCTCTCTCTAATAGAAAAACGATTATGTAGTTCATAATAATCACTGTGAGGCAGAAACCACAAGCTTTGAAAGGAGGGAGAAGAAAGGCGCTGGGAGCCCGCCGTGGGCTCCTCAGGTGCGGTCTCCTTCCACAGTGGGGAAGCCGGGACTCACAGATGGTTGTGGCTCCTGGGCCGTAGGTGTACTTGGTGCCGTACAGCGAGTTGAGCTCCTTCACCGCAGCTTTAGCCAGGGAATTCTGCAAAGGAATAGCAACAACTGAGCAAAGACTCTCTGTAAACAGACACCTTCCCTGTGCACTACGTTCAAGGCCATTTCTGTCACATTTTGGGGTTAGTATTATGAACTTATTCAGTGCCCATGTCGATTTTTCCAGCTAACTTAGTCCTATGGTGCAAACACCACAAGAGGATGCCTCCCCCAGACGCTCATCTTAACTTCCAGCTGTTTCCTCTCTGGAGCTTGTGAGAGAAAGGTAGAGGCAGGAGGCCCATTGGCTGCCCGTGGAGGCTGTCTGTCTTCGCACAAAAATCAAGCACATGCAAAAAATTAAATAAAACCCAAACCAAACTCAAACCACTTGACAACATGGTAGACAAAGCCGAGGTTGAGTCACGTGAATCAGGCCATGAGCGTTGGCTGAACCATTGGCTAGGCCAGTGCAGCCTTCAGCGCCGGCAGGGAAGCGATCAGGAATTGGCAGGTCTCATGGGGGGTGGTGGTTCCAGCTTGCAAGAGTTTTGGACTGAAGAATTAGAGAACATTTATTCTATTTCAAAAGGCAGAACATTTGAATTCCAGGACTTCAAAAAATGAGTAAGTATTAACTTACATGCCTTCTTTTTTTTTTTTCTCAGGAGAGTGTCATCTTCTCACAAGAGCCATCACCCCCCAGTCCCGTGCACAGGACTCCTAAGAGACAGGCTGTGTGCACCACGAGAAGCCCTGCCCGAGAAGCTGCCCCAACAGGCTGCCTGTTTAAATAGGCACTTGGAAGGCAAGGCCTGACTCAGCTGTCTGGGGAGCACAGATTGGAAAAGTGGATTGTTTACTACACGAGGATTAACTATAACTCATTCTGGTTATGAAACTTGCTGTATTTCATACTTTGGCATCATAATTGCTTCTTGTACATATGCCGGGAAAACTGCGAGGGTGGTGATGAAATGAGAAAAATCTGATTTTTTTTTTTACAGAGTAGGAACTTTCTTTTCTGCTTACTCTAGTATTCAACCTGGTTTCATAGAGTCTCCTTGCAGACCGATGAGGGCACTCTCTTAAGACTTCACGGATCCCAGTCCCCAAAGCATTAGTGCTTCCTTCATCAACCAATTGGCAAATTTGAAAATTTGGAAAGAGTTATAAAATTTAGGTCATAATTTTCTGCTCTGGTCCACTGAAATGATGCAACCAGATTCCTGAAACGGATTTCTTATTCTCAAAGTTTTAGATCAGTGACCTGAAAGTTTTAGGGTTCTGTTTCTCTCTGTCCCAGCTGGAGAACGAAGATGTGCTTTCTGTCGCTCCTTGGATGCTTTACTCCTGTGATGTGAAGACAGGGCTTGGGTTGCTTAGCCTTGTAACCAGGGCAGGAGTCTCAGATCTTCTTTCATCTCTTTGTTACGGGGCCTATTGTTGATTGAAATCAGAGCAATCCACAAACATTGCATAATGCTCAGGTTGGATCTAAAACCACCTTTTAGAGATATGGAGCACGGTGAGATAATAGTCCTCTTGCTAAATCAACGGTGTGTTTTTCACTTTTCCACAGTTTCCTTAACTTGCAATCATCAAAGGAAGCCCCTAGCCAGGTACTCTTGCAAGGCGGGGCCTCACAGCTCAAAGAACACCTGTTCCTTCTCTAGCTGCCTTTCTTGGGCTTTCACTCATTTTTTTTCTCTAAAAAGTGAATTATTATTCTGAGTTAGCAGAAATATAATTAGGATTACTTTCAAATGTGAAAAATTAAAAAGAACAGTGGTATAGGGGGTTTGGTAGCCTGTTGGTCTCTGCCACACTCCCGTGTCAAGTGTCCTTCAAGCCTCTTTACATATTTATTGGCATTATTTAATAAGTGAATTTTCAGACCACACCACAGGGCCCCCTCTCAATCTGTCATCTTTATGGACTTTCTAACGAATCAATCTAGTCATGACTGCTGTTAGGGCCACACAAAAATGTACTGTTTGCCTTTCTTCAGACCAAGCATGGAGTGCCCGCATGGCTTTCTAACCTTTTGCAGACATCTGTCTTTCTGGCTCTGTCGTTGGTGCTGAAGGAGAACCTACGAGGATAGCTCAGAAAGGCTGCATCTTATCGTTCCCGTGTCTGGCACCTGTGTCGGGATGTCACCTGTGCCTCAGCCCTGCTTTCCTGGTCCCCCTCCGCTCTCTCATCCTGACGCCTGCCTCCCTGCTCATCTCTAGATAGTCTGTGGTGGACAGGATATCTTCTGTTCAAGTCCAGCCTCCTCTTTTGGCAAAAAGTGTTACTGTGGACCTCTCTCAGCTGCTCCTCTGCACCCCTTCCCTGCCTCCTCTCACCTCCATTACGTAGGGCGCCCTTCTCCCCTGCCTGGAATCTTTACCCATCTTACTTATATGGAGAACTCTGATTCTTTCAAATTCATTTTTAGACTTATCTTCTCTGTGCATCTGCCCCTTTCCTTTTAGGGATCTCACCTCTTTTCAGAGTTCCTGTCACTCTGTGCTGCAACCAGGAGTGTCTGCTTCCACGTTCCCCAGAGGAGAGCTCTCTGTGGGCAGGGGTTCTTGTCTCTTCATTTCATCTCCTTAGTAGGTCGCCCAGCCCCGAGCACAGGTGGGTTACCTGAGTCCTATACTGGGTCTTAGGGGCAATATAAACAGGCAAGATTTGGGTAGGGGGACAAAGTACTGAGCATTGCAAAGGCCAAACTGTGACCCACCTGAGTAGAGATGGGGATGCTGGTGGAGAAGGCAACGGGACCACGGAGTGGTGGTGAGTGGGTTGCTGCATTTAGACAATGATATTTTCTGTGTGCTTTTACTTATTTTCATTAATTAAAAAAGAAGAAGAAGAAGAAGAGTCTGTGGACGCTTTCTCTGAGCCCCTCCAAAGCCAAGGGGCAAAAATCAAACAAACAAAGTCAGAACAGACAGGAATCAACTGAACTACCATATTTTAAATTCCAATTATCTTAACAAAAATCCCTGGAATCGTGTGGGTCTCTCTTTTGAAAAGTTCAAATAATTTCACAAATGTTGCTCATTTATCTTCCCAACAGCATCCGTCCACATTTCATCACTGCAGAATGTTCGAGCAGAATGGAATGTCATGTGGGTCAGCACGCTCAGTGGGAATGTTCCAACCAAGCTGGGTGACTGACCCCTGCCAGGAGCGATAGAGAGAAAGGTGATTTTTGCAATTATGGAAATGTTGGGGTGGTAGCTCTTTTCCTCTGCACGTTTCTGTCAAAAGGGATGAAGATGAGTGACAGAAGACCCAAGAAGCAATAAGGGCAGAGAGCCCCATCCACGCCTTGCATCTCCATGAAGGACACTTCCTACAGAACCTGCCACCGGAAAAACAAATCTTTCCTTCTGGCTCAGTGGGTTCAAAATAAGAACTAACATTTACATAAAACCTTATGCTTTCAAAAGAGCTCTTGATAAGCACTAGATATTTTTATCCCCATTTTACAGATAAAAGACTCAAAACTCAGAGAGGATGAAAGAACCCGGCCAAGGGCATGCAGCTCCATGAGAGGCTGACTTGAGCTAGGTTCTTCTTTCTTTAAATCCTGTGCTCTTTTTCACTTCTCCTCTTGGCCTTTGAATACTTCAAAAGAAATGTTGCTAGAGCTGGTTTTACCAATTGTAAAGAACAGAAGGGAGCTAAATATAAATCGGCCTCTGAGCAAACTTGGCTTTCAGTCAAGGCCAAACATGGCTGGCCTTTCCTAATCCTCAGATATGGATTTCCTACCCAGCTTATGCATGCTCTCTTTTGTCATCTTCTTCCTTTAAAAGAGGCCTTGGTCCTAGAGCAAAAGACAGAGTCCAAAATGTCACATCCAGCCCACAGCCCAGGACACAAAGGACAAAGCAGGGTCGTGCTTCCCCAGGCTCTAGGCCCGGGGCCTGGTGAGATGAATACGCAGAGGGTGTTCTTTTCCACTGGCCCTCAGTCCAGGTCAGGTGTGATGAAGAAGCACCTGTGTCATGGCAGAGCACATAATCCACATTCCACCTGCATCCCACAGCCAGCATCAAGCCAGGGCCACTATCACAGGACAGGAGAACAGGAGCCCCAAACCGACAGCGAGATACACAGGATTCAAAGGCAATTTTCTTCAGAACTCGGTCTCTAATTTCAAGTCCAAAGTTTAACCATCCCTGTGGGCAGGGGACCCTGGAGGCCTGCAGGTGATCTTCAACTGTGGTTTCCTGCCTTCCCTCCTGCGGTGACATGGAGTGCACACCAAGGGACCCATGAGAAAAGTAACTTTTATAATTTTGGTGCTCAAAGAGAAACTCTTAAGGTCTGTAAGCAGGCATTGAGGAGAAAGCACTCAGAACTGGAAAAAAACCAAAAGTTTCTGAGAAAGAGGAGGCCCTGGGATTAGAGAGGAGAATGGAGTCTGGGGGCACTTGGTTTGGGAGAGCAGGGCCGGGGCTTTCTGCAGAGCCCACCAGGAGTACAGGAATGTGAGACTACTTCCATTGATATAAACCAAATTTTCCTTTGGCTTGATCTGCATACATATTTTCCAACCTTTTCAAATTCAAGGGGAATGTGAAATGTGAGTCAGCTGAATTTTGCAGACTGGAAGTCCAGAGCATTATTATTTTTTTAAATCTGTTTTTGGTGGAAGTGGTGCTTCTCCCAAACAAATTTTAGAAATAGGCGCTGTACAGTAGGGACGTGCCAGTCTGGCACTTGAGGTGGTCAGAACATTGTGTACCGTTTTTGAGGAGGGTATAAGATCTTGCGGAAGCCAAGAGCCTCTGGCCAGGAATGCGGCTCTGTTCTTATCTTTGTTTAAAGCGGCGTTTCTCAATCTCGGCTTGCTGGACATCTTTGGGCTGGAAGGTTCTTTGTTGTGTGCGGGGCAGTTCTGTGCATTGTAGGATGTTTATCGGCGTCCCTGGCCCCTGCCCACCAGATGCCAGCAGAACTTCCACGGTTACATCAATCAAAAAACATCCTCTGAAGCTTGTCCGATGCTTTTTTGGGGGGTGGGCTGGGGTCAAATTAGTTTAAAGGAGAGTGAGATAAAAGATATAATCATGGCAAATGTGAATTCATTTTAGGGAATGAATTAAAGAGAAAGAAAACGGCTCTTCAAGGTACTCTGAGGACCTGTTTTTCTGTGATGTCCCTATAGATGTCCCCTACACATTTTTAGTAGTTCCGACTTGCTGCAATATCACTTTACCCATAGGTTGCCAGATTCAGTAAAAAACGCAGGCATCCCATTTCAATTTAAATTTCAGCTAAACTCTGAACATTTTTTCTTTTTAGTGCTAAGTTTGTCCCATGAAATATTTGGCACGTCCTTGGAGTAAAAATGATTTGTTGTTTTTCTGAAATCTTAATTAAACTGCAAGTTTCCTCCAGGATCTGGCAATACTCTTCTCCATGTCACTGGCTCCAGGACCAGCAGTGACGGAGGATTCGCTCTGACATTCAAGTCTCTCTACAGCCTGATAACCTTACTGAGCACCCTGTCCTTCCCTAGCAGGAGCACTGGAAACAGGCTGACCTCGAGGTTCGCCTTCTGACTCCGTTTTCCAGTCCTACTGGTGCATATTGGTTGGCTCTCTTTTCTGTCTAGCATCCTGATTCCTTCCTCTGCCAGCCAGATCCTGCCTGTACTTCAGGGCTTACAATAGATCCCACCCCTCCAAAGCTTCATGGGAGAGCTTCAGCACGTGTTGATTGTCATTTCCCTCTCCTGAATTCCTGCAACGGTGCATGACTGAAAACTCCCAATTCTCTACTTCTCTTGAATGGTTTCTGGTATCTGCATTTTATAATTTCGTAAGAGTTTAAGTTCTCCATAGCGGGGGCCACAGTTTATGATGAGCCTTTAATAGGTGATCAATGAAACTCTGATGATTGCTGGATAAACCATGTCCTGACCAGGACTAGTAGGAGAATTTTATCAGCAGCAACCAGTTTTTTTAAAATCCAATGACATTCTGCTGTTTCAGTTAGAAATTTTCACCATTTATGCAAGATTAGAAGTTCTGAGAGAATTTTGGGCCCCAGGCCTCCTTAGCCTGTGTTGTTTGTAGCCTGATTGACAGCAGGACTGTGACCTTGGGACTCTAATGATTTTGCAGGGACACGGTGACAGCAGTGATAGGTGCCCAAATGGCCTGAAACTGTCCACCTCCTAATTGCAGAATGTCTTCCCTTTGGATTGGTAGCCCTGCCCTTTGTCCACATGCTTGGTGGGATATTAACTACAGCTTTCAGAGGTGGCGAGTGAGGGGCCCCTGGAGCAGAGGTGTTAAACTTTGGATGTGGACTTCAATGTTTGGGTCATGTTTAGTGATTTTTCAGGAAGACTGGCATATTTCTTCTGAGTACTATTATCTTTCTCTTGGTTAATGAATACATTATACTCATCCAAAGAAGGGGCCAGAATCCTAAAGACTGGGCCCTGAGAAATCAGTCATGTCAGATAACCAGGGTAAATCCTTAGCAATGTCCAGTGGCAGAGGTAATTATATGCTTTTTGTGGGATTAATGACTTCTTTTCTGAGAAATGTTCTGCAAATTAGTTACATGGATACCACCATCGAATGTGGCCACATAAACCTGTGTGTGTGTGTGTGTGTGTGTGTGTATGTGTGTGAACTGGGGGAGCACAGGAAACTTTTCAGAAACCAGTAGCTCTAGACCCCACTGCTGGTGTTGGCTTAGCTATGGCTTCATTGCTTCAGTTGGAAAATGAGAAATAGAACTAGAGAGTTTCTGGATTTTCCAGCCATGACATGCTGGTGTTCCCATGCAGGGAAGTCAGGTAAGCCTCGTTCCCTGGGCTGCACTCTGCTGTCCTCTTGGTCAGTTTGGGGAGTGGGACAAGGTACTTGTTGACTGGGTGCTCTTTCGGCTTCCTGGTTACCAAGTGGTGTGATGATGGTGATGTTGTTAACGTGTTATTTAGGCACATGGGTGTTGGGGATCAAAGACTGGGAACTGCCTGGTACTCAGTAGGGGCAGCTGCACCGCCCAGGTTTGGGAGTCTTGTCCTCTATATTTCCCAGTTTTTAGTTCCTCTGACAATAAAGAAATCAAATGATTCATTATTTTGTTATTCTTTAGAGTTTTGGAAATGTAAATATTTCTCTTTCTGAGTCTTAAAACTTCCCTTGAAGATAGTGGTAGATGATATTAAAGGGACCCACACTGGAGTGCGCAGGATATGCTGGGGAAGCCACTGAAAATGCTGCACATCACAGTCTTGCTTTAAATAATCTGGAAGGGCAGTTTGTGCCATGAAAAGCCTGGGGCGTGTGAGATGCTCGTGATGTTCCTGCACTTCCTAGCGCTCTGGCGAAGGCGAGTTTCTGGCTACCTCCTGTGGTCCACTTCTCCCGTTCTTTTACTTCTGGGTCTTCTGAGTGCCCACCACTTCCCTTCTTTCCTCTGAAATTTTTCTCATAATATAAGCCATTATCAGGCAAGCTCCAAGAAAGATCTTTCAGAAAGGAAGCCACAAAAATCTTTAACATTATTCTGATGTCAAAGGATTGCTGCTTATGTAGCATGCCTTAAATTTGGGTAAAAATGCTAATATAAGTATAAAATAATTTCCTTGAGTCTAAAGTCTTATTCATCTTAGAGGAATTTTTTTTTTGCTATAGATATAATCTCATGTTTTATCAAGAGAAAGGAAGATCATATACACACCAATGACTAGGCTGAACTGTGTGAGGCAAAGTCTTCACTCTATCCCTTCTAGAAAATTCTTTGCTCTCTAATGTGGCATGAGGTTGTAAGTTCATTTTACTTATCTTTCACTGCTTTCTGTTTTCTGTAGCAGTCGTGTTTCTCTAACCTAGAATTAATATAAAGATACTAGATTCAAATGGAAAATTCATCCTTCTAGATTAAGACCGATTTTTTTCTCTTGAAATCCTCATTACAAATAAAAACTGTGAAAATGCCAATATACTTTTTTGGGAGGAGAGATTCAAATTCTCCTTTGGCTATAGATACCTTTGTAATTACACTGTAGTTTGAGCTTGTTTTAGAAAAATATGCTTCAGAACTAAGTGAATTGGAATTTCACCAAATAAGAAAAAATGGGAAGAATTTCTAGTCTCTCAAAAGATCAAAGTTGCTTTGAGCTGTCAAACTAAATTCAGAGGCTGAATGAATCTAATAATCAAATAACTCTCGCCCTGGGCTTTCCTAGCCTAGTGGCACATAAATATTTGTGTTAAGATAGTAGGCAAAAGTTTAATCTCAGAAAAAATATTGGACATTAAAGTATCTTTTAAATCAATGTGTGATATAAATCTAGACGAGTTTTACACTTTAGTCACCTTTTTTAATGTTCTGGAAAAGGTAAGAAGTGGCATGTGCTTTTCCTTGAATTTATTAGTTTTGTGAATATTGAAATAATCATTCAAGATAAAATTATTTTATGACTTGTGCTTTTTGTCTTTTAAGGATAGGTTAATATTTTGTACCAATAAAATTTTGTTTATTTCACTCTTTTGTTAATTAGAATTTAAAAACAATTTTGGAGACAGAATTTTAAGTAGTGTCTCTTTTTCTATCTGCTTTTCATTGATTTTAAGTGAAAAACTGATTTCTGGGAAGAATATCAGTGGCTCACAATCTGCTGGTGCATTTTCTCACCTCTTGGGTCTTTTTGAATAGGCTGATTAAATTCTGAGTTTCTGAGTCCTGGGTATTTTCATGAATAAAGTTCCCATAGGAAGTAGCAAGCATTATTCATAAACTTATAACAAAGAAACAAGCAAAAGCAAGAGTACTTGATTCCTTCTAGACAGTAGTTTACAAAGGGGCTGGGAATGTAGCTCAGTTGGTAGAGTGCGTGCCTCACAAGCACAAGGCCCTGAGTTCAAATCCCCAGCACCACATACAAAAAAATAGTAATTTGGAGACATTTCAAGAACCCAAATACTGGGTTATTATCATATGCAGCAGCACAAAGTCATCTCATTACTAACGAGGGATTAATTTATTCCCCAAATAATTTTTGGTTAGTGTTAGACTTTGTGGTATTTATGTCTAAATCTAGTAGATACTGAGCAAGCTAGACATATTTGCTACTGATACACTTGGTGTGTTTTATAATTTTAGTTTTCATAATTCCTTTATTAATTCATTAGTGTTTAGTTATTAGGATTTTGTTTTCCTTTAGGCAGTAGGAAAAATTTAAATATATTCATATGAATTTAGCAACCTCCTTCCTTTTGGTGGCCAGAAATCTAGGACAGAAACCAGGAGCGGACCACACCCATCTCTGGGGCCACAAGACCATAAGCTCTCACTGGGAAGACATACAGACAGGGGCATAACTGGAAAACTGAATATTTAGTAGTTCTAACTAATGATTTTTTTAAATTATTTTTTTGGCTCCAGATAGGGAAAATGAGAAACAGTTTGAAGAAAAAAATTTTTTTAAAAAGAAGTCAGCCAACAATTAGCCATCAGTTTTCTGGGAGAGTGAGTTGTTTTCCTGTTTTGCTTTTTTTCATGACATATTTACAACATTACATTTTTAACTTGGTCTCTGAAAGACAGAATCTGAAAGTGCAAAACAACAATCTCCAGTTCTTAAAGTTGCTGGGCCTTGAATATTAAGCATTTAGGTAAGCCAAATATCTGTGTCATTGTCTAAGTGGAATACTTTTTTTCTTTCTGGTGAAATTTAAATGCTTTAAATCTTATGCTTGCTCTTTTAGGTCATTGATCTCAACTTCTGGTAACCAGATGTTTCATACATTTAAAAATACTGTTTGAAGGACTCGAACCTGCCTTTTAAAAAAATATATGCATCTATGCGTGATATTTGTTAGTGTGAACTGTTATAAAACTCATAATACCTAAGGGCTTCTGTGATATCTCTTAAAAATTTTTTTTTGTAGTTTTAGGTGGACAGCAAGCCTTTATTTTATTTGTCTCATTTTTATGTGGTGCTGAGGATCAAACCCAGTGCCTCTCACATGCTAGGTAAGCGCTTTGCCTCTGAGCTACAGCCCCAGCTCATGTGATAATATCTTTATTTTCCAACAAGACTACTGTGTTTTGAGTGAGGGATCCCTAAATTTCTTTGCATTGTCCCCTAAATTTAGAAAGACTCATTCACATCAATCATCCATTGATTGACTTACTTCGGAACCTCACCCCATCAAACTGCGAAATAAGCAGTTTCAGGATCTCATGACTAAACCTGATCTCAACCAAATGTGACAAATTCCTAACTGCATCTGCCACGTTCTGCTGCGTCAACCCAGCTCAAGGCAACTCGACAAAACCAACTCTGACCAACACTAGGTATGCGACCAAGGAACTCCAGTGATGATCCCAAATACTAGTATTGTGAAGAAGTCAGAGGAAATGGAACTACGGTCATTTTGAAGATTAGTGAATAAATAACATGAAGGGAACTGTTCTTGATTGCAATCCTATTTTTTTTTAAAGTTATTTTATGCAGTCAACTCGAGACTTCTTATAAATCTATAGTAAGTGTTTTCTACTCCTACTACCAAAAACCAATAAAGGAATTTCCGGAAATTGTTCTTACATGTTTTTTCAGGAATAGAATGGAAAACAATCTCAAGAGCAAAATTCCCCACCCAGTGTCGTGTCCACTTACCAACTCGGCATTGTTCTCTGGCAGTTTGTAGCTGTAGGAATAGGGGTAGAGCAGCATCTGAGAGTATGAGTGGATTGTCAAGTACGCCTTGATGGAAGAGAGGTGGCTGCGGATGAAGTCGGCCAGGGCCTTGGTCTCCTTCTCAGACTCGGGTGCAGACCCACAGTAAGTGTCAGAACAGGGGCTTGTAGAGGCCCCCGTCTCTGCAAGAACACAAGTTGTTGGTAATGGCCAATGGTGGCCTTCTGCAGCCATCTACCTACTATGCGCTACTTGGGGGTGGGGGAGTTTAACACTTCAAACTTTCAAATTAGGAAGCTCAATGTAAGTTGTTTGCACATGACTCCGTTAAATGATCCTCCACGATGCATGTGCTGTAAAGTTTGTATATATTTACTGACAAAATTAGCATGCTATGATTTTAGGCTGGCAGGATAAAAAATTTGCACATGAAATTATCCGTGTGTCCTGTATAGTATCACACAGCAAGATCAATGTAGTGTAAGAAAATTAACAAGCAGGGCACACACCAATATCCATCAAAATTCTACATTGCTATGATGACTCTTAATCACATCACAAGGTTATTTAAATAATTATTAATTTAATGGCTGTATTAAGACACTCACTGGACTTGCCTCTCTAGACTGGACCTCACAACAGCAGTAGGATTCTGTCTGGTGTGTTCAGTCCTACATCTCCAGTATCGAACACAGCTGGGAACAGAACCCAGTGCCCAATACACACTTGTCAAATGAATTATTATCTGTCCCTTCAGAAAGTGAAAACTCTAAAATAAAAATGTTTACAGTTTTTCTTGTTTTGGACACCGTTGTGTTTTCTTATGTCAATGTTTCCTCTTAAGGTTTCCACTGATGAGTGCCCAATGGCCAGCCGGTACTTACGGCACCAACCAGCATCAAAATTCCTATTGGGATCTGTGCCAACGCAGGAAGTTCCAGCCCTGGTAGAGCGGGTCTTTCTCCACATTCGGTTCTGAAAGTGGATTGTGTGGTTTAGAATCAGGGTCACAGAAAGCGGTTGCTTTTCCTTTCATCAGTCCCACTCAGTACAGGTTCATGTACCTGGGTCCAGGTGTAGACGTAGCCATCAATATTGACCACGGGCAGAATGTAAAAGTCCAATTCATTGAGAAGCTCTGTCATTTGGGTCTCTTTTCCATATGTGCGAACCGCCTGCGTGAGAATTACAAAGCAGAATTTCATTGATAGAATGCACCGTGCTGCTCCATTTGCAAAGATGGGGCGAATGTTGGCGTTGCTAAGGGAACTCCAACCCTTATTGGGGTAGGCAAGGTTAATATTTAGAAAGCCAACAGAACATGACAACTGTTTTCCTTTTTAATCATTATTTCTCATTCTTCTCTGCTTCCAGGATAGTTCTGTTCCATTCATATGTAACTCACGGAATTATTATTTTTAGCTTTTTCCTTTATAGATGAACAAAGATTTAATAAAAAATTAAAGAAAAATTAAAGACTTTTTTTACCCCCCTAGGGAATTCCAAATTTATTGTTCATTGAACTACAAATTAAAGACCTTTAAAGGACATATATACTCACTTCCTTTGAGGTAAAAAGTAAAATTGCTTTTTATCAAACTTACTAGGGTAAGACCTAGTCCTGGTAAGTGAGGAGTGTCTGTGGGTAGTTATTCATGTTCCTAAGGAAATTGCCTAGAAATTTACCTATTTTATAGAGTTTATGGAAACACTTATGGATGATATTACTAGAGGGAGTATCCAACATGGAAGAAAAATAAGAATGCCTCTCCTTAATCCACTGGTGGGCTTGGGGAAGCTCTCCCTGATCCTCCATACTGCATCATGGTAGAGGTCTCTGCTTCATCCTTTCTTGAGAAGGGAATCCCATTAAGGAACTGGTTGTCCCTGTTAGGTGGACACTTACCTATGAATGAAGGACACCAAGCCCATTTAATTTGTTCTTGTCATGGCAGGCCCTCTGCTACAGCATCATGGTAAATTTAAATTCAACATTTTCTTGGGCTTGTTCACATAACTTGAGAATGTATAAGACTTCTATAGGTGAACAGTTTTTATATACTTTTGGGGATTCCATACACACATATTCATTACAGTAACATAGGATAAAGTGAGTACTTTTTAGGTTGGAGGAGTTAGAACCAGGTTCTCTGAATGGTCTGCACATCGAAGATGATGATAAAATCTAATTTTCTCCTTCTAAAGGGCCAAGGGCGAGGGAGCCAGTGATGCCAGTTGGATATACAACATGTCCAGAAATCAGGACTATAGTAAATAAATACAGAAGGACTTCACGCGGAGGAAATTACATTGCACATAATCATATTCTTGCATTTTAACACACTTCAATGTAACCATTAAGATTTACTAAGAAGCTGCAAAAATAAATAGTATGGGAGTTCCTATACATTCTGGTCCCAGCTCTCCCTAATATCACCACCTTACATGACTGTGGTGTAGTCATCAAGGTGAAAGTTGAACCTGGACACAACACTAGGAATTAGACACAAGGCTTTTTTCAGATTTCATGGTTTCCCACTCATGTCCTTTTCTGTTCTGGGACCTTCTCAGATCCCACATTGGCTTTGCTGCTGCTGTGCCCTTAGTCTTCTCTGATCTGTGATATTCTTCAGTCTTCCCTTGCCTTTAATTGACACTGTTCAGGAGTACTTATCCAGTTATTTTGCACACTCAGTTTGAGTGTGTCTGGCTTTTTACACTAACTTTTTATGAGTAGAGGGAGGTTCCACATTTTGGGGTAAGAGTGTCACAGGGGTGACGTATCTCTTTGGTGTACCTGATCGGGACACATGATATCAATAACATCCGATTAATCACTGATGATGTTTGCCTTCAAAACTTGGTTAAGGTAGTTTCTGCTTGATTTTTCCATTGCAAGTTTTCCTTTGTAATTAATTGTACATGTTGAGGGGGAAAATATTTTGTGATGCTGCAAATATCTTGTTTCTCCTTAAACTTTTACCCACTCATTTTTGTGCCCCTCTGTGGATTTACCTGAAAAGTAAACAGTAATAATCTCTGGTATTCTATAGGTGATTTTATATTGCATTCATTATATATAATGAATATATACATTGTAATTCTTCTGTAAGAATTAGTTGTTTCCTCCCTCCCTTTTAATTATTTATTAAGTCATCTATTTATGCCAGTATGACCTCAGGGATATTTAAAAGCTTGAATTTTTAAGTTTATGATGAGATCATGTTCAAGTTGGTAGCTTATCCATGACGGTTAACTTTAAATGATCAGTTCACCACACTAACAGTTAGCCTGCCCATCCAGGTAGGTGAGAAAAAGTCCAGATGAGTGAAATGCAGATAAATGCAATTCTCTAACTGCTCAGAAATGTTGCCCTACAAAGATCCGCTGGTGAAATTTGACACCAATTCTGAAAAGTAGGAACTTGGAATTATGGATTGTTTTTTCTGTGTCAGTCTCTTATTCTTGCTAAGTTATAAGGAATTAATTGGAATAAAAACTACTTTCTACTTCCATTTGCTAAAAATCATTGCACAGACTGACCTCTTTCACAAACCACTGGCAGAATGCAGGAGAAATCCACTCTCGGGCATGGAAACCACAGTCGATGAAGATGGCGGGCTTGTTTGATTTGGCTTTGCCAACCTGGAGACAGAAGCAAGAGGGAAGCTGTGATTGACACCCGGGCACGCAGGGTTAACCTTCACCACCCACCGGCATTTTGCATTCAACAGGTGAAACCTGACAGCGGCGTGATATATCCTATGATTAAATTAAAGCACAATACCCAAGCAGTACGCTCTTGCCTCTAGACACGCACAATGTTTGAGCTGAGAGCTTACATGGCTGTTTATTATTTTTATTAAGCTTGACAAGCTCATATTTTCAGAAGATGCCTGATTACCCTGCTTAATGGTCCTCACGTGGAGGTTATTTTCAGCCGCTATTACTAGGTGACATGACCAAGATAACTGCACGACTAATTAGAGGTAATCACGGTTGCTGCTAATCTTGTAAGAATTTCCCCTTCTCTCTACTATTTCTCGTCTTTTTATTTCCTTCATTAGAATTACATGACAAAAATGGCATTAGAGGACGACAGAGACAAATTGTCGGTAGGCTTTGTAATGTCGTCTGATAAACGTGAAGTTTATGAAGCTCTTTAGCAAATGGATTTGCAAAGAACAGCTGGGAGGGAGAAATTTCATCAAGGTAGACGATCATTTACATTGCTTACAGGAACGTGGTTAAATTTATAGGACTTCTCTTATTTTATTGCATTTTCCTTTTGCATAAATCAAAATAATGATTTAAAAATCCACATATGATAAGGGAAGCTGGGGAATCTGTTCGACTCCCTGGGGGATATAGGCAGGGAAAGTTATAACAATGTTTGGGATAACACGTGTGTGAGACAGATGTTGATGCATTAGAACTCACTGATTTAAAGCTCTGAGACCCGGCAAGGTCATGGTTAAAAATCTTTACCTTGAGGAGGTACATGCTGCGACCTTCAAAGGTGGTTCCAATGACGCTGCGGGAGACGAGATCTGGATTCTCTTTGGCAACTTGCTGAGTCCAAGCCTCTATCTACCAAAGGGAAACATTCGAGGATTAACGTGACATCGTTGGTTCAGTTCCCAAAGCAAAGTGAAAACCACGTGTACCCCTTACCGTGGCCCAGTCGTTGTACTTGGTGTAGCTGTGTCCAGACGACCGGCTCCGGCTGTCGAACTGGGCCTCCATCACGTCTCTCAGGTTGCTTATCAACACCCTGCAACGGACCAGAGAAGGCACCCCCAGGTAAACACACAGGGAACCCCAGAGCCACTGAGTTAGTAGATGGTCCTGTGCTTCCCCCACGGATCCCATACTGTCATTTCAGCTGTTGAGAAGGACATCGGAGGGTGCTGGCAGGACAGGCTCTTCCTCAGCCTAAGCGTCACCTATTTGATATCTTCAGACCCTAAGCTCAGAAGTGGTTTCCTCTGGGACCCGCCACATTCTGGGCAAGGGTCTTGGGCACATGGCTGTATGTACTTGAGTCCGATCCATGGTCTTTCTTCCTCAGGACTTTCCTGATTTTATCAATGACGTCCCAGCTCCCAGAAACCTGCTTAGTCCCCCATAAACCAGGACAGTTCCTCATCCAGAGCCATCTCCAGGTTTTGGGAAGAATCTTTTGGTGACCAGAAATTAAGAAATGCTAATAAACTAAAGATTTATTAGGTTAAGAAGACTGGGCTTTAAAGAACTAGTTTCTACTTCCTGTTTGGTTGGTTTAAATAATCTAATAAGTGTTCTGTAATTAGCTAAAGGAACCCTGGGGACAGGACAGCTGCGGCCCTCCTCTTCCTAGAAGGCGCAGTTCAGTAGGATGTCCTCTTACCAGCTGCGGGCCTGAAGGTGTGGGTGTGGGTGTCTTCATTTCCCTTGGCCATTTTGAGTGGACAGTGTGTTTGGAAGGGACACAATCTTATAAGCATTAAAGTCCTTGGTCACAGCACTGTGAACGCTACAGACGGAGGCGATTTTGCAAGAACGTCTATTATCCACCGTCGAGCCTTGAAATGGCTTTATCTGCCACACACAGAACTATAACCACACATCAAAAGTCTGCCTTTCCTCCGGTTGCCCCAACGGCATTCTGAGAGTCTGTCAGGGAGGTCCCCTGAACCTCCCTCCTGATTGCTCCTTCATTTGGGGAAATTGGATATGAACTTGTGTCCACTCATGGAAAACTGAATAAATTAATACTAAATGGTATTTGCTTCCTAGCAAATGACAAATTCTGTCCTAAGGACTTCACTCTCTTAAGGTATTAAGAGCAGATCTTAGAATTTATTCTGTGGAAAGAGATTTTTCCAGTCATCAATACTTGGTGAGTGTCTTAATTTTCTGTGGCTGCTTAGAGTTTGTAGCTGAGAGCAATGTGGATTTGCAATTTTACATCTCTATAGGCTAGAAGCCCAATGCAGGTCTCACTGGGCTGGAAACAAGGTGTCCACAGGGATGTGTTCCTTCCTGGAGGTTCTAGGGGAGAGTCTGATCTCTCTGAGCCCTTTGCTGGTTTTGGAGGTCACCTACATCCCATGACTGGGCCCTCCTCCTCCAACTTCAAGCTAGCAACTGTGAACTAAGTCCTTCTCATATCCAGTCCCTCTGACTTCTACCTCCTTCTAATTTTAAGGACTTGCTTGATTATAGTGCACCTATCTGGACAATCCAGCGTAGTCTTCCTATTTTAAGTCAGCTGGCTAGGATTCTTAAGCCATCTAATATCTCAATTCCTCTTTGTCATGCAAGGGAACACTTTTAGACATGTTGGGAACTAGGATGTCGACTTTTTGGAAGGATTATCATTCTGCCTACTACAGTTAGAAACAATGATTATAGTAAGTGCCATGCTTATACTCAACATCAAATTAGATGGTTAGGGAATAGGATGGAAGTAGGGGGAACCCTGAATTGGAAATTAAAACATCAATGTCACAGTGTGACCCAACTCATCAGTTCACTTTAGAAAAGTCATTTAATTTCTGGGCCTTAATTTCATAAATTTCAAATTGGGGCATTGGATTGATGGATATTCAATGTGCTTTTCAATTCTAAAATGCAAGACTTCACTCAAATTCATGGGCTTTGGTCATTTACATACGTGTCTTCCAAGGTATGTGAAAAAAACATTTTTCCCCAGTTTCCACCTCCGTAAACATTGACATGGAGGAGACTAAAGCCTCTCTCTGTTGAGAGAGTCTAGAAAATGGTTTTCAAGAATAACAACAAACTAAAAGCAACAGCATAATAAGCAAAATAGAAACATGGAAAATTAAACAAAAGTTAAAAACAAAATTGGCAGAAGCCTTTAAGAAAATGGCATTCCAATATCATTAGTTTGAAGGAACAAATCCTACTAGCTAACAAGGATGAACTTAGAGAAAGAAAGAAAGAGAGAGAAAGAAAGAAAGAAGAGAAAATGGCAAATGGCAAATGATGTATTCTTTTACTATAACAAGATTTTCCACTGGGAGTGAGCAAGTGAAATATCAGCTGGGTCACATGATTTCTTAGTGGGTGTGCAGAGGAAAGATATCATGGGTTAATTTGGGTTAATTGCTCCCGTATTCCACAGCCTTGAGACTTTCACTAGACAGCCACATCGAAGTCTATAACCATGGCTGTCCTAATCCTTCTCTGGGTGGAGGGGCAGCAAAACCCCCTGAGCACATAGCTTCCCTTTCACCTGCACCCAACCTCAAGTTTGAATTATTTAGAAGAATCAGTGACTATGCAGGGGTTAGTGTTGTTTTTGGTACTAAGAAGAGACTTTCCCTTAGAGTTATTACTGTGTTAAATATTAAACATTTTCATCAATAACCAGGACAAAGAAGCATTAAAATATCCAGCCAGTTAAATTTAAGATGACACCCAGGAGTGAGAGTGTCCTCTAGTAACTTGTGAGAGAGCATCAGAGTGAGGCTGAAATGGGGTGTTGACTTTAGCCTGAAGGCAGGGGATTGACCTCAAATGATCCTTTTCAGCCTTCTGATTACTTGATTTTATTGGATTTAGGACAAAGCACTACTTTAGCTATATTACAAAATATTATTACTAAATAATGAGCTACTATTGTAGAAGATTAAAACAATGCCTCTTAATATGATAGGGACTACATTACAGCTCCCACATCCAGAAGATGCACACTATTTTATACTTTTATATGCTCCTTTTATGGCCCCATTCCACTTCTTCTTCTCCTTTTTCATTTTTTTTAAACTTGCAAGCAAATTAGATAACTATGGCTCCCAACAAAGCAAGTAACACAATGTCTGAGACAGAAAGAGAGATGATTCAATTTCATCTCCCTTTCAGACTCCAGAAAATGGAGGATTTGCTCAGTTCTTGGACTGTGCACCCATTACTATTGAAGAATACCGCCATGCACTCATTGTGTCCTAAGGACACGTTCCTGTGTGACTCTGAGATATTGCAGAAGAATGATGCTATTATCAGTTAACAACAGTCTTTGTCTGGATTGAACAGGTCCAAGATAACCTTGCAATTTGTAGGAAGGAATTCTGCAGAGGCTGCCCATCCATAACTTCAAACTTTAAGTTGGAAATTTATGCTAATTCCTATTTTCCTGTATCTCAGGATGCAACCTGGCCATTATAACTAGTTATCTTTCTTTTTGTATACATTTTACATTTTTCTTCAGAGATATTTCAGGATCTTGCTAAAACTCTCAAGTGATATGAGTCTTGGTGAAGAGGGTTGGAACTACCCAAAAAATCTGAAAAGCTATTTTGTGGAATTTGTGCAGTGGATAGTTCCTGGTATATAAACACAAATGCAAATTTGTGCTAGCAGGAAACTGTCTAAATACGAATTAGTTATTATATGAGGTAATAATAGTGTGCTCAGGGACTGCTTTCGGCTTGCGGCCCCGGGGAAGGATATTGCTGGAGTTCTTCTCCAGGATTTCTAGGGACTTATTATTATTTAATATTTAGAAAATTATATGCTACATGTGTGTTCAGCAGTGAGCAGAGAAGCAAAAATTAATAAGATCTTAGCCCTTAGGGAACACCCTAGGTTCTAGATGAGACAACATTTATCCACGATGCTCAAAAAGTTTACCATTAAGAAAGCAAGTGTATTTTCTACCTGGCTCAGTAATTGCAGATTGAGAGGCGACTGGAATCCTTTTCATTATTTTGAGATATGAGTACAATTGGGACAGCATGTAGATGGCTAGTATTAGCCTATGGTTGCTGCTCTTCCTTTCTTTTTCTTAAAGAAGACTTAAAAATTCATCTTTTTGAATGTGACTGAGTGCCCCCCGCCAAAGGCTAGGATTTTAGAAGTCCTTCCAAGATAATAGGAAGAGCAAAATGCCAGGGACATGAATCTTAATCACATTTTGAAATTTACTAGGTTATATTTTGTTTAAGACACCAGTCAGTTTTTGAGGTCACATTTTGACACTTCCCTCAGGCAGAAGCAGATCGCTAAGTGATATGAAGCATGATAATAGGGTTAAACATAACAGCTTTTGTTGACCCTTAAAAGAGGGTAATCTAGTTTCCCTCTGTGCAGCATAGTAAGTAAGCCCTAACCGCTTTCTCAGGAATGCTAGTTGGGATACTAGTTGCACCTTATGTACATATTGATTCCATTTTCACAACAGATCTGTGTCTGCATTTTATGGATAAGGAAACTGAAACTCAGAAGGGGTGAGCAAATTCCCCAAGGTCTCACAGCCAGGGAGTTGCAGAGTCAGGATTGGAATCTGGACTGTTGTTTTTCCAAAGCATTTATTTGCTGCACTCGGCCACACCAATTCTGACATTGGTACAGGACTTTATATGGGATGATTCTGACAAGTGACAAGTGCAAGTGACACTTGCACTGGCACTGATACTCTTCTTTGATGCTTTTAAGATGTGAGAAGGAACAGAAAATTTCTAATGTTAAAATTATGTGTAGGGCATATTTTCATAGGGCATAATGAAGACTTGAGCATATGGTTGGTGATTGCTGGGTAAATGTTTGAGTATTCAGAATTGGAGCTTGAGAACTTCTTTGCTCCTTCTTGGTCTGACCCTGGAAGAAGAGCTCTGCTTTGTACTGAAGACCTCATTTCTTCCCTCTGTCTCCTACAAATGCCTCCAGGTCACCAGTTCCCTCCCACCTCTCAGCATAAGGTCTGTTCTCTGCTGAGAGCTTGGTTTTTCCCTGTCTTGGCCTGGCTAACTCCTGCATCCTTTGGTTCTCAGCTGAGGCCTCATTCTGGTAGGGCAGCCCTCCTTGAATTCTAGACTTGGTCTATTTCCCCCAAACTCCATTTCTCTGCCCATCCTAACATCTATTATATGACTGCAATTTCTCAAGTCTCCATCTCTCCTAAAGCAGATGGGGCCACATCTAACATTTTCAGCATTTGAAACATGTAGGCACTCAATATCTTCTTAGGAAGACTTGAAAGACCTTGAGGGGGCAACATTTGGAGAGAGGAGCCACAGAGTGACCAGCTAAGCCAACTGTACCTTCGAGTCTTTCTCCATGTCTTCTCCTACCACTAGAGAGAGTGGTAGAATCTTGGGAAGAAGGTGACAGGAGGGCCACTCAGACTCTAGTCTTGTTCTTAAGCTAAAGAAGCATAAGGAGTCCTTATGGCTCAAAATAGATCTGATGATCACGTGGGAAGAATATTTGAAATTTGGGGATAAAACCATGTCTAGTTGGTAACCTCGTGTCCTTTGCTTTGGCCTGTACTCTTGTAAAGCAGTAGCAGGGAAGAAATCTGGTTGAAGAATTAGGATTCACTAATCAACACTGTTTTCATTAGAGCAATACTAAACACAAAATCTACCAGGATGGGAATCCAGGGCCACCTTGGCCTTTACCTCTTTGTGGGACCATGGGGAAGATGTGGTCTTGGGCTCACGTTTACCTTCCCAGGGCTATTCAAAAGCTCAGATGAAAGCATGCATGAGAAAGAATTTTCATAGCTATAAAATGTAAACTTACTCATATTGTAGCTCATTCTGCGCCAGAAGGTCCTCCACAGTGACACTATCTTTTGCTTGAACAGAGAAGTCAATTGCACTATGAGGTCGGATTTGTGTGACACCATCTGGCTTCCAGAAGTCAATCTGAATTCAAAATCAAGGTATGTGATATTAAACTTCTACAATTCAATGGGTGAGTTATAATCTGAAGGCACACTGTTGCTTATCTCCATTGAACTATTTGCAAAATCAAATTATCCATGAAGTTCCTTAAACATATCTCCTTTGAGTGAACAAATGTTGGGCCCAAGCAGTTAGATATTGATCAAAATGTTTACAAATACCTACATAGCATTAACTGATTATCAACAAGCATTAAGAATACGTAATTATTTCCTATAATACTCTGTAATTGCAATATTCCATAAATGCTCGTTTCTATTTATTGACTTTCTGGAGCCCTTGCTTGTTGGATGGCAATCTTGGTGGCAATGGATAAATATTCTGAATGAATGATAATGAACTGCCAAAAAAAAAAAACTGAATTTTCCCTTATACTTTTTAATGGACTTATTTTATGAGTTTGTCTTGTGACGGACATATGTGCAAGTCACAGTAATGTGTGGAAGCAATAGTGACCCTGACCTGTGGAGGATACCAGGGAGAAACCCAGTGTCCTTCCACACCGGGTATCGTGGCACCAAAATACCTGAGAATAAAATATTCTTGGGGATCCAGGAATGTACTGACATTTTCATTTATTCAGTTATTGGACAACTGTTACTGAGGACCCATTGTGCTCTCTACTCTGTGCCTGAGACCAGGGATACCCTAGGAGGCAGATCAAACATGGTCTGTGTCTTCATGAGGGAGACTTTAGAGAAAATTAAGTACAAAACAGTAGCATGCCACGTTTGAGGACTCTCATGCTTTTATTTGTGAATGTATGGTTTTAAATAGTCTTTGTAGAAAAATATTAATCAGAGCATACTGCCTATTACAGGTGTGCATTTTCCTGTTTCTTCCTTGTGTTTCCTGGAAGCCTGAAGTTACAAAGTTATAAGTGTGGCAGAGAACCACACACAAGATTTGTCGGATGGTAGAAGGACACTGTTGAGTGACAGTCTGCTAAGAACACCAGCCACATCAGCCAGCTGGCTAATAACTAAAGAGTCTTTTCTAAAACGTGTCACAAAACTAGCTCAAGAGCAAGGTAAACCTCAAAATATTTTGGGAATAAGGTTGACATATAAAAAAGAAAGAATACTGGTGTCGGAATCTTTGGTTCTTCACACATCTATTTCTCCACATTGTGTTTGACTCTGAGTTGAGCATCTGATAGATCCCTTCATTTATCTTGAGGACATTTTCCTTTCTAGTTAGAAAATGAAGCAACTTCTGTTCTAAGGCCTAACTTCAGACAGTAGGGAGGAACTTCCTGGTGTAGCAGAAACAATGAAACCTGTGCACCATGATGGTACAGGATAGAGCAAAGCTGGCCTTGAACTTGGAAAACAGATTTCAAGAAAGGCTAGAGGAAAGATAGTGGATTTTTATGGTGAATGTCTCCAATACAGGAACCAGTACAACCTTGATTGCATGGAGGTAAATAAAATCCTTCCTACACAATTACAGATGAAAGAGGAGAGGCGGTGGGAGCCCCACATGGCACAGATCTCTCCAACACATTCCTTTTAAAGGACATGTTCAAAAGCTGGAGGAAGGACACTTGGCCAAGGATGAATAAGAATACTGGATGCCCTCGTAATGATCTTATCAGGAAGGCTACATCCCAGAATATACTGCAACACACAATTGGTAGAGAGAATAAAAAAGAGATTTTTCAATCATGTTGGAAGTTAAAAAAAAAAACAACAAAAAACGAAGAAGAAGAAGAAACACGTGTCCTACTGCTCAGAGCTAAGGCATAATGTTTGAAGAGAGAAACGGCCTCTTATTTGACTTCCGTCCTTTCCAAGAAGAGATAACACTGTTCCTTGCAATGTTTACTTCTACTGAGAGAGGAAATTACCACCAAGATAAGTAAAGAATTTTTCACATGCTATTTAAGCAGATATGATTTTTTTTGGAACAAGAACATTGAGGTCCAATGTAGAGGAGATGGGTGATTCCATTGGCATGTAAATTGTGTTCAAAATCCCAGATCTAATGATAATAACAATCAAACACTTACGTAGTTCTTCCTGTTTAGGTTCTTCCTGAGTGTTTTACTTATACCAACTCTGACAGGCATCCTTGAAGGAACAGTATCATCATTGTTGTGCCAATGGAGAAGTTGAGACCCAGGGAGGTGTCTGAGACCCAGCTAGCAAGTGATAGGTAGGGCCAGGAATTGAACCCAGACAACCTGCTCCTGGCCACCATAAAAATGGTGACTGTTAGATAACCAAACAACAACAAAACCAAAACAACAAAACAACAAAACAACAACAAAAAACTGCAGATGTGATTGCAAAACTTTCTCAGCAACATTGGAAGAATCAGAGTTTGAAGGGCTCCGTGGGGAGTGATGGGGGCCAGTCTTGGATTTCATCAACAGGAAAACAGGTGAAGCCCAGAAGCAGGAGCTCCTGGGGCCTGGCATGGGTTCCAGCAAAAATGCAGAGTAAACTGGCAGCAGATGGACAGCGAGAGCTCAGAAGAGGAAGCTGTGATCTCTGGGAGTCAGCGTGGTTTCAAGGAAGAATGAGTCAGGCCCAATTAACTTCATCTTCCTATTGGAAGAGACCCCTCGCCGGGGGAATACTGAGTTTTGATCTCAGTAAAGCTTTTGATGAAGTCTGCACTGAGACCTTCTTTACAAGCTGGAAAGTGGCCCAACTTTATCTAGGTAACATCCCACCAACTTAGGGTAGTTGAGCAGAGTTACCCCAAGAGAACAGGCTGATGGGTCACTTTCAGGGCTTACCACTGTGTCTGCCATGTTGGAGATGCTGATCAATGGGAGTTGAATGAGCAAACCACTAAGGAGGTCTCTCTTCCATGCTGACCCCTGATCTACTTATTTTTCTTTATCAGTGACCAAAGTCACAAAGGGATGCTTATCAAACTTGAAGGTGATGCAAAGTTAGTGGGAAGAATTATTTCCTTGCGGCCTGAATTCATTTTGGAAAAGATCTCACCATGCTAAAAACAGGCTATCAAGATAAATTTTAGCAGCATAAATCTAAAATCCCACATTTAGGTTTTTAAAAAATATCAATTGAGTAAGCACAGAAGGAGGAATAGCTTGTTTGAGGGTGATTCATGTGAGGAAAAAAATAACCTAATGATTTTGATGGAACACAGGTTTAATAGAACCTAAGACTGTTCTGAGAGGACTCAAGATGCTAAAAAGAATCTTAGGCCCCGTTAATAAATATCTGCTTTACAAATGGAGGCAGGCAATGGTCCTATATCACGTATTAATCAGACTGTACCTGGAGGCCCACTGTCAATTCCAGTAGCTACATTTTAAAAAGGAAATCTAGACAGACGGAGCTGTATCCAGAGATGACCAAAATGATCAGGAGCCTGTAAACCAGAGCTGAGAGAGATGAGGGCAGGCCTGCAAAAGATCAATCTTAGAGTAACACAACATTTGATGTAGCTAGGGCTAATCGGCCAGAGTTAGAGAAGTTCAGTAAAAGGGAGAAAACAGGATGATTTTTAAGGCAAATTGATGATTTCAAAAAGTAGTCTACCTACTGTCCCTGAAAGTACTTGAACAGGTTTTATTAGGGCCAGCAACCAGGGATGCTATTTCCTGGGAGGAAATTCCGAATTTGAATGGAAGATTGGAAAAGGTGACTTTCTATTCTCTTTCAGTTTTTAAGTACCACTGGATGGCACTTGGATGATCTGAAATGCTCTACCCTTTTCTTTCTTTCTTCACAACTTCAAAGCTAGGAAATGAAAGATAGATTTTCAGGAGCTAGGAGACTAGCTAATATGTTCATGAAGAAACAGCACAGGTCCAAGAGGATCTATTTTGGGATCAGCACTAATTTTCTGCCACATCAGACTTAATTAAAAATGTTGGTTCCCACCCCACGTAGAGCGATTTTTAAAAAGTAGCAGAGAGATTTCAGTTTCTTGAAAGCAAAAGAAAAGTAGGGAAACCACTCATGTTTTTTTACTTTTTCCCTGCCACCATATCATATCATTAAGGGGACCAAAATCAAGGTCATGAAACCTCAAGCTGTTTGATTTGGAATGAAAGAAAATCAAAGAGAACAGATGATACATGGGATGTGGAAATGAATTTGAAGTTGGACACAAGCCCAGTTTCTCAGTCATTTCCAAGTTGATCATTTTTCTCTCTTGCTTTAGAAGGGATGTGGCTGCACATTAGATGTTCTGTGACCTTCAAGACGGCTCCAGCTCATCCAGTTGCCACACTCTGTCAGCTCTTTCAAAAGTTTTCATGGATTTATTATACTGTGGGGCATCTGGCTATCTGAATTAGGCAGAAAAATAAGGTATGGTGGCATGATGTGCTTTCCAAGGTTTTATTTCTTGCTACTGAAATGCTGTAGTTAGTATTTTCTGTCATTCTTCCTTTGATGGAGTCATAGTACCATCAGTTTTTAAAGCAGGTGTGAAGCAAGCCTAAGGTACATAATGGTTACTTACCTGGTTGTTGCTGGCCAACTCACGGATTAGGTCGAGGTGACTTTCATTTTCAACATTGACACGTAAAACCTTATGACTAAATGGTGAGATAGCAGAAGAATAGGACATTAAAAGTTGGGTCATGTGTCCAAACTTTTGGACTAGCAAGGAAGAAGACTAGCTCTTGAAGGAATTGCTCACCTACCCTTCAAAGTGCTCACCAGAAGGATGAGCAGATGCGAGAGCCACCGTCACCAGAGCCAGGAACACCAACATTGTGTCTGACTAGGCCTGTTGGGTGACTCAGAGTGCCACCTGGCTTTATATGCAGTGTTCTTTACTCTCTCCTTCAAGAGTGCAAATAAACACTATCAGATCTTGATTACTGGCTTTCCTGGCATTGGTGCCGATGGAGGCGGTGTGAAGTCTGAGAAGATCGCTGTCTCAACACCTGTGGAAACAGACCAAATTGATCTAATTTGGAGTTAGACCTTGAATAGTCTGGGGCCAAATGAGTTTTAAATAAAATCTACCTTGCTTTTCTTTAAAATTGAGAATTACCTAAGATTTAAGTATAAAGTTTGATGAGTCTTGACAAATATGTACACCCATGTATATTATGTACCAAAGAAGGTCTGAAATGTTGCCTACCCTAAGAAGTTTCCTTGAGCACCTTTTCAGCCCATTTCTGAGCTTCTGCAAACTACTACTCCAATTTCTTGCTTTGTGCATAAGTTTGGCCTGTCCAAACTTTGTTAAACTGAGGTCTTACCATAAATAGTCTTTGTATGTGACTTCTTTCATGTTTTTAAGATTTGTTAGTATTTTTGTTTATATTATTGTTTTGTTCCTTTTTATCACAAGTAATAATATTCCATTGGATGAATATCCTGTAATTATTTAGCTATTTTCCTGTTGATAGATATGTATGTTTCCAATTTTGTCTTACTGCAAATAAAGCTGCAATAAACATCTTTGCACAAGTACTTTTGTTGACATGCATTTTCATTTGGACAGGGAGTGGATAAATATCTAAGTGGAATTGCTGAACAATAATATGGACACAGGTTTGACATTAGAAGATCCTACCATGCTGAGGGTGGTGGCTCACACTTACAATCCTCGGTGCTTGGGAGGCTGAGGCAGGAGGATCACAGTTCAAAGTGAGCCTCAGCAACTTAGCAAAGCCTTAAGCACCTTAGAGAAACCCTACCTTAAAATAAAAAATAAAATAAAAAGGACTGAGGATGTAGCTCAGTGTTAAATTACCCCTAGATTAAATCTCCAGTACAAAAACAAAACGAAAAAACAAAAAAACCAAAAACCTACATACTGGTGGTGCCATTTGGAGTTTCCACCAGTATCCAGTTCTGATAGAACACAATAATATGTATGTGTATATGTACATATATATCAGTCTCATTTTTTTCACTTTCCATAAAAAACCATACTGGGATATTGGTACCGTATTAAATCTGCATATCAATAGGAGGATAACTGATATCATTACAACATGGGGTCTTTCAACTCATAAGCATGGTGTTTGTTTACATTAACCTTGGAATTTGTCACAAGCTGTGAAGGATCTGAGATTTTATTCTACCTGGAAGGTAACAAGTTATCCTGCCACTGTCTCATCGATGTTGGCAGAAGGCATGGGACTGCTGGATCAGGTACAAAGGCTTTGTTAGTCATGGCAGAGCAAGCAGCATAAGGTTCATGTCTGTGTGAGTTCCTGTACACACGGTCCCATGGGATGATGTGCAGGTGGGCCCAGGTGGCTACTCTGCATATAGATCTGTGTCACACTTGAGATATACTGAGCTTAGGAAACTCCAAATCGTAAGAGGGGAATGTTAGCAAATTTACCTAACTTTTTCTCCATAGGAGATATTATATTCATTATCCTAGAGTGGAACAGATCTTTCTTTTGCTCTGGAGGGAGGCAACATCTCTACCTTCTAATCTCTCTGCTATACAAATATCATTGAGAAGATGTTTAGAATAGAAGCTGTCCTGAGACATGCAAAAATAGAAGGATGTATGGAAAAATTGGCTCTCAACAATACCTACCATTTTCTATACCTTCTTTAATGAATTTTCCCATGAATATGCTACACTGACCTGACAGGTGCGAGAGCAGAATCCATCCAACTTATAAATGTGGCAGTGAATTGAGATCAATATCGATAGGCTCCAAGTGGTATGATAAGGCCCATCTGTAGCACTGACCTCAGCCATTCCTCCCCTGGGTCCTGGACCCAACAAGCTGAACAAATTGCATGAACCATCAGTTTCTACTTTGGAGAACTAGGTAGCTTTCTCCTTAAGTTTTAGTATTGACTGTTCCACTCACCTGAGTCAATAATCCGGGCACAACAGGATCTATTACCTATTGCACAAACTTCACCGTAGCCTGTAAGGAGGACGTAGTCTATGGCAAGTTTATCATACAGAACAACTCTGGGCAGTGAGTCAGGACCTACCCTAACGTCTTCCAGGACTAAAGTGGTTTTTAATGCATTTGGTATGTATATGTGTGTGTGTGTGTGTGTGTGTGTGTGTGTCTGAGAGAGAGAGAGAGAGAGAGAGAGAGAGAGAGACAGAGATATCTAAAATCCAGTCCAAGATTGCATTTAATCTTTAGTTTTCTTTAATTTGGACTAGATCTCCAAAATTTATGTTTTATAATGTTGACATTTTTAAAAGAGTACAAATTTGCTTGTCAGTTTGGTTTGTCTCCTTGTTTTTCACAAGTTCATTAACAAACTTAAAAAAATTAAATCCCCATTACATTACTTCCTGAATATAAAGGATATAAATGTATCTATACTCTATCAACACAACTTAATAAAAAGTTGAAAATTTAGGCGATCCATCGATTTTGACAAGCCTTCCTCTTTTGCAAGTATTATTAATTACTCCCTTCTTTGCACTCACTTATAATGATTTGCTTTTATATCTGCGTATTTTTGAATTTATTTCTGTATTCTGGTGAATAGTTTTGTCCACTAGGATTGCAAGCTTCTTGAGAGATCAAGCTGGGTCTATTTCATTTTAATTTGTTTTGTAGCAGGTGCAAGATTCTTTGTTGAATGGAAGAATGAAGAAACACTGACAATCTGATATTTTCCTAGTAGTGCCGAGTTATTTTGGCATTGTTCAATAACCATATTAGAGGGATATTAATATCCAGACATATTGTTTTCTGAGGAAGGTCACGTTTTCATCTTCTCTTGTATTAATGGCAAAAGTACTTTCCAGAATTCCCTTTTTGGTTTTATGGATATATGAAGTCACATCAAAGAAAAAACTATAAACTTATCTGAATCATCCTCCCCACCACATCTGTATTCTGAGAACTGTCACTTTCCTCTGGGGTGGAGGGTTATTCTGAGAATCTTTTCCATATTCAGAATCAGTGATTAAGTGGTGTGCCATATACACTGGATTTCTGATTATCGTACACTATGCTCCTGGTCCCCATAAATGGTGAGTCATATCATTTGCTCATTATTCATAGATTTATCTTAGCCCAATCTTCTTTGTACACAACATTTTATCCTGCTATTGGTTCTTCCAGATTTAAATTCCATCACTCATTTGTTCTGTGTTTTTTTTTTTTTTCCTCTCTCACGTTGACCTTGTCTTTGGATTTAGCCCTTTTTAATGTCTTTCTAGTCTCAACCTTTGTAATCCATCAATCCTGATTTGGGTTCTTGATTTAATTCCCTTCCCTTTCCCAGGTTGCCCTCAAACTCCCTCTGGGTTGCATCTAAAAATAAAACTAAACTAGCTAAATGAAAGAGACACTTGTTATTCATCTAGCTGAAGAGCTCAGCAACAGTGCTGGCTTCACAGTCCCGGTTAACAATGGTTGTTTAGTCTGAGCCTCTCTTTTTGGTCAACTGTCCTGGGTAAGAACAGGATGAACACTAATAGCTGTAGTCGTGCATCTAAGTGGGTTAGTAACACATTTGGAAAGATAGTGTATTCCTCCCTAAATTTCTAACCCAACTCTAGGTTGCATGGCAGAGGACTGACTTTGGACTTGAACCTGTCTATCCTGGAGTCAATTCTAGGGGTCAGGATGATGGGAAATTCTGATTGGTCAGGTCTGGTCATGTGATCACCTCTAGATCTTTAGCATAAGTCAAACCACTCAATGCAGCTACTACTGCTGCTGCTGACACACTTCCTATGACAGATTTTGAGACCTCCTCACTTCTGTTTGTCATCAGCTCGCAAATCAGCTTCAAGGTCATATGTCAGTGCCTTTGGTACAAGGCATGCTGGGAAAGTAAGAGTCTGACTTTTAACTTGGACAATGAGACAGGTCTCTGTTTCCTGTGATTCCTTAGCTGGAGCAGTCTCCAAATGCACAGAAGAGGGTCAGATCTGGATGACTAAAGAGAATGGCAAACAACCACGAATAAAAATACATAATCATCCGTGGATGCATTTTAATGCTGTTTTTGGAGCTGTAAACTTTGAAGAGAGTTTATCTCAACTGATGTTTTGTGAATCCATGTGAAGGGCAATCCGAAATTTTAGGTATTAATTAATTGTTTTTTGTTAGGTGCAATAATTTCCCCCATAGGGTTTGAAGCTTCTGCCTTTTGTCTCATGTTTATATTTTTAAATTCCTCTTTGATTCACAGTGTTAGTGAGTAATAAGACAAAAGGCTCCTTTGTGTTCACCTGTGGCTCAGGCCACAGTGCGCAGCACTGTCTTGGAGAGCAGGCAACTGCTGGTGGTGTTGACGCTCCTCCTGTGTGATGTCTCCATTTCTTGAAGAACATTTCCCTAAGCATGTTCCATGATACAAAGTAGAAAAGATTTCTGAGTGCAGATATGTCTACCTTAAACTGAAACAAACACAATCCTTTGGAGGAGGGCTGCTTGGGGCCCTTAAAATTGATTGGAAATAATGAAAAAGGGACTCTGGCTTATGACATTCCTAAACACCTCACAGCAGAGGCCAAGAATGGCCAAGTCCAGGTAAAATTAGAAAACTCAGGGCCATTGTAAGTATCCCCGTGTGTCGGGCTGTGAAGCAGTTTCTTCAGAAGCATCAGTTCAGATCAGCGGGGATTCACTCTGGGACTGTCCAGAATGAGTTCGTGACTAGTGTCACATTAACTTCGGGGTTTGGCCTTGTAGATTCCTGGTCTGTTTTAAGACCCCAGAAATTATTGTGATTCTTATGTTACCATCACTGGGCTAAGTGCTGTGGGGTATTTAAAAAAGGGCTTGATTCCTGTCCTTCAATCCCTGACTGCCATGTCTGAGAACAATTCAGGCATGAATATTAAGGAAGGAGTTTCCTTGACATCTTCCCCTTTGTTTAGGAATGTGGGTTAACAATTGGATCCAAAGGTGGTTCTGGACAGGTTATTCTTTCAGCTCCAGGAACTGACTTGGAAGGACTTACTAGAAAACTCTCCCTCACTGTTAGATCACCAAAGGATAAGCTGGAAGAGGAACAAATTAGGAGGTACGTAATTTCTGTTAAGTCAGAGAAAAATACTTCTAATTCCTTGAAGAAACTTAAGCAATTGTGCATGTATATGTGTCTGTTGGCTATTGAGTGGAACAATGTTTACATAATAATGATTCTGAAATCCTGCATCATCTTCATCCTCTGGTGGAGTTTCAATCTGACCTGAACAAATAGACTGTCCAGATTATAACACCCCAGAGCATGCCCCTTTAGCATACAGATTATTGTGAGCTGATTATTTTGTGAAACAGCGGACAGGAGAAACTCTGAAAACAGAATAGCTGTTACCCTTTTGTAAGAGAAAGCTACTTCTGTAAAGGAAATCTCCATTTGCAAGGGTCTTTGTATGCCAGGAAGAGAAGAAGGCATAATAAATGCACTTTGTACAATACTTTTCCTGCTCTTCTGGTAACTGGGTCTCCTCCACATCTTTCTTTGTTTCAGCAGAAGATCTTTAAGACAACTTGACATGTTTTGTGTATACACGAGGAACACATATTAATAACCTTCTGTTTGTTTTCTTGACATTAATCCATCTTTAGTTATGGGGCTTCATCCCAACTAAAAATTCAGAAAGGGTAGAGGGATATAAGTGGGTAGATCACCATTTGTCTCTCCATTCATATGATGATGGACATTTGACTTATTTCCAGATTTTAAATAGTTATAAACACATGAAAAAAAGGGTAGAAGGAAAATTATTTTTGTTCTCCTACCTCATCATCATTTTCTATCATCAATTCCTTGACCACTAACTATGAAGAGAGGACAATGTTGTTTCAATTCTAATGTTAAAAAATTGGAGACTATTATGCTAAATAAAATAAGCCAATCCCTCCAAAAAAAGACCAATTGGTTTCCCTGATAAGTGGATGATGATATAGAATCGGGTTGGGGGGGGGTGAGAGAAGAATGGAGGAATTTTAGATTATCAAGCGAGAAATGAGAGGGGGAGAGGGTGGGGGCATGAAAAATGGTGGAATGAGACAGACATCATTACCCTATGTACCTGTGTGATTACATGAATGGTATGAATCTACATCATGCACAACCATAGAAATGAAAATTTGTACCCCATTTGTGTACAATGAATCAAAATGAAGTCTATAAAAATTTAAAAAATAAAAAAAAATGCAGGCCTGGGGTCATAACTCAGTGGTGGAGCACTTGCCTAGCATGTGTGAGGCACTAGGTTCAATCCTCATCACCGCATAAAAATAAATAGATAAAATAAAGGCATTGTGTCCATTTACAAATAAAAATATTTTTAAGAAATGCAATCAGATTTTACATGATAGAGAAGGGAAACTCCTAAATGGGAAGCTATTTCAGACAAGATTTAGCTTTTGTTTTTGTCAACATCTAATCAAAATAACTAACTGGTTCAGGCAAGTTAAAGAAAATTCTTCTGATAAACTTCTCTTTACTGAACTGTCCAGTTACTTGTGAGGCAGCCAGAATTTTCCTCTAAATTGAGGGATATAGCTCATTGTTGACCATATCTGCTGGTATTATTTTAAGGCAGGCAAAATAACCTGAATGTATTGTACGGGTGCACCTATATCCTATTAACTTTGCATAATTATATTTGACATTTGAATAAACTGCCCTCTATGAATATGAAGAAGGAAGCTAGTAAACATTTGCTGGGCTTCCCTCGCCAGACCTCTATTATTGTTGGTATACATGTATTTTAACACCATCATCATCCCTAATGGGCAGAGTTTGCATATCTCTGGTGGGATGCTATCTGTTACTGAATTGCAGACCAGTATTTTTGAAAGCTGGGAGATAAATACAACAGCTTCATCCCATAAATCTTACCACCTGAGTCATCAATTTGAGGTTTCTCATTGAAACAAGGAAAACATCCATAATCAAGAAAATATTTGGAAACTGCAAGCATATCTCCATTTGGAATTTGGGAGATAATTAAAATGGACACGTTATGATTGATTAACACATGAAGAATGGGTTAGTTAAAAGGCAGTTGGTTCTCTTTCTATCCTTGTATCAACATTCCATCAACAGGAATTAAGAAAACAGTCTAACTGGGCTCCAGCTCCTTGCTGAGGGCAATTAATCAGGACAGAAGAGCAGGAGGTGAGTTGGAATGGTCCCAAATCAATGAACCTGTTCTTGTTCCTACGTTTACTTTGTTTATTCTCATAGGCCATCTTAAAATTTTGATCTTTGATTTGTGCACTATGTGGAGTGTAGGGGAAAATTCACAGGTATGTTGAATTCTTAAATGAATGAATTACCTATATTTCCATTTAACATCTTTACTTTCTTGGAAGCAAATTATAAAAAAAGGTATGTTTCCACCCTTAATTTGAATACGAGAAATATTTGCTTAATTTTACTTTGAAAGGAAATGGCTGTTTTTATTCTTTAAGTGCCATAACAGAACATGGAAACGTTTTAAAACCTTTTGAAGAAAGGACTGAGTTTTAATAAATAAATGTTCCTAACCTCGTATAGGTAGGAGAAAAAAAAGCACAAAATCAATTCAGATTTTGATATTTTCTGACAACCTGTTCTCTATTTGCTTGACATGCATCTTGAAAAAGATCTGCATTCTATTTTGTGTGATTCCAACTCAATTCAAATTATTCTTAAAATTACTTTGGAAGGGCGACCCCAGGCACACAGATAACACAGCCCATACTGCCATCTGCCAACGTGGTTCTGACTACCGGATTGATTTTTATTTTTTCCCCCTGTTTTCTAGTTTTAAGTCATTGAGACTCGCACGTTTCTTTCCTCTTTATCACCCTCAGGAAACTCTAAGGTCTAACTGTGTGGTGACCACTTGGGGCCATGCTTGAGAGGTCGACAGGTCAACATTACATTCTCCTGGAGACATTTACAAAGGAGACATTTGAGGGCTCAGCAATCCTATCAGAACAATAGATGACATGACTTGGATTTTCACCTTTGGGAATGAAATATTTTAATCCTGAAATGTTTTACAGGACATGCACATGTTGAAGGTCTGGGTTTGAAATGTTGAAAGTCACGCTTTTAAGTCACAGAATCCTTCCAAAGAACTTGGAGAAATACAGGGCTAAATTGACACCTTGTTTGAGACTTAAAAGATGATTCCAGAATCCTTGATTGTTGTGTTTCCTTTTATCTCAGAGTTTTGGTCTCCCAGCACAAGGACAGTCGAGCTTGTTTTGCCACTAATGACCTAATTTTGCAGCCCTGCATGCTGCTCCCCAACACTGATCCTCCTCGGAGGTAAGTCTGTCAAACTTGATATCAGCAGGGATCATTTAGACAGCTGCCAAAAGCCATCACATAGACTTGGGAAGTTTTCATTTTCGAATGTGGTGGGCCAGAAACTAATCAGACGCATACTAAGGGGTGAAGAGGCAGTGTTGGAGAGAAGAACCCACAAGGAAAAGAGATCATAACAATTAAACCAAACCTCAATATTCTCAGGGAACATGAGGCTGAAATGTACAAAAAGAATCCCTCTGGTTTTGAATCAGAACAGTCAAATCAAAGGCGCATTCTTCCCTTTGATGGTCTCTGGTATTGCATTCCAAACCACACGTAATGCCATCCTGATACGTGCAGCATTGGCTGTTGACGGGTCCCAATTAGTGAGAGAGTGCCTCTGTGCATGGGCCATAGTTTTCATTCTCAGGACTGATGGGCCCGCATCAGATTGCATGATAAACTGGCTGGAAGCGTGGTCTTGCGTTTCCTAACAGCATTGGGTAAACATTCAGTGTCTGCATTTCAGAGTGGTAACACAAGGATAAATCAAATAGCAAATTAAATTTAGGTATGCCATCTGCTGCCTTTCTTTTATGAATTCCAGCCCACAGGACATCGACCAGGCATGAATGCATGAGCCATTGTCTTTTATTGCTGGACCTACCATAAGCATTGGACAAATGTTAACCCATGCTGTCATTCTTGGAAAGAGGAAGATTTGAGAAAAGCGGATCTTTTTGAGCTGTTGTAAGTTTTTTGTTTTAATAAAAATAAAGCACAACAGAAGAAAAACCAGCATGTACCCGCCTCTCCAAGTGCAACATCTCAGCAGGCTCTAGGATCTCATCCACAAGGGGTAAATTGTTTGATGCGTAATTGTAAGCAGAACTGTAAAAAGCCACATTAGGTTTCCATGAGTTTGCTCTCTTCTGCGAGTAAAAGAACATTACTTCTCCCTGGGCTCCTAATGGTTAAGCCTCTTACCACTTTCCCATTTCTGAGGATGTTCTTGATTTCTTCTGCTGGTGACTCTGAATGTCATGTCTTGACTTCACACTGGTTTCTGTAAGAAGTTATGTTTTCCCATGTTTCTGAGGACAAATTTTCCTTCATTTATTTTCAGTTGACAGGTTAAATTATGTATATTTAGGGTGTACATCATGAGGCTTTGGTAAGTGCACCCTGGAATGGCTAGCTCAAGCCCTTGCATGAATGCATTGCCTCACAAACATATTTGTTATTCATTTTCTTTTGTGGTGAGGACACATAAAATGTACTCTCTTATCAATTTTTGAGTATCTACCAAATGCTTATTAACTTATTCATTTATTGTGACTATGATGTTCAGTAAATTCCTTGAATTTTTTTCCTAACAGAAATTTTATGTCCTTTGACAAACATTTTTCTTATCAATGCAGGATAAGCAGAATAAGAAATTTTCTCATTTCTCTTTCAGAACATATATTTTTAAAAATCTCCATTTTTTGGAGGGGCCACAGGTTTATTTTCATTGAACAGTTTAATGTAAAGTATGCATTTTCAGATGAGGAGTTTTATTTTGGTGCTATCATTTGGGAACAGTCTTATCTTTGGACCCTGATGTCCACCTGGTTCTCCTGCAGCATTTGCTGGGATACCGTGGTCACCAGGACAGGAGAGCTGCTTTTCAAGGACTTTTGTAGGTTTTTAGCTAGCATTATAAATTGAGTTCTCAATTTCTGAGGTTAATAAAAGTCTTAATGATACGTGCATCTGACAGATGGGGCAGAGGGCCGTTTTGGCAGTGGGCAGTTGGAATTGGCCCGCCATTGTTTGTTCAAGGCTCCGGCTAAAGTCAATAAAAGGTAATTTTCACACACGATTTAGTTCAGAGTATAAAACGTTGGGAAGAGTCGCTGGTGTAAGTCCAATGGGCACAAGGGTAGCAGTTGGTGAAAGTTTTGTTTGATGGCAAATGTGAACTGACAGAGTGACAGGTTGGTCAAGAGAAATACAGGATGGAGCCATGAATTCTGGGCAGTGGCAGGGCTTCAGAGTCAGGGGGACACAGCTGAAGCGATTATCCCCAACATCTCTGGCACAAGGCCTGATGATTAAAATTTCCCCTCCTTTCCAATCTTCTTCCCTTTCTGCTGGCTCACTCCAGTCTTATCCCCATTTTTTGAAACAATTTGTTTGGTCATGTTTCCTTTTAGCATTTGTCTAACAAAAGGTTCCAAAAGGAAGTGTTCACCAAAAATAACGACCGTGTCATGGGAGCATCATAAAGGTACCAGAAAGATCTGGAATATACCACCCATTCCAGCCATGTGGGTGAGGTATAAGGCTGGACCATGCTTTTCTGTGATGGTGGTGAAGAGATATCCTGTATAGTGTTGATAAGGTTTTCAGGGGTTGAAGTTTTGGTCTAGAGACAGGTTCGCAATCAGAAATTATGAACTGAAACTGCTAGTGACTTTCCTCTTTTTGCACACTTGTAAGCTTATATGCATTTGGGTAATTAAAAAATAAGTCAGCAATTTATTTTTTTATTTTTGGTTTTGGGGATTGAATCCAGGGGCACTTAACCATTGAGCCACATCACCAGCCCTTTTTTATTTTTTATTTTGAGATAGGGTCAAAATAGGGTTGCTTTGGGCCTTGTTAAGTAGCTGAGGCAGGCAATCCTCCTGCCTCAGCATCCCAGGTGGCTGGGATTGTAGGCATGCACCACCACACCCTACTCAACAATGTTTTTGACATGGGTGTTATATCTGATGCTGGTGAATTCTGAATATGGTTTGGAATGTAGGCATGGCAGGGATGCAGAACACGTTCAGATTCTAGTTGTTTATATTGCTAAATTTTTAAAGGCAAGTACATGAAGGCTACGTGACACACTAGAAATGAGATTAAAATCATGGAATTATTAACATTTCATTAAACTTCTGCAGGGTCTTTCAACCTTTGCACTGTTGACATTTTGACCTGCATAATTCTCTGTTGTGAGGGTTGCCCTTGGCATTGTAGGATGGAACACAGCATTCCCGACCTTAATCAGTAAAACATGAATAACATTCCCCGCACCCCCATGCCCACCTCCCATCTCAACTTGTGATAACCAGGAATACCTCAGATGTTGCCAGAAGCTCCCTCAGGGCTCAGTCGGCTCTACTGAGAACCACGGCTCCACTGGTGTGACCATCTCGCTTCCAAATCCATCTAGGACTTACTCGAAGCTTTGTAAGACTGGCGACATGGAAGATGAGGCAAACTGGGGGGAGGGAAAACGTGGAGAGTGGAGCAGGGCAATGTCCTTGCAGTTGACTGGCTCCATCACCATCACTGAAAACCTATAAAACTTCAAAAACAAGACAACATCAGAGACAGTGAGGTCCTGAAACGTTGTCATGAGAGCATACTCGCTGCAGTAGACCCTTCTCTGGAAGTGGGCAGGGCAGAGAGTTTGGTGGCTGGAGGCACTCAGTTTTGTGAGTTGAAGTGGAACAACTAACTGTCCCCATGCAAAAGCAGCCCTGCAGCACAGCCTGAGGAGTGGGGCCTGAGCGGTGAGCAGTGCAGTGTCCCGAGAGGGCAGCAATGACCCACAGAGTTACTTGATGGCTAGAGGAAGAATGGTTTCTTTAAAGTGGCTTGGCATTTGTTCCTTGGGACCATCTGCAAGTGCTTCCAGTCTCCCAGAATAACCGAGTTCCCTGCACCGTCCTGCTGGCCTTGGAAGCGGTGACCGTGGCTAACGGGGCTGGATACTTCCCCACGCCTCCTTGGCCTCACTTCTACCCTTTCCAGGTGAAGGCAAGCTGGCGAGGGAACACTAGGGACTGCACACTTATTTCTGTTTTCTTCCTGTTTTATTTATGATCCTATATCCCCAAAGTAACGTGAAGAAAAGGACCCATTTCTTACCACCTCGTGGCTCTTTGTGATCCAATTAAATGCTTTGCTAGCCTTAACGTTTCCCCACAGCCCTTGGCACATTCTGGACTCTGGATGCTCTTATACTCTTAGTAAAAAATATCTGTGCAGGCACTAAATGGTGTTCCTTACTTGTGTTTTTCCTTTTACCTGTAATGTATATTTTTAAAAGAAAACAGTTAGCCGGGCATCATGGTGCATGCCTGTAATCCCAGCACTTGGAAGGCTGAGGCAGGAGGATCGCGAGTTCAAAACCAGCCTCAGCAATTTAGCAAGGCCCTAAGCAACTCAGTGAGACCCTGTCTCTAAATAAAATACAAAATAGGGCTGGGGATGTGGCTCAGTGGTGGAGTGCCCCTGGGTTCAATCCCCAGTACCAAAAAAAAAAGAAAACAGTTTCTGCAGAATGCTTAAGACACAAAGAAATTTGCTTATTTCCGAGTTACACAATCTTTAAAAAGGTAGAGTCATTCAATTTCAAAGAGGACAGTTTAAATATTGAAGTGAAAATAAGACTATGCTTCTATAAGACTTGGAATGTGGAGGTCGAGGTGAATTTCAGAGGTGAGGGGTTAAAGATAATTGTGGGGAACCAGAATATGTCACCCCAAAATGTGAACAGTTGTTGAGCTGCAGACAAGAAGTAGACAGAGGAAAGCTTGGAGAAGAGCTTCTATTTGTTTAAAAGCAAGACACAGACTTAAAAAGACAAAGCCATCCTTCCCCTCTACTCCAGAGAATAAAGGTTAACCCCTGAATATGAGGTTAGACCCTTACTGACCTGGTTCTAGAGACGGTACCAGAGCGATCTACATTAACAAGCTTTCCCAACTAGCCTGCAGTTCTTTGCCTTCCCCCAGCTGCCAGCTCTAGAACCTCTAAATCCTTCTCCTTTGTCATTTTTTGGTCTCATAAAACTCACGTGTTCTTTGTTGAAGATGCTGGAATTCAATGACACCTCCCATTGAACCACCCATTCCCTGGGCTTCACCCATGTGTGTGTGCAATGTGTCAATAAACTTCTATTTGCCTTTCTCTTATTCATCTGTCTTTTATAATATCTGTTCCAGCGTATTCCAACTAAGGAACGGTGAGGTTATTCTTCCTTCTGCTACAGATCTGGGGACCAGGAGGTGGGGTTTGGGGGACATTCCATTTGCTCCAGAGCCTGCAGATGGGATTCTAGGAAAACGGGCAGAAGCCTACAAAAAGTTAATTTTAACCAAAGTCAGCTCTCCCAGATCTCCCTCTGAAAAGCTCAGTTGAGAGAAAAGTAAAAAAATTCCCTTTCTTACTTCTTTTCCAAATTCAGATTAGCAGGAGAAGGACATTTGTGAGAATTAGCTTGCAGTGTGACTCTGGATCTTGGGGTCCTGCTTGGTATGCGCCCTCTTCCCTCCACGGTCAGCGATTGGTTTCCTGCTCTTATGGTGCATGTCCTGAGAGCCCGGCTGTGTGGCCAGTGGAGAGCTCCTCTGGTCTCCTCCAGCCGGGGAGTTGAGGCGCTGGCTTATGTGAGGCCGGCACTCCTCAGGTTAGAAACCTGAGACGTGAAGTGCTCTTTGTCTCCCTGGGTCCCTCTCAGGGGACTTTGATTTAATGAACAGTCCTGAAATAGGGACGAGAGGAAACAGAAAAAGAAAGAGTCTCAAAAGAGAAGTGCTCATGAACCCCCAGGATGTAGGAAATGCCCCACAAACCTTTGAAAAGCAAACCCAGCAACACAGCCCCTGTCCTTAGGCAGAGCCTTGGCCCATGCCCTAGATTCATGCCCTCACCTGCAAAAAGGATCACGGGAACAATGTGTCAGTGCAGGGGAAACTGATGTCAAACTGCAATGTCACCTGAGTCCAGCTCCTTGCAACTGCCCCCTATAAATATTCACACCCCACTGCGAGGCGTTGCTGGCTCTCCCTCCGGGACAGCCCGTGTGGTCCCTTGAGACTGTTCCTTGCTTTACCCCGAAGCTTCTCACCCTCAGATGTCCCGCACACTGAGCCTGCATCTGCTTTCCGAGATCCATCCGTCTGCCTCTGTCTCTGAGTGTTTGTGAAATTCTTTCCCAGCATGTTTGCCAAGTACCCTACTCTCCTGAGTTGAAGTCCCATCTCAGGTGACATTACCAGTCCATTATCAGGCTTTTTTCACTTTACCTTCATTGCCTTTGGTTAGGACGGGAAACTTCCATCCCTGGAACGCAGGCCAGTGTTACCCTTGGTAGTATGAGCCTGGATTCACCCGCGTTCTGCAGGAGACCAGAGACCCCATGCATGTGGACGCTGTCCCTAACTGCCTGCGGCAACAGAGGACTTGGCTTTCCTGGGCTGGCTCTGGAGGGAAGCTTTACATCGCAGGGCTGCATCCCTGCTCCTTGGAGATGCCTTGGACACCTGTGGTTATTCCATATGGGGCTTACCGACTTTGGACTTGAGTCACTTGGAAGGAATACCTTTATTTTAAGTAGTTTGGTTTAATAAGTTTGGTTTCTGATATTCAGAGACTGATAAGAGCAATTAAAACAAAACAAAACAAAACAAAACCCAAACAAAACAAAAAAGATGTGGTGGATGGGCAGATGGCAGGTTAGAGTGAGGCAGCCTTCCTCCTAGCTGGGCTGCTCAGACTCAAGCATCCGGAGTCCTGCTTCTCCCCAGGCTTAGAGTGAAAGATCCTGGGACTGGAGGGGCCTCTTCCCTAGCAAACCTCTGCTTCAACTCATCAAATGGACCTAATAAAAGAGTCACCCTGAGTTTATCAATTGCCCGGGGACAGCTGACCCAGGAGCCACCTTGGGAGCAGGGTGTGGAGGCACCAGTGGGAACTGAAACCCAGATCTGTGAGTCCCAGCTAGGTCCGGGGAAACCTAACTGAGCCTAAAAAACCTGTGGGAAATCAGAAACAGAGAGCATTTCACCCAGGAGAGCCCGAGCTGGAGAGGCTGGAGAGAACCTGCCTTCCTAAACCCTGCGGCCCTTCGGCTTGTAGGGGCTAACAAGGTCTCACCACCACTTGGGTCTTACACTTGGGCCAGCACTTGCGGGGTCCCCTGGTCCCCAGGTCCCTGGCACCCACCCAGGCTCTGCCAGCTCCTGGCACCAGCCGGGTCCCTGGAGCCCACCCCGCCGTAGCACCCACCAGGTCCCTGGACCCAGCCAGGTCTGGCACCTGCTGGGTCCCTGGCACTGGCCCATTCCTGGTGCCCACCAGTCCAACACCCACAGGGTCTCTGGCGCCTACTAGGTCCAGACCCTGCCACTGCTCTGCCCGCTGGCCCACAGCATCCAGGCTGGCCCAGAGCCCAGCCGGCCAGCCTACCACTAGGGCCCACCAGCTGGCCTGCCAGACAACCAGCTGCCTTGCCACCCAGCAGCAGCCTGGCTTGTCCAACGTGCCACTTTGCTGCCAGGCCCACCTGCCCCGGTCAGCGGTGTCACCACTCAGCCCTGCAACCTGGACACCCACACCAGTCTCCCCAGAGGGAAGTTGGGAAGTCTTAAACCCCAACCTGCAACTCCGTGAGCAACACAATGAAGAGGAAGGACTCCCACACTCAGTTTGTGCCTCAAAAGGAAATGAAAACAACCAGGTGGGCACAGACGGCAAACACTAGGCTCCTCCACTATTTTGTCCCCCATAGTGGAAATGACTCCTTAATTTAATTAAATTCTAGCCAAGATTTTTCCCTTTTTTGTTTTGCTGCTGTTTTGTTTTTGTTTTGCTTTTTGGTTTTGTTTCTGTGTTGGTTTTGTTTGATCTGAACGTGCGCTGATTGACTCAGGACTCCTACACCTTTACACATTTCTCTCTCCTCATGTCTAGCCTCCTTTATTTATTTATTTTTTTGTTTTGAAGCCATTGTTCCCCCGTGCTCTGTGATTGGAGGGTTGGGCTTTGGATTAGCATGCTTTGATTTTGTTCTGTGTAGTCTCTGCCCTCACTCTCCCTTGTCGAGCTCTTTTTTGTGTTGCTGACAGTCAAATTCTATTTTTTTCTCTTCTCCTCTGTATTCTTCCTTCTACTTTTTCATCCCCTTCCTCGTTAACAACCTATCCTAACTTACCACTGCATCTGCCCTATCCACCCTTTAAAATTGCAGACACTTTTCTACCCTCCTATCCCTTCTTTCCGCATTCTCACCTCTATCCTTAACACCTCCTAATAATATTTGATGTGTATGTGTCTTCCCCTCCCACCAATGCCACAGCAATGATTAATATTGCAGAAGCCATAGACAACACCTATTGTTGATCTTATGCCAGACATAATTCATGATTATTTACTGTTTTTACTGATGAAAATGCTGATCTTACTATTTCTGCATATTGTACCAATTAACACTGTAGATATCAAAATAGGAACTAAGTTCCTAGTCTACTGTATATATTTTCTGCATGGATTGTGCTATCATTGGGCTCTCCCCCAATCTGTGAGGTACTAGTAACATGCAAGGATGCTATAAACTCATAAGGTAGATTTCTATAGCTTTAGTTCCACCCAGACAGATGGGTGGACACACAAACAATATGAAAAGGCAAGGGAACAAACCATCCCAAACTGCACAGAATACCTCAATAACAGACCCCATTGGCATCACAGTGCAGGAAATGTCAGAGATGGAATTCAGAAATTCATGGTTAAACTGACCCATGAGGTAAAACCTGACGTAAGAAATGAAATCAGAGAGAAAATAAAAGATCACTTCAATAAGGAGATAGAGATCCTGAAGAAGAGTCAGTTGGTAAACTTTGTAATAAAGGAATCAGTGACCCTAATTAAAAATTTACTGGAAGCATCACCAGCAGACAAGACCACTTGGAAGACAGTTTCAGACAATGAAGACAAAATATATAATCTCAGAAACAAAGTCGACCATGGAGAAAAGATGTTAAGAGACCATGAACTTCCAAGAAATATGGGATAACATGAAAAGATCAAATATAAGATTTATCAGGATAGATGAAGGCTCAGAAATACAAAGCAAAGGAAAGCACAGTCTTTTCAATGAAATAATGTCTGAAAATTTCCTATCCTTAGGAATAAAATGGAAAATCAAATACAGGAGACATACAGGACCTCAAATATACAAAATTACAACAGACCATCATTAAGGCACATTATTATGAAATGCTTAACATATAGAATAAGGATAGAATGTAAAAGACTGCCAGAAAAAAATGATGTCACATTTAAAGGGTAAACAACTTGGATCTCAGCAGATCTCTCACTCAGACGCTCAAAGCTAGGAGGTCTTGAAATAATACATACCAAGCTATGAAAGATAATGGACGCCAGTGAAGAATAGTATACCCAGGAAAATTAAGCTACAGCATTGACAATGAAATAAAAGCCTTCCATGATAAATAAAAGTTAAAAGAATTCACAACTAGAAAGTCTGCACTTACAAAACATACTCAATAAAATATCTCATGAAGAAGAAATGAAAAACAAAGTGAAAACCAGCAAAGGGAGGAGCTGCACTAGAAGAATAGTCAATCAAAGGAGAAACTAATTCAAATTAAAAACCAGAAGTAACTCAAGAGGACATGGAATAAAAATCATATCTCAATAATAACTTTGCAGGTAAATAGCCTAAACTCATCCATCAGAAGACACAGACTGGCAGATTGGATTAAAAAACAAGATCCAACAATATGCTGTCGCTAAGAGATCCACCTCATAGGCAAAGACATTCATGGGCTGAGGTAAAAACGTATCATTCAGATGGATGTCGTAAACAAGCAGGGATTTCTATCCTCATATCAGATAAAGTGAACTTCAAGTCAAAGTTAATCAGAAGGGAAAAAGAAGGACATTTTATGGGGCTTACACATCAAGAAGACATAACAATTGTAAATATTTATGCCCCAAACAATGGAGAATTAATATACATAAAACAAACTCTTCTCAATTTCAAGAATCAAATAGACCAAAACACAATAATACTGGGTAACCTTAACACACCTCTCTCATCACTGGATAGATCTTCCAAATAAAAACTGAATAAAGACGTTATACAACTAAAAAAATACAATTAATAATTTAGACTTAATAGACATATAGACTCTTTCATCCATCGATGACTGAATACACTTTCTTCTTAGCAGCACATGGATGCTTCTCTAAAATAGATTATATCTTAGGCCATAAAGCAACTCTTAGCAAATACAAAAAAAAAAAAAATAGAGATAATACCTTGCATTCTATAAGAGCATAATGGAATGAAATGATTGAGAAAATAAAAAATAGAAGCTATTCAAACACCTAATAATGTGCTATTGAATAACCAATGGTTAGCTGAAGAAATCAGGGAAGAAATTAAAAAAAATACTTAGAGTAAATGAGAATAGCAACAGAACATATCTCTGGGACACTACGAAGGCAGTTCTGAGAAGAAAGTTTATTGCATTAAACACATTTATTAGAAGAATAGAAATGTACCAAAGAAATAACCTAACTCTGCAACTCAAAGTCCTAGAAAAAGAAGAACAAATCAACAACGAAAGCAGTAGAAGACAGGAAATAATTAAAATCAGAGCTGAAATCAATGAAAGTGAAGCAAACAAAGTTCAAAATATTCATTAAATAAAGAATAGGTTCCTTGAAAAGATAAATAAAAGTGATAAACCTTTAACCAAGCTAATGAAGAGAAAGAGAGAAAAAACTCAAATTACTAAAATTGGTGATGAAAAAGGAAATATCACCATGGACACTACTGAAATGCAGACAACAATCAGAAACGATTTAAAAATCTGTATTCCAACAAAATAGAGAACCATGAAGACATCAACAAATTTCTAGAGACATATGACCTAACCAAATTGACTCAGGAGTACATAGAAAATTTAAACAGATCAATTTTAAGCAATGAAATTGAAGACTTCATCAAAAGCCTACCAATAAAGAAAACCCCAGGACCAGATGGATTGTCAGCCAAGTTCTACAAGATCTCTAAGAACAACTTATACAAATACTCCTCAATTATTGCAAGAAATAGGAAATGAGGGAACCCTTCCAAACTCATTCTATGAAGCTGGTATCACCCTAATACTAAAATCAAAGACACATCAAGGAAATAAAACTTCAGACCAATATCCCGGATGAACACAGATGCAAAATTTCTTAATAAAATGCTAGCAATGCACATACAAAAACATATTCAAAAGGTAGTGCACCATGATCAAGTGGGGTTCATCCCAGGGAGGCAAGGTTGGTTCAATGTACAAAAATCAATAAATGTAATTGATCACATCAATAGACTTAAAGACAAGAATCCCATTATTATATCAATAGATGCAGAAAAATCATTTGACAAAATACAGCACCAATTCATGTTCAAAGCACTAGTAAAACTGAGGATAGTAGGAACATACCTCAACATTGTAAAAGCTATGTATGTTAAACCCAAGGCCAATGTCATTCTAAATGAAGAAAAATTGAAAGCATTCTCTTTAAAATCTGAAACAAGACAGGGATGCCCTTTTGCACCACTTCCATTCAACATAGTCCTAGAAACCCTAGCTAGAGCAATTAGGGAAAAGAAAGAAATTAAAGGAATTTAAATAAGAAAAGAAGAGCTCAAACTATCCCTATTTGCTGAGGGCACGATTCTATATTTAGAAGATATATTTAAAATTCCATCAGAAAGTTTCCAGAACTCATAAAAGAATTCAGCAAAGTAGCACCATATAAAATTAACACCCATTAATCAATTGTATTCCTATATACCAATAATGAATCAGCCGAAAGAGAATTTAGGAAGACTATCCAATTCACAATACCCTCAAAAAAAATCTTGGGAATCACAAAAGAGGTGAAAGATCTCTACAATGAAAACTACAGAACACTAAAGAAAGAAACTAAAAAAGCCCTTAGAAGATGAAAATATCTCCCATATTCTTGGAGAGGCAGAATTAATATTGTCAAAATGGCCACACTACCAAAAGTGCTAAACACATTTAATGCAATTCCTATTGAAATTCCAATGACATTATTTACAGAAATATAAAAAGCAGTCATGAAATTCATTTGGAAAAATAAGAGATCCAGAATAGCCAAAGAAATCCTGAGTGTGAAAAGTGAAGTAGGAGGCACCACAATACCAGACCTTAAATTATAGTACAGAGCCATAATAATAAAAACAGCATGGTATTGGCACAAAACAGACATAAAGACCACAGAAACATAATAGAAGACATAAAGACAAACCCACATAAATGCAATTAACTCATACTAGACAAAGGTGCCATAAACATACATTGGAAAAAAGATAGCCTCTTGAACAACTAGTGCAGGAAAGCTGGAAATCCATACGTAGTAGAATGAAATTTAACCCCCATCTCTTACCCTATACAAAACTCAAGTCAGAGTGAATCAAGGACTTAGGCATTAGACCAGAGATCCTGCATCTACTAGAAGAAAATGTAGGCCAACTCTCCATCATGTTGGTTTAGGAATCAAATTCCTCAACAAGACTCCCAAAGCTCAAGGAGTAAAATCTAGAATCAATAAATGGGACAGTATCAAACTAAACAGCTTCTTTGTAGCAAAGGAAACAATCAAGAACATAAACAGAGAGCTTAGAGAATGGGAGAAAATCTTGGCTCTGTATGTCACCTGTACCTCAGGTAGAGCATTTTTCCAGGATATACAAAGAACTGAAAAAAACTTAACATTAAAAATCCCAAATAATTCAATCAATAAATGGGCAGAGGAATGAAACAGACACTACTTCACAGAGGAAGAAATATAAATGGTCAACAAATATATGAAAAATGTTCGCCTTCTCTAGCAATTAGAGAAATGCCAGTTAAAACCACACTGAGATTCCATCTCACTCCAGTCAGAATGTCAATAAGCAAGAGTACAAGTAACAATAAATGTTGCTGAGGATGTTGGGGAAAAGGTACACTCTTACTTTGCTGGTGGGACTGCAAATTTGTGCAACCACTATGGAAAGAGTTATGGAAATTCCTCAGAAAACCTGGAGGGGAACTACCATTTGACCCAGTTATCCCACTCCTCAGTATATACCCAAAGGACTTGAAATCAGCACACTATAGTGATGTGGCCACATCAATGTTTATAAAAGCTCAATTCATAATAGCCCAATTATGGAACCAAGCTAGGTGCCCTTCAACAGATGAATGGATAAAGAAAATGTGGTCTATATACACAATAGAATATTACTCAGCCACACAGAATGGAATTATGGCATTTATAGGTAAATGGAAGGAACTGTAGAATATCATGCTAAGTGAAGTCAGTTCCAAAAAATCGAAGCCTGAATGTTCTCTCTGATATGTGGATGCCATCACACAACAAGGTGGAGGATGGGGAGAATAGATGTTCACTGGATTAGACAAATGGGAATGAAGGGAATGGAGGAGGGATGGGTATAGGAAAGACTGTGGAATGAATCAGACATAACATAATATATGAATACATGACCAGGGTAACTCCACATCATGTACAGCAGCAAGAATGGGATCATAATGAGAATCATTATGATCATCCTCCATGTATGTCCAATATGTCAAAAATACATGACTCTACTGAGAACAAATAGAACAAATAAAAAATAAACCGCATGTGTGCACAGAAAAAAATAAAGAAATTTCAATTATTTCTAGTTTGATTTGAGGAAATTAGATTGTACCAGCTAATGGGAGGCAGGGTGGGGATTCCAATCCAGATCTTTCTAAGGGTTTTGCTCCTAAGCCTCTATCTGAAGATAGTGCACAGTATTGCAGTTCCAGAGGACCTTCGATCCTCTGGTGGGGTCATCATTCAGAAGCTCTGTGATTTGGGGCATTATTACTTAATCTCTCAGAGACTCCCATTTCTCATTTCCATATAGAAATCATTTACTTATGGGATTATTTTTATGATTAAAAAACATAAGGATAGCAGTACTGTGGAGCATAATGTTTGCTTAATAAAAATTACTTATTATGCTATTTTAAAAAAAAAGACCTCTCTGTTGGCTGTATTTGTTCCTGCCCTTCTGTGAGAACTTCTCCCACAAGAAATTTCTCTTTTTGAACCCTTGCTAACGACCTCCTTGGTCCCTCTCTCAGCTTCCTTTCTTGTTGACATTTTTAAGGATCATGGTGGCACTGTGTTCCAGAAAATGCAGGTCCAGTTTATCAGAACCAGTCCCACGTTGCTGCGAGACTGAGGAGAAAGATCCACAATTGCAGGAGTACCACTTCCTGGGGGTGCACTGACAGAAGCATGGTCCTGGGCAGAAGCAAAATCAGTGGCTCTCTCTCTGTGATTGGGCTCAGAGGAGAGGGCTCGTGTGATGTCAAGACAGACGCGACTTCACCCAAGCCAGATGGACCTAGTTTACAGCAAGTTAATATCGATGACATCAGGAGTGTTCCTGGTGCCAGGGGCCGTACCCACTCTAAGGTTGGTCTGGGTAGAGTGGGCTGGGGATGTAGGTGAGGGAAACAGACCAGGGCAGGCAGGGGCAGTCATGTGGTTAGGATGCAAGGTGGCTGCAGTCACCTCAGTCCCTACAGGTACTTCTTCAGCTTCATTAAGAAACTTCGTGTCTTCTCTTCCCAGATTGGCTGCTGGCAGCCTTCTTTCCTGTTGCTTTTCTTCCTTCCCATTTTGCTGCCTTCAGTCAGAGTCACCTTACATCGTTGGTATGTCCCTTCTGCCCCTGCCTTCAGTCTTCAGGACTCAGGAGCTGAGAGCAGCTACCCAAGGCTGAAAAGGAAAATTCCTAGTTAGAACAGACTGGGACCTAACATTTCTTCCACAGCTTCCATGGAACTGACCCACCTCCCCTTCCTAGAGAAACATTTGCATTTTTTCCCTTTGTCGTTGAGATATAGTTTTCTACCCTACCTTTCCTGAGAGTTATTCTTTTTGCAAACGCAAATTTCAGTGAGCTGACTCATCAAAAGAAATAGCTATTTGAAACTTAGGCAAATGAAAAATCTTAAGTCTTTTTCACAAATATTGGTAGGAAGATTTGGCTATCTGCGTAGGTCACCTTGGCTTGTCTCACCTGCCAGAAACGATCTGGATTCAGCTATTTTATAAATGAGTCTTGTATGATAGTATTTGGCGCATGACTATAAAGTTTTAGGATAAAGCTGTGATACCATCCTTTGTCTGTAGGTTTTATGTGTGTGTTATGCACACATGTGTTGTTGAATCCCTGGATGGTGTTGCCCAAATTAATTTGTAAAAGACGTCTCTTTAATTGGACGGAAGAAAAAGAATTGCTTACATAAATGAAATATTCCTAAAGCTGTTTGAAAAATGGGAACTAACCTAAGTACTTTTCAAATTCATGTAACTTGGGTAAATCTTTGGTTAAAAAACTAGTTTAATTTTATTAGCTTAATAAAAATAGTCAGACGAAGCCTATCATTCAACTGCTAGGTTCTTGCTTTGTGGAGGACTGCTTACCATTCATGTGCTGTAAAAATATCTAACAGGAAAACGGCTTTTTCAATGTCTCATAAAATTTTCATGAGTAATCTAAGCATAATTATTAAGAACAAGTACATTAAATAGATACAAGTATGATAAAGGTTTATAAATATACATTTAAATAATAGTTATATTTTTAAATGTTTCTACTAAAAACCACTTCCCAAACCTCTTTAGTAAGTAGCACCTTCAGGTTTTGCTAAGTTAAGCTAAATAGCAGACACTTCCTGAATATCCAGATCATTTCCAGATAAGATGGGATATTGAAACATTAATTACTAAGCATGATCTTAACTTTAGATACTTTTGGCATCTTATTTTTATATTGCTTAGAGAAGCTAGAAGTTCTTATTTTATGGACATATATTTGCAGAAGTTCAATAAGAATTTAATCTCTTCATAACAGGGTGCAATTGGAAATATTGATTATATAACCAAGGCTTTTGTTGGGGATGTCATATTTGAAGATGTGTATATAATCAGATACGATCAGAAAATTTTAAAGAACTAGGTTGATTTCGTGGAGTCAATAAAGTCCCCTCGGAAAAACTGGCCTGGACCTAATTCTAAAAGTGCTGCAGCCCAACAGGTGGGTAAGGACTGCCATTTCCAGGCAGGATCAGGAACCTCAAGATATTTTGGGGGCCTCAAGAAGAGAAGAATTCATGCAATACTATTGGTATCAGAGGGAGGTCTGGGGCCAAGTCGTCCACGTGTTGCCTTAGCCCTGAGGGGCTTTTGAAAGTCTAATCTGAATTTCCTAATCAATATTTCCAGCAGAGTAGCCTGAAGAAGCATTTATGTGGTCAATCTCTATCCATGTTGCACTCATGTAAATAATCAGGCCAAGTTTAATGAGATGAGACTATATCTGCAAATAAATTCGCCTCACTGTGATTTCTTTGGTAAACATCCAGGTGACTGTAGCTAGAAAAAATGTTTCAAAAGAAAACTCTAGTATGCCTGTGATTAGATTTAGCCCTAGTCATTGATTTTGAGATCTTATTCTTCACCTGTAATCTGGATTGATTACAGGTATAGAATAATTCAGGGTACAACTCAGGGCTATATCCTGAATTTTTCTATTTTCCTCCAATATTTGGCTTTGAGTCGCCAAATGAACATTTCCAGTTTTCTCCCATTTCTTTCTAAATTGGCGTCACTGAAACGAAAACTGTCCTTTCCCCAAAGGCCTTGAGTTGAAGCTGGACAACTTGATACAAACTCCAGGTACACCCAGAATAGCTCAGGGTCTTGGACAGCCTTCCTGCCAACTGCCTGGGATCACTCAGACCTCACTGGGGACTCTCAAACTACAAAAGACACCCCAAGCCCAACGTCCAGAAGTCTTCTCAATGGCTGCCCTTGGGATTCAGAAGCTAGTTTATAATTTATCCCACTTGTTAATCTTTGCTTTTTTTCATAGCAGTGCTTCTTATTAAACACCAGTTTGCCCACACCATACAGACCTGGTTATTTTCCCCTGCTAATTCCAGTCTAAGTTTTCCTTCCCTTTCTGACCCAAATCTTTCCATTGCTACCAACCCAAGTTTCATCTGTGAAACTTTCTAAAAGTAAAGTTTTAAAGGAAGGACTGTTGGGAACCAGAATGTGCCACCACAAAATATGAAGAGTTGTTGAGCTGCAGGCAATTCAACAGAAGGTTCAGGAAAGCTCTGACCCCCCTGATTGCCTAAGAGCAGTTCAAATGGTATTTTTCCTCCCTTCTACCAGAGAAAATAAGAATTAGCACTGAAGATAATTCCAGAGCCTTAGTAGCCTGGAGATGGTACAAGAGGACTCTACATTGACAAGCTTAACTAACTAGCTAGTTAACTAACCTTTACCTGCAGTTATTTTTCTTCCCCAACTTTCCACCCCTAGTACCTCAATGTCCTTTTCCTTCATTTTATTTCTTCTCTTCAAATTTACTGTTCTTTGTGGAAGATGCTATGTAAGCTGGAATTCAAAGCTGCCTCTTTGGAAACTCCTCATTCTCTGGGATTCTCCCAGGTTAATAAACATCCATTTGGTTTTCTCTCATTAATCTGGCTTCTGTAAGAACTAAGAACGTGTGAGGTTGTTTTCCTTTCTGCTACAGTTTGAAGACTGATTTAATTGCTGACGTATGTTTGATAACAGACCGTCTCAAGTTGGCCTTGGTCTTTCCAAATGCCCGAGTTACCTGACCTACCAGGCATTTTCAAGTACCTGAGTTTTTGTCCATGACCCACTGGCCCTTCTGGAGTGCAGCTCATGGAATCCTTGGACTCCTTATCACAGCTGGTTGAATGCAAGTCACATCGTTTTGCTTTTTTATCTCCCATCCTAATAGCTCTCAATTTTCTGATGTTGTTCAATGAATAGCATACTCTGGTTAAATTGGTGGCATTTTAAAAATAGTACATATATAATGTTTTATTTTATAATCAATGGCAGTTTAGATCTGATGAAATGCAGCACAGGAGTCATCCCTGCCAATGCATAATTCAAGCAGAAATATGACATAGGCAGTTGGAAACAACGTGCTTGATCTTTGGACAGATGAGGGTGCAAAGTTCATTCACCCCAACCCAACATTCTCCAAATTCTCAATTCATTACTGTGTCAATGGTAAGACCCCAAAGCATGCTACTGAGAGATCAAGTAAGTTAAGGACTAGTGAGGGATCCATAAGATGGTGCCTGTCCCTGCTTATCTCAGGAAGAACTCGAGAAAAGCAGGAAGGAATCTCAGGGATTTCAAGGATGTGAAGGGATAGAGGGAGTTAGGGCAGCAGCTGGAGGGGTTTGTAAGTTTGAACCTTGTTTTTAAAATGGGCATGTGTGCATGACAAGCAAAAAAACTAATCATGAAGAAGTTGAAAATATTTGAGAAATTTAAGTTTTGACCCCAGCAGAGAATGGAAATCTCTGAAGAGGGACCTCACTTTTCTCTTTGACGTAGAAGGCAAGGGAATCTGCAGGCAATGGGGGGATGTGTCTGGAAGGAGTCTGGGGAGAGTGGGGTTTGAAGGAGGGAAGAGGGCCTACCCTGGTTCAGGGCTAGCAAGCTGAGGCTGGGCTGGGAACCTTAAAACCACAGTGTTGTTCTGTCAATGCTTTGTGGCCCAGTCCAGATCAGGGAGGGCAAAGAAGGTTGGTGGCTGGAAAGTTCAAGAGGAAAAGGGCCTCCATGCATTTGGAGTTGTTCTACTCTTTTCCATCATTGAGAACATAGCTCGGTGCTGGGCACATAGGAGGAACCCACGTGCTATCAGTTCAATGGCACCCTTGAGCACCCATGGTGACAGGTAGGGTGATGTGGGAAAGCTCCCCCTTGTCTTTCCATCATTTTGAGAAGAAAAAAATCGTCAGTTCTCACGGCTAACTGCTGTGGATATTAGTGAAAACATTTTATATTTCACAGGTGATTTTTATTTTGCATGGGAAATCTCTTTATTCAAACTCTCCCTCTGTAACCAAAATGTTTGGTCTTATTCTTTTTCCATGCATTACTGAGTTATTATTGTATATCATGAAATCCACCTATTTTAAGTGTACAGTTCAGTGACTTTAAGTAAATTTCCATGTTGTGTATCACCCAAATTCAATTTCAGAGTCTTTCTACCACTCTAAGAAAAAGCTGTCATACTTCTTTGTGTTGAGTCCCCTTCCCCAACTTCAGCTCCTAGTAGTCACTTATGCGCTTTGTTTCTAGACATTTCATATCCATGGAATAATACAATGTGTGGTCTTTGGTATCTGGCTTATTTATTTAGCAGCATGTTCCTGCAGTTCTTCCTGTTTGAGCATCAATCAGTAGTTCACTCCTTTTTACTACTTAACATTATTTCATTATCTGGATGGATCGCATTTGGCTTATCCATTCATCAGGTAGACATTTGGATTGCTTCTGATATTTGATTATTAGGAGCGATGCTGCTCTGACCGTTCACATGTGAGTTTTTTTGTGTGTATACATTTCCATTTCTCTTGGCTAGATGTAGAATCATTTCTTGATCCAGCTCAGGGGTCTTGTCACAAGAGAAGGATGTTATTGGGTAGACAACTTTAAAATTTTCTCTTTTTATGTGGTATTGTATTGAAACCTTGAATAACATATCTAAAAATTAAAATACTAATGAGCATGTGAATATGAGAAGAGCAGCTAAAAGGCTGTTAAGATTTACTTGGCATCTGGTACAATTGACTGTCATTCACTAGCAGCTACCTCTCGTCTTCCTGTCTGAAATAAAAAAATGACATATACATTATATTTTCTATGCTGCTAATACCACTGGAAAGCCTAGCAATTGTTGTTTCTAGGCTGCCTGCCACAAGGTGATTCGGCAATGGAATTCTTTAAAACCATGCCCTTGAACGTATCATTTCAGACCCTCCTTTTCCTTTGATGTTTGAAGGATATTTCACATTTGAAAACAGGGATTTGGGTTGGTTCTTAAAGGGGCCAAGAGAAAGAAGTAATTTGTTTTAAAATCTTTCCAAATTCAGAACCACACACGAGCTAGTTCACTAATTTGCCAGAGATGCTCATTGGAAAATCCCGCGTCTTGGTTTGCTCTGTTTTCTGGCTCCCTACACTGCAGGAAATTGGGTGCTATTCTACATTTGCACATTTTTAATGGAACAAATAAGAAAAACGTGACAATGAATGTGAAAATAAGAGTAATAACAACTTTTCTCAGGATATTTCTGCTAAATTGGGAGTGATAAATGAAGACTTAGAATATGGTCTCCACTAGTAATTAACTCTAGCCTTTTATTAATTCAAAAGATATTTATGTGGTACCCTCCGTTTACCAGACACTAAGGTAGGCACTGGGATTTGCAATTGTGATTACACCGTAAGGAGTACACAGAAAACACACAAACAACAAAAAGCAAAAAAAAAAAAAAAAAAAAAAAAAACCAAAGACACTCTTTAACAGATAGTTTCCCCAAATAATTTTTAAAAATGAGGAAGGCTTCTCTTTTTGGTTTTCTAGCTTCCTTGGCATTTTTCCTGAATCATTTGTAGGTTTATTGTTACTAGGCTCTAAGATCAGGAAAATTATGACCAAGGATAAGAAGAATCATTCTGTAGGGTGTAATTTCCAAGACTTCTGAGATGAGGTCTTCTGGGTCCTACATCTCCCATAAACACCTAATGCAAGACAAGAGGATATAAATATTGTTCAAAAATTAAACAATTATTTAAATTAAAACCACTTCGTACAGGATACCAATATCATACTACAGCCTATTCATCTAGAATTCCTCCTACATCAGTCAGTTTTTTCTCACTGTGACCAAAGTACTGACAAGAACAACTTAGAGGAAGGATTTATTTTGTACCATGATTTCAGAGGTTTTAATCCTTGGTCAACTGCCTCCAGTGAGGCAGAGCATCATGGTGGAAAGGCAGAGGGGAGGAGAGCTGCTTGGCTCTTGGCAGTGGGAAGGAGGTGAGAGAGGGGCAGAGAGAAGATAAATCTCTCATGGGCATTTCCCCCAGGGACTTATTTCCTCCATTCAAATTATTAATCCATTAATCTATCAAATGGATTAATCCACTGATGAGGTCAGAGCCTTCATGATCTAATAATTTCCTAAAAGCCCCATTTTTGGACATTGGTACATTAGAGACCAAGTTTTTAAATACCCAAGCCTTTGGGACCCATTTCAGATTCAAACCATAACACTGTACAGTTCCTGATACTACTGGTCATGCACGAAATGCATAGTGTTTGTTTCAGTTGAATGTGACATGACAGATCTTAAGTTAAAAATGGCAGTACCAGATTCGCAGATGAAGCATGATTTAATTCTTTAATTCAAACTTTTCTGCATTGAAATAACCAGTCGTCGCGTGACATCTAAGTAGTAAAACTTTTTTGTTTTTATTCCAACTTTTGGGAAGAAAGCCTGCTATTATCTAAGAGAAAAATCTTTTTGAACAAGGGTGTATGCCAACTGACACCTAACGTATCAGGTTCTGACTCTTAGGGGTGTGGAATTATCCAGACCCTAAAAAGACACCAGTACTACAATGCCAAATCTGTTCATTTTCCGAAGTGTGGACATCAACAACCCTGGGTGAGCCACCTCAAGATCACTCCAGTTTCTTTCTAGACTTTTCTTGTTTTGCACTAACAAAACCACAAGTTCCTGTATCAACCAATGCCAAATTAGGAAGCACACTTCAGATCCCTCATTTTTTAGTGCAATAGCTTTTAAATAGAAAGAGCTTCATTTGGTGCTAAGATATCCAAATGGTAAGGCAGCTTTGTTCATTATCTGCTGGAGTTACAATCAGAGATGATCAGAGTTCCATAAGCATGTCCTCACCACTGGTGGCCCACTGTTGAGTGGAGACTTTGAATACCAAATGAAGCGGGCCCTGAGGACACTGGGCCTCCTGTCCCTTCTGGTGCTGAGCAAATGCAAATGATGGCCAGGTGGAGGACTTGGCTAGCCCAGCTATTGCTTCTGTCTGGAGGAATAGGCAAATTGTGCAGGACCAGTACGACACTCCATGATACAGATTAAATAGCATTAAAGTGCACTTAGAAGAAATTAGCAAAGCTCCAGAATGGAAAGTGACTTTAAGAAATTCATTTTATTTAAATTTTATGATGAATGACAAATGAATAAATGAAAATATCAAGAAGAGAGAGTGTTTTAGTCAACTTTTTTCTGCTGTGACTAAGTGACCCAACTAGGCACAACTGTAGAAGAGAAAGAGTTTATTGGAGAGCTCGCGGTTTCAGAGGTCCTAGTCCACAGAAGGCTGGCTCCATTCCTCAGGGCTCCAGGTGAAGCTGAACATCATGGTGGAAGTGTGGCAGAGGGAAAGAGCTCACACCATCAAGAAGCAGAGGGAGAGACAAACTCCACTCTACAGATACAAAATATATACCCCATAGCCACACGCCCAATGAGCCACTCCCTCCAGCCACACCCCGCCTGCCTCCAGTTACCACTCAGTTGATCCCATCAGGGATGAATCTGCTAATTAGGTTAAGACTCTCACAACACAATTGTTGCTCCTCTGAAACTTCTTGTATTTTCTCACTTATGAGCTTTTGGGGGACACCTCACATTCAAACCATAACACACAGGATATAGTAAGGAATTATTAAGGAATTATTATCACACTACAAAGATTTTATAGATATTGTATTTGGATGGGCTGAACACGAGGTGGGTTTTTAGTCATTTCCTTAATTTAAAAATCAGTATTCTTAAAATTTATTTTGTAAACTCCAGGCTCAGCAAATGTACTTTGGATTTCTAAGGAAAGGAATGACAAAATTTTTAGTTATTCTCCCTAGTAGAAATAATGTTATAGCTATCTTCTCATTATCTAGGTCAAGTTGTGATTTTTTTTTACACTATGTCAAGTCAGTTGATATAGTCTTATGCATGATGCGAACTCCTCTCACTTGAAGTTAAAATGATACTTGTAAAAATTTGGTGAAAAGTGCCATTGCATTAGCATACCATCAGCAAGTGTTGCACCAAATGTAAGAAGAAAAAAATAGTTTCTTAATTAATAGTAGAAATTTGAATCAGACATATTTGTTTGCATTTGAACCAACCAGAAGGCAGATTTACATAGCCTAGAAAAAAAGATGATGAGTCACGGAAAAAGACTGAGGATTTAGGTATGGATTTTTTATAGATGCTTCTATGACCCTTCCTCATGATGGGGATCAATGTCAACACAACACCACATGCTCCGTCGCAGAGTATTGAAGTAGTTGGTATGGAGCTCATTTTCTTTGGCTAGATGGTGTAAATTTAAATGCATTTCCCTAGTTGGCATTCTTCTAAATCATTATTTTTTCAGATAGTTTTCTACCCATGTGATTGAGGTTTTTGTTGTAAAATTATGAATTATATGAGATGTTGCTACGTGTGTTTTTGTTGAAAAGAAATATTTAACGTTTAATGAGTTCACATTTTGACTTGGTAGGTCTAATCTATCCAGAACAATTTAAAAATAAATTTCATTTATGAGTCTCTTGCTTTCCTGTTTATTCAGTATTCTTCTTTAATTCCTTACTGGGAAAGTTAATCATCTCTTGGAGAACTCAGTAATAGCCCTGTGGTCATCAGAAAATTCAGTGGCCTTTGAGAACATAATCATATAAATTTCTTCTAGATGATTATTTGAGGAGGAGGGTGGTAAGTGGGTGTGTCATGAATTATTACATTTTTTAGTTCCAATGTATATCTGATATATGTGGGTAATAATTTTAAATCCTTGAGCCTCCTTATAATCTTCTCGATTGTTCATAAGTATACTTTTTTAAAAGTATGTACTGTTAACATTCATTTGATTGATTTCAACATTGTTATTGGTGCATAATAGTTGTACATAATGGTGGGATTTGTTGTTATGCATTTGTTCATGCACACAATATAACAATAGGATTTGGCCAGTGTCTCTCCACAGCACTTCCCCTCCTTCCCTCTTCCCAACCCCTGGACCCTTTCCTCTATGCTTCTGATCTCCCTTTAATTTTCATGCAACACCCCCGGCTCTGCTTCCCCCACTCCTTTTTCTTCTCTCGCTTCCACATATCAGAAAAAACATATAACCCTTCACTTTCTGAGTCTGACTTATTTTGCTTAACATGATGTTCTCAAATTTCATCTATTTTCCTGTAAATGGCGTAATTTCATTCTTCTTTAGAGCTGAAACTCCGTGGTGCGTACACACCACATTTTCTTTATCCATTGCATTGATGGACACCTAGGCTGGTTCCATAGTTTGGCTATTGTGAATTTTGCTGCTGTAAACATGGGTATGATGCCCTTCATTCTTCAGAGTAAATACCAAATCATATGATATAACTGGATCAGATGGTAGTTCCATGCCTAGTCTATTGAGGAAACTTGATACTGATTCCCATAGTGGTTGTAGTAATTTATAATCCCACCAACAGTGTAAAAGTGACCCCTTTTCTGTACGTCCTCTCCAGCATTTATTATTATTTGTATTCTTGATGTCTAACATTCTAACTGGAGTGAGATGGAATCACAGTGTAGTTTTGATTTGCATTTCCCTAATTGCTAGGATATTAAACATTTTTTAATGTATCAGTTGGCCATTTGTATTTAGTTTTTTGAGAAGAGTTTGTTTGTTTAGACCTTTTGTCTAGTATTGGGTTATTTGTTGTTTTATTTGGTGTTTGAGTATTTTTGGAGTTCTTTATATATTCTGGATATTAATCCTCTGCCCGAAGAGTAGCCAGCAAAGAAGCTTCTTTCTTCACATGTTTGTTTCCTCTGATGTCAGACGCTTTTTAATTTGATGCCATCTCATTTGTTAACTATTGGCATTATTTTCTGAGTTTTAGGTGTTTATTGAGAAAGTTGTTGCCTTCACCTATTTATTGGAGTGTTGACCCTACATTTTCTTGTAGCAGTTACATAGTTTCTGGTCTAATTCCTAGGTCTTTGATTCATTTTGAGTTGATTTTTGTGAAGGGTGAGAGATAAAGGTCTGGTTTCATTCTTCTGCATATGTGTAACCAATTTTCCCAGCACCATTTATTTAAAAGGCTCTTTTCTCCAATATATTTTAGTACTTTTGTCAAGGATCAAATATCAGATGTTTGTGGATGTGTGGTTTTGTCTCGGTGTCTTCTATTCTGTACCATTGGTATATGTGTCTATTTTTATAGCAGTACCATGCAGTTTTTCTTACTACATCTCTGTAGTATAATTTGAAATAAGGTTGAAATAAGGCCCACATTGGTTTATTTTTTCTTTCTTAGAATTGCTTTGGCCATTCTGGGTCTCTCATTTTTCCAAATGAATTTTAGGACTGGTTTATTTTCTACTTCTGTGAGGAATGTTATTGGTGTTTTGATGGGATTTAATTGCATCTGTATATTGCTTTTGGTAGTATGCTCATTTAAAAATTTTCTGCCTGCTCATGAACATGGTAGATCTTTCCATCTTCTTGTGTCTTCTTCAATTTCTTTCTTCAATGTTCTATAATTTTCATTACAGAGATCTTTCACCTCCTTCGTTAAATTTATTACTTGCTTTTTATTTTATTTTTTGATGTTATTGTGAATGATATTGTTTCCCTAATTTATTTCTCAGCAGATTAATTATTGGCATATAGGAAAGTTATTGTTTTGTGTGTGTTGATTTTGTAACCTGCTACTTTGCTGTACTTGTTTATTAGCTCTAGCTGTCTTCTGGTGTAGCTTTCAGTCTTCTGCTATAGCTTTTTGAATCTTCTAAGTATAGGATCATATCATCTGCAAAAAGTGATAATTATACTTCCTCTTTTCCTATTTTTTATCTCTTTTTTTTTGACTTGTCTAGTCCCTCTTGCTAGAATTTCTAGTAATGTATTGAAAAGGAGTGGACATCCTTGTTTTGTTCTGTATTTTAAAGGAAATGCTTTCAGTTCTTCCCCCTGCACTATGATGGTGACTTTGAGTTTGCTGTGTATAGCCTTCATGTTGTTGAGATGGATTTCTTCTATCCCTAGTTACTTTAGTATTTTTTCATGAATGGGTATTGAATTTTGTTGAAGGCATTTATTAAGATGACTAGATTTATCCTTAATTCTATTTATGTGATGAATTGGACTTATTTGTGTATTAAATAATCCTTGCATCTTTGGGATAAAACCAACTTGGTGATGATGCACAATTTTTTAAAAAATATGTTTTTGAATACAATTTGCTAGTATTTTGTTAAGGAATTGTGTACATAATTTCATTAGGGATATTTTTCTGTAGTCTTTACTTTGATGGGCCCTTATCTGATTCTGGGATGAATATGAATATGAGTTTGGAAGTGCTCCATCCCTTCCTATTTCATAAAATAACTTGAGAAGCATTGACATTAGTTCTTTAGAGGTCTGATAGAATTCAGCTGAGAATCCTTCTGATCCTTGACTTTTCTTTGTTGGAAGATTTTTTATTACTGCTTGTATCTCCATTCTGGTTAATGGTCTGTTTAGGTTTTCCTTGTCCTCCTTGCTTCAGTTTTGGTAGGTCACATGTGTCTAGAAATGCATTCATTTCTTCTAGATTTTCCTATTTATTGGAGTGTAAGTTTTCAAAATAGTCTCCAATGATTCCCTAAATTTCTGTGATGTCTGTGGTGATTTCTCCTTTTCATCTCCAATATTATTAATTTGCTTTTTTTCCCCTCTTTTTCTCATGTTTAGTTTGGCTAATAGCTTATCAATCTGCTGATCTTTTCAAAGAACCAACCTTCATTTCATTAGTCCTTTTATTGTTTTTCTATTCTCAATTAAATTGATTGTGGCTCTGACCTTATTTCCTTCTTTCTAAAGGTATTGCAATGGGTTTGTTCTTGTTTTAAAGGGCCTTGAGAGACATCACGAGGTTGTTTATTTGAGATATTTCTGACTTGCTTATGTAAGCACTCACAGCTATAAATTTTCCTCTTAGAACTGCCTTCACAGTGTCCCAGAGGTTCTGGAATGTTGTATTAGTATTCTCATTTGACTCTAAGAATTTTTGAAATTTCTCCCCTGGTTTCTTATACCACTCTTTCATTATCAAAAGTGTATTGGTCAATCTCCATGTATTTACATAGTTATTGTAGGAGTTTATTGTGCTGATTTCTAGTTTAATTCCATTATGAGCTGATAAGATGCAAAGAATTATATAAATGTGTTTATATTTGCTAAGAGTTGCTTTGTGGCCTAAAATATGGTCTATTTTGGATAAAGTTCCAGTGACCCCTGAAAAGAAGGTATATTGATCTGTTGTTGGATAAAATATTCTATGGATGTTTGTTAAGTCTGTTTGTTTTATAATTCCTGCCATTTTGATTCACAAGTCCAAAGAGTTTTTACTGAGTTTATGTTTGGATGACCTATCTGTTGGTAAGAGAAATGTGTTGAAGTCACCCAGTATTATTGTACAGGAGTCTATTAAAGTCTTTGCTTTGAGTAGTATATATTTTATGTAATTGGATACATCAATGTTTGGGGCATAAATAGGTACAATCCTTATAACTTCTTGTTGTACTGTTCCCTTCAGCTGTATGAAGTGATCTTGTGTCTTCTGTTTGTGACTTGAAATCTGCTTTGTTGAGTATAAGTGTAGCTCCTTCTACTTTTTTGGGGGGGGCTCCATTTGCATGGTATATTAATTTCCATCCTTTCACTTTCAGTCTGTGTCTGTCATTGCCTGTAAGGTGAGTCTCTTTCAAACACAGTAGTCACATCTTGTTTTCTAATCCATTCTGCCTGCCTATGTCTTTTAGTTGGGGGAGTTAATAGATACATGTATCTAATGTTATTATTGAGAAAAGGTTTATTAATTCCTGCTACTTTAATTTATTTCTAATGTTTAATTTGGTCCTGTTTCTTATTTGCTTAGCTACTCTTCAAATGAGATTTGTTCATTTGTGAGCTCTGGGGTTTGTTTTTGATTTCCTCAATGTGAAGTATTTCTTTAATTTTCTGTAGTGCCAGTTTGGTAGTCATAAATTCTTTTAATTTTTGTTTATTTTGAAATGCTTTTATTTTTCATTAAATTCTGAAGAACAGATTTCTTGGATATAAAAATCTTGGTTGAAAGTTATTTTCTTTCAAGACTTAGAACATATCATTCCAAGTCTTCCTGGATTTGGAGTTTGTGCTGAGAAATTGAAGTAATTCTGATTGGCTTGCCTCTGAATGTGACCTGATGTTTTTCTCTTGAGGCTTTTAAAATTTTATCCTTGCTCTCTATGTTAGGCATTTTAATTATAACATGCCACGGAGAAGTTCTTTTTTGATCTTGTCTGTTTGGGGTTCTGAATGCATCCTGCATCTGGATGTCCATCTCATTCTCAAAGTTTGGAAAAAATTCTGTTATTGTTCCCCTGAAGATGTTTTTCTTTCCTTTAATCCGCATCTCACAACCCTTTTCAATTCCAATGATTCTTAAATTTAATCTCTTAATGTCCCCCAGTTTTTCTTGTATGTTCTTGTCATGGTTATTTATTTTTTTCTTTAATACTTTCTGAATGTTCAAGGCTGGTCACTTTGTCTTCCAACTCCTATATTTTGTTATCAGCATGGTCTACATTTTTTTTTGTTTGTTTGTTTTTTGTTTTTTTTTTTTTGGAACCAGGGATTGAACTCGGGGACACTCAGCCACTGAGCCACATCCCCAGCCCTATTTTGTATTTTATTTAGAGACAGGGTCTCACTGAGTTGCTTAGGGCCTCGCTAAGTTGCTGAGGCTGGCTTTGAACTCGTGATCCTCCTGACTCAGCCTCCCAGGTCGCTTGGATTACAGGTGTGCGCCACCACACCCGGCATGGTCTACATTTTTAGAGTGACTTTCAACTGAACATTTTATCAGATTTATTGTGTCTTTCATTGCTGAGATTTCTGTTTGGTTTTATTTCAATATCTCTACCTCCTTACTGAATTTTTCATTCATAACCTATACTGAATTCCTTATTTCATTTGGTTGTTTTTCTGTGTTCTCCTGGAATTAATTAATCAATTTTTATAATTAGTTTTTTTGAATTCTTTATCTGATATTTCATCCACTTTGGTATCTTTGGAGTTAGTTGCTGATAAATTATGAAATTTAGGAGGCATCCTGTTCCATGCTACCTTGTTTTTTCATATTTCTTATATTCCCAAGCTGGGTTTTGTGCATCTGTTGGGATGGATTTCTCTTTCACTCTTACATGTGGACCTTTTTTAGGGGATAGCCTTCTGTTATCAGAAGTGATCTAGATTCAGATCCTTAATAAGTGTGGTATCCACAGCCTCCGTGTTCATTTTCTCTGTATTTGCTATGGGAGTAGATGTCCATGAGTGGGACATGAACCTTACGCACAGCTGTTCCTACTTGGGACCTGGTCATTTTGGGGGGTTAATTTTGTGTCTTCTAATTTTTCTATTAGAAGTTTGTGGTTAATTCATATGTGGAGCAAGGTGCACTGTCTTTGGTTGGGTTAGTTCAGCTGTAGAGTCTCTACTCTGTGAACTTGAAAATCCTCAGAGCCCCACAGAAAAGGGGAAACAGAATATGACAGCTGAGGCAGACAATACATGGCATAAAAGCAAATACCTGGTGCTGACTGACATCTACACCACTACTTACCACAAAGACAGGGATGGAAGGGTCAGTAATTGCCAACAGCATAAACAACAGATAACGGTGAACTAGATCTTGTGTTAAACAGCAGAGGTCAGTTATGTGCCATTCATGGTACTAATCACTGCCAGAACATGAATCGTGGGGGCAGGAGTTATGTAAACCAAATACCTCTAAAAGATGGTAGAAATACAGTTCATTGAGGGAAAAGAAAATGTGACAGGAAGGTAGAAGAAGAAGGTTTAAATGATGTTCAAAGTATCAACAGAGAGGAAGCAGAAGAGAGGTAGCATGTAATGTTTATAAACAAGCAGGGGGGAAATATAAAAAAAAAAAACAAAGGGAGAGGGAAAGAAAGAACGAGAGAATTTGACTGTCAGGAGGAGAAGATAGGAGAGAAAGAGAAGCAACAGTAAGAACAACCAAACCAAGCAACACCAAAAGTCACAAACCAGAAATCCTAACCCTTCAAAGACAAGGCAAGGAAAAATATCTATTTAAAAATGCTAAAAATGTGAAAAAAAAGAAACAATTATGCATATGTAGATATGTTCCTGAATCAATCAGCACAATTTGGATCCTTGGAGAAAATTCAGGGGTCCAAGAGTTGGGGTTTGAAAAAATTACATCCTTATTATTATTCACTTCTATCTGAAGTTTAGCATTTCCCTTAAGTATGGACACAGACTACAAACCTCCATAGTATTGGCAACTCCCATATCTTTGTCCCTAAGAGATGAAAAATAATTTCTTATTACAATATAATCATTGTAGTTATCTTGAAACATTATTTATACTCATAGGCTCTTTGAAATTGCCATTGATTTTGCTCAATACTTTAATAAAGAAATGTGCATATTATTATATCATACTTTAAAATATTTGTGAACTCTATTTCAAAATAATCAGCTTTCCTTCCAACCCTATGAATTTTATTTTATTCATTAAAAATATCCTGTGTGACGGGGTTCACCAGACCGCCCAGAGCAGCTCAGCATCCTGAGCCAGGTAGCAGAGCCTCCTCCATGCAGGACTTCGATGTGCCTGTAGTATTGGCATTCTTGGTCCTCAGGTGTCTGGGGACTGAGGCCCTGACCTCAGACAGCGTTGCCCGTTCAAACATGACCTTCATCTGTTCTGAGATGAAAAGGGGCAGGAAAACTGCTTTAAAAATTTTTTTTTTATAGTGGAAAAGAGAGTTCTTCCTTTCTACAATTTAAATGGGGACATTTTAATACAAATAACTGTTTTTATCTTTACAGACTGCATTTTGATTCATTGTACAAACTGTTGCTAGCGATTTGACTCTTTTAACATTGGCCTTCCAAAGATGCCACATTGTTGCCAATTATCTTCATGCACAGTGTTATTATCTTCAGGGAGAGACGAGCTTTATTACACAGAGGAATATGAGCTGAAGGAACAAGACATTCTAGAGGCCTGAAAATTCCTGAGGGAAAACCCCTTTGACAAGAATGAGATCATGCCCTAGCCAGGTAGGGGAGTCTCCTGGGACTCTTTTAACCTCCTTTTATGGGACAGTAGAAGATGCTACACAGATTCTTCCTAAGAAATACATTACCCCTGAGTTCTAAAGATGCTGTCCTATTTGGGCACAAGATCCAAATGTCTTTGCTCATGCCAACACTGATCTGTCCCACACAGTTTGCTGATTCATTAAGCTTTATCTCATAAAGCATATCACTACGTGTCTTTCAACATTGAGAGGTAGCTATATAGGGCGACATTCTTATCAATGTCCAAAATGTCTTGCAAGAATTTAAACACTTTACCATCATATTGTCATTTCCTCTTTTCATACGATATATGAAGTCAAATTTTAAGAAATCCAGAATCACATCATTCGTGACCATGTATATAATTTAGTATTCTCTGTCTGGAATATATTTGCAAGACAATTTCTCTTCAGTTTCTTCAACAATGAGATTATTAGAAGAAAGGACGTTGTCACTGATTGGATCGATAGTAGATTCTATAGATTCCACAAGTCTCCTGTGACTGTATCACTTGGTTTCTGCTTCCTAAAATTTGTAGCAGAAGTCTCTGAAGAAAGTGGAATCCTTTTCCCTGGAACCCCTACCAAGCAATGACAGTCATGAACTGCATAGACCGCATCACCCTCCTGTGAGTGGTACTGAAGTGGGGAATGAGATCTCTCACTGGCCGTTGATGACATAGCTTGTTTCTTGGTATCCAGGAAACTGAAAATTATTTGGTTTTCTTTATCTAGGCCACAGCTGTCTTGGGCCTGATTCCAATCATTTCGATCTGGTGAGGATTCGTGTTGGCGGCACAGTGCAGCTGGGGAGGGGCTGCACTGTCCCCGTGGTGACAGCTGCAGAGCATTTACTCATTTTGATCTAGGTGAAGGTTCTTGATAGCATTGCTTGGTAGCCATCTGCTTATCCTCCTACACTTTAAAGATACGTATTTTTTAAAGGGATCGAAAAGTATATATTTTTTCACTAAACTCTCAACAAAGGGCAATTGTGAGCCAATACTGGCTAGTCCGTCAGATTATAATGCATGAGAGTCAACACATGGAAAAAATCAAAGTCCCTCCATGTGCCTACCATGGCCCACCCTTCTCCCAGGAACCCACTCACCAGGAGATGTAGCATCACATCTGATTTGTTTGCCTAATGATGATGCATTTCCTTTTAAACAATTTGTACACAATTAGTGATCAAAACCCTTCATAACAGTCTTTCCTGAGCAATTCATTAGTTCAGTAAAGCCGTGTGAGCAATACTTGGAACACATTTACTTCATGATCATTTAGTTGGAAAAGAAAAAGCTCAGCAGCTGTGTTGCAGTGGAGATAGCCATCAGAAACAGTTGATTTATCAAAATGAATTGATCTTGGCAGTTTGCATTCTGGGGCTTAGACAGAGAAACACAACTAGAATTCAGTGCTGTGCGTGGAGCCCAGCAAAGTAATGCTGGCTCCTTTTCCAGCATCATTATGGGTTACACTGTCGATAGACCGAAATTCAGAATTTATCCATCCATACAGATCGTCACACATCTAAGGGATCCATTCAATGGCATAAAAGCATTCCCTGTTCTTCCTTTACTAGAGAATGACAGGTCAATATCTTCTTTAAAACCTGGGCCTCCTGCCTTAATCCACAGCAGACCCTCAGTAGTAATAGCACTCATTCAGCATACCAGGCAGACAATGTGGAGGCCGACCTTGCAAAATGACCCCCAGTTCTCCGTGAAGTGTATTTTTGCTCTGAGCCTCCATAGGGTCGCACATCAGGAAAACCTGCAATTCATCCTTGCATCTAATCCTGATTTCTACCCATCAATCATAGTCCTGACAGCTGTAGAAATTCAGAACCTCTCTCCTTTTCCAATCCACACTTTCTCCCTTCTTAAAAAATGATGGCTTGATTCATTGGCTCAGCAGCTGCCTCCTTCCAGCATCCGCCTCCAGATACGCAGATTACATGGGACCCGGCCATCTGTGCTCCGCAGTCATTGCACCAGCTCCAAATCTTCTTGGCTTCTCTTTCCAGGCTCTCTGCGGGATACTTGACCCTCAGGTGCTGGGAGGCAGTCAAAGATGCAAAGAGCTCTGGATCACACATGAGGGATGCAGAGCTGAGCGCCTCCACAGAGCAGCCTGTGTGGGTGGGGGAGCATTTTAAAAAAATGCAGAGATGTACTGCAAATGCTTCAAACTTCTTTTCACATCACCTGCCTTGTTTTGCCTAAGAGGAGGTAGATTTTCTGGGCCAAGTCTTTTTTGTTGTTGTTGCCACTAAGCTTCAGGGTCCAGATCAGGCTCTCACTCTCTCTGACTGGGGGAATACTCAGTGGAATCGAGGAACTGCTCCTAACATACCCTCATTCTGGAGACGTTGTGGTCTGCCTTTGCGGCTGTGGGTGCCAAGTCTGCTCCGCGGGGAACAACTGGGGAGCTCCACAGAAAGATAATGAACTCCATCACATGCTAGGAAAGTCATGGTCACAGGGCGAAGGGAAACTAACCAAACTCCAGAACCCCACAGTGAAAAACGTTTGGTTTGCTGCTGAAGACAGGAGTTAAAGGGCCATCTGCCTAAAGCATGGTGTCACTCAAAGAAATATCTTGAAGGTCTAAATCAGCTTGAATGCCCTAGACCCTGCTTGGCATCCATTCCATCCCAGTGTAGACCACTTTAACCCCCCAGAGCCGCCATGTTTTTATGTTCAGTGTGTTCATTAACTACAGGCCATTGGAAGTAAGTTAGCATTGGGGACAGAAAGAACACCAGAGATCTGAATGCACATTATACTTGCCTTATAAGTGAGAAATTGCCATCACCACATCCTTCCCTGTGCAGAAGGCAATCTGATTAAACAACTGATTTTGAGGGGTAAGAGCCTAGAATTGAAGTCATAGGCAGCCTCCAGGGCTAACCTGGGTTTGCAACCTCCTGTTGTCCTCTGGGACAAGCGGTAAACTGAAATTGGTGATGACTAAGTAATGCTCAGTTCTGCACCTTAATGGTCTTCAGATCACACATGACTTCTGGCTATTTCAGTATTCACACCCTGACCCCAGGGTGCTGCAGTTGATTAGTAGGTCTTGCTGTGATAGAATCCCTTCACTCATGCCTTCGCCCAAATTATATCCCTCTTGTCTCCCCTCCCCCACATGTTTATGGGTGTTGGTAGTGCCAACCAGAGGATGTCCAGATGGCCAAGCGGGTAGAGACACGTATCTTGGGACAGATGATCACTGAGCTGGGTAGTCGTGTGATATTTGACAAGTCACTTAATCTTCCTGAACGCAGTGCTACTTGGAAGAGCAAGAGAGAGAGAAAAACCAAACATTGCTTGGTGTCTTCAGCACACATGACAGGACTCCATTAGTATCTGCAAACATCAGCTGTGTGTGTGAGCATCAACAAGGTATAGCTAGGAAGGAAATACCTCTTGGTGGCCATAAGCAATGTCAATGACCTTCTTTCATTTCCCTCCCATGATAGTCAGTTTATAGCTTTGCTGTTCCCAGGAACTCTGAAGATAATGTTATTTAATATTAGCAACATCAGAGATATTGGATCTTTCACTGCGCTGGTGTCTCTAGTGGCCCTGTGGCCCTGGAAATGGCATTTAACCTTGCTGGGGATCAGCATCCGACCTGCAAAGCAGTAATGACAGGAGCAGCCTCCTTCACCACGAGAGCTGAGACTGCGGTAGTCGTCCCCCCATGGCGGGACGACTCACCAGCTCAGGCCAGCGGCCGTCACCAAACTCCTAAAGGCAGTGGGAATCTGGATGGTTTCCTGCTGGAAATGGCAGCGCTCTCACCAATACGAGATGACCCTTACAGGAACACTGGATTTTCTGCAGTGGGTGGGAGATGTACCAGCGCTGTGAGCAAGTGTTCTTCCTGCGTTAGGTCCAGGTCATGAGCACACTCAGTGTGGCTCTTTTCACCAGCACTAACCACAATTTTTGTTGTGTCCTGCGGCTCGGGGCCCCCAAGAAGACCACCAGAGACCACGATCAATGCAAGCAACAAAGAGTCATTTATTAGCAAGCTCGAGTTTGGTCCTCCGCGCACTTGGTAACTGGTGACGCTAAGAGACCCCTAGCTCAAATTTAGCAGGGTTTTTATAATGAAATACAAACAGGTTAAGTGGGGGGGGGGGGGGGCTCACAGTGCTCTTTTTGATTGGTTCACATGAAAAATCATGTACGAAGCATTTCATTCTAAGTTTTGGGTCAGCGTGACCACTAAGGGAAGGGTGGTTAGCCACCCGGCTTCTACAGGATAGACAAAATACGGAGCGGGAACATTCTGCAGTTTTTCTAAAAGCTGAGGGCAGTTTGGAAGGACTTATGTTTACGTAAGTGTTTGCATTTTCCACCTTTCATTTTCACCATATGTACATATTTATTTATAAATACATATTTTTTACAAAATATATATAATTTTACAAAAATTAATATTTTTTTTGATTTTTAATTTTTTAATTTTTGAAGAAGGAGAAGAAAACAGATTTGGCGTAAGTCATGGGACAGTGACAATGAGACTTTCTTATGGATGAGAGACATTGACAGCCCCATGTGGCTGATGCAATTTGAGAATATAGCTCTAACAATCATATTACAGGCAGCAGTACTTAAGATCCATACGGAGGCCATTTACCTTTTCATTACGTGTTTTATTAGCACTTACCAGCTTGATGTATGAAAACTACCTATTGTATGTCAGAAGAGGAGGACTGTGCTGTAATGAATGACACAGGGAGGTGGCTCCAAGGTCCTCTGTTTTGGGAGAGGAAGTCCTTGGAAGTTTCTGCAGAGTGCACCTGTGGGTCTCCAGGGTGTCCCCCACAGGAAGGGCTACCTAGGAGGGTTAGAGAGGTCCTCCTTGGCAGGTAGAGACTCTAGGAGGACCAAGGGGAGAGAGTTTAGGAACGGGGAGTGGGGGAAAGGGGCCAATCCAGACAGAGGGACCAGCCCGGGCAGAGGCCTAACCAAGACAGGCAGGTTGTAGAACTGCAGAGCGATGTAAGGACAGAGTGGCTGGAGACTCACTCACAGGTGCAGCCTGGCGAGGACAGGAGACCAAGAGATGTGTGATTAAGTTTATTGAATGCAAAGAACACAGTTCATGAAGCAAATCCTTACCTTACTTGTGGATGAACTGAAAAGCTATTGTGTCCATAACAAAATTGTGTGCGTATATATTTGAACACAGCAATCCCATTTCCAGGGACTCTAAAGATGTGGGTTTATATATGTAGGCATGTTTTATTATATTACTGCTAACTTCTACTTTTCCAAGCAGATTCAGCTTGATGGCTTTATTCTTTGATCCTATCTCCTAAAAAACTGATCATGTTATTTTCCTTACTCTTTCCTCTGTGAATTTAGAAATTTTTCATTCTCTTTCTACTTTGTGTTACTTTTTAATTTTTATGTGTATTCTTAAATTCTGAATTTGAATAGTAAGTACATCTGTCCTCCTCTGAACATTGGAAATTCTTAACTTTAGTCTTCCACTCATTTCCTCTGGTTTTTTTTTTTTTTTTAATGCTATGTGATTCTCCTTGTTTTAAATTTCTGTTGTAGGCTACAAATAATGAATGTACAAATAAGGTAGGCCTGCTCTACTACTGGACACTTTATTTATTTTTAAAAATTTTTTTGGCTATAGCCACAGCCCTGTTCATTTCTTACTTCCAGACAGAGTCTCCCTAAGTTGCTGAGGCTGGCATCAAAATTTTGATCTTCCTGCCTCAACCTCCTGAGTTCCTGGCCTAAGTTTTATTTTTGATGTGAAATAATTTTAAACCTAGCAGAAAGCAGTAAGACTAGAATAAGGAACTTTTCTCCCAACACTTTTGAGAGTGAGTGGCTGAAATGTTGCCCTGTCACTTCCAGATGTCTCTGTGTGAATGCTTACAAACAGGGAGATTCTCCTCCATTGAATCAGGAGATGGACATTGTGCATCACTGCCAGTAATCAGGCTCCACTTCGGCTTAGCTGGTTGTCTCAAACTTTCTGCGTAGACAAGGATCTAGCATGGAATCATGAGTGGCATGTAGGGACGTCTTCTGAGACCCTCAGTCTGGAACAGTAGCTCTGATTCCTCTGACTTACATGTTGAAACTTAAGGTTGACAGAAGAGTCAACCATATCCTCCCCGAAGCTCATGGGGTGGCATCTGATATTGATCTGTCCCATGACTGGTGATCATAACCATGATTAAAGTGAGATGGCCATCAAGTTCTTCCACTACAAAGGCACTCTTCATCCCTCTGAAATTGATCAGGACTTTTCAGACAACTACTCTGAAACTATATAAAGATCCCATTCCCCATGACATTTCCCCCAGGGAGCTTTAACATCTGTTGATGTTTCAAGGTTGAATTGATTATTACTCTGATGGTTGGCCATTTGTGATTTTCTAATTACATTTACTCATTGGCTGTCTGCTGTAAGGAAAGTCTGTCTGTCCTCCATAGCTACATCTTCATTTATTCATTTATGTCATTATGGACTCATGAAGTCCTATTTTATTCAGTGGGCTTTAATCTGTTGCTCTAATCATCATTCATTTTTAAAGCTTTCTGTTGGTGCATAATAACCACACAGAATAGCGGGGTTCATGTGACGTCTTCCTACATGTACGTGACATAATTCCATCAGTTTCATTTTCCTAGACCTCCCCTTGCCCTCCCCTCTTCTCTATCTCTTTCTTTCCTCCTGGTCCCCCTTTGATTTTCATGATATTCCCATTACCCTTTTTCCCTCTGTGGCTTCCACACATGACAGAACACACAACCCTTGACTTAGAGTTTGGCTTATTTTGCTGAACACGATAGTGTCCAGTTCCATCCATTTTTCTGCAAATGGCATAATTTCATTGTTTTTCTTAAACTTTGTTCTAATTAGCATGACTGCAGAATGCATTTTGACACATCATACATAAATGGAGAATAGCTTCTCATTCTTCTGGTTGTACATGATGTAGACATGTACACTGGTCATGTAATCATATATGTGTACACAGAGCAATAATGTCCCTGCCCCCATACTTATTGTGAATTACCATCTGCATATCAGAGAAAATATTCAGACTTTGGTTTTTTGGGATTGGCTTATATTGCTTTATGGCTGAGTAATATTCCATTGTGTATATACACCACATTTCCTTAATTCATTCATCTATTGAAGGGCACTTAGGGTGGTCCCATAACTTGGCTTTTGTGAATTGTGCTGCTATAAACATGGGTATACCTGCTTGTATCTTTATAGTATGCTGATTTCAATTATTTTGAATAAATAGTGAGGAATGGTATAGCTGGATCATATGGTGTTTCCTTTTATAGTCTTTTGAGGAATACCCATACTGATTAACAATTATTTTTTTAAAATTCAACATCTCTAGTCATCATGGAAATGCAAATCAAACCTCACATCAATTAGAATGACAATCATCAAGAATAGAAATAACCATAAATTCTGGTGAGGATGTAGGGAAAAAGAATGGCTACATTTGCACTTTTGGTGGAAAGGTAAATTATTTTAATTTTTATGTTGATGACCAAATTGTCCAAAATTTGGCTAGGAATCTCTTTACTTGGGTATCTGTGATGTGCTCCTATCATTCATCCAGCACTTTCTTACTTCCTGTTCCAAAATGATCTGAGTTCACATATCCAGTCCTGAAAGCAGCCACTTTCCTGGTTCATTTAGTGGAGAGTGGTCATGTAGAATATAAGATCTGATGTCAGGTGCAATCATTGCTATTGATTCCAGACTGTTTGTCTTTGTATGCATGCATGCATGTGTGTATGTATGTATGTTTGTATGTATGTTTGTATCTATATATCCATCCTCACTTTCAGAACTGTCTATTGACACCCACGAGTGTCAATAATATCCCAATTCCAATCTGTTTTCCCCAGCAATGGAGGAATATCCATACTGATTAACAATAAATACACTGGTGCCCATTGTCCTCAGTGTACTTATCCATTGCCTCAGTCCTAACTGTAGATAGTCCATTTCTCATTTCAGTTATGACCTCCACTCTTTGACCTTGCATAATCACCCACCTTGTTTAGCTTCACCTAATAACTTTTGAACCAAAACAATTTTTTAGAAAATTTACATTGATTATTAATTTTTATTTCCAGAATTTCTCTATTTTTAAAACCTAATTATTTTAATCTAATCTTCTGGTCTTGGCATGGTTTCTACTATTCTTTTCTCTATTTTTTTTTTTTTTTTTGATCATCTGAAACATTCTTTTCTATTTATTTGCAAGTTTCATTCCACTATCTCTGGGTTCAGATGGTCCCATTCCTTGCATCTACTCACTCTGCTTCAGTGTGACTCATTTCTCTGCAGGGCTTATGATTTTTTACTGTGAGTAATTTTTCAATAGGGCTTGTTTACTACAGGCGTCCTAGTGTCCTGGATTATGGAATTGTCACTGGGGAGTCATTCCTGTGGAATGATTTTGTGTTTGCTTCTGCCAAGGATTCTGAATCTTACTGGCTTGGGCAAGCGATTCTGCTAATTTCTCATGTTGTGATTTCCACACCCAAGGAATATGACCCTGGTCGCTCTGAGTGCCAGAGGCTTGGTGTTCAGCTTTCCTGTAGGTGATCCCTTTCAGTCTCAACCCTGTGTGCCTCCTGGCCTGCTTCCTTAGTGTCTCAGGCTAGAGAGCGGAGCTTGTAGAAGAGAATGCAAAGCTTCCCTGGCTTCTTGTTTTATGCAAAGATTAGTGCTGACACTCATGAAGGGGGCTTCTCTCCCAATTCCTCTCTTCTGTTAAATCCAGCCTCCAGCCCCACAGCCTCCTCAATTTGGATACCTTTGGTGACAGGTTTCATCTCCTATTGAGCCTCAAGACTTTCAGTTTTCTCTTTGCTTCTGGCACTTGAGAATTTCTCTGACTTGTCATGTGCTTGGCTATCTACTTAAGTATTTTTTTATTTTGATGTTTTTGATTATATTTCAGTGCACAGTTAATGTTTTAACCAGAGAACTCTGTATTATTTCTAGCAATGAAATGCTGTGACTTAAATACCTGACAATAGTTGACTGTTGAAATAAATCATAATGTAGTTGTAGGAGTAATCATATAGAGCTATTACAAATGAGGTGGTTGAAATATAATAATGTAGAAACACTTGTATTATAATGTTAGATTATGAAGCATAATACAAAATTATTGGACATTGTGAAAAACAAAAACAAACAGAGAAAAACATTTGTAAGAATACAACAGAATGTTAAGCAAATTTCTCTTCGGTTTGTTTATTATTGAGTTAATTTTCTTTCTAGAGAAATGACAGAAAATTAATTTTGACAAATATCCCCAAATCTTCAAATAGTAATGATAACAACATCAGTGGTGGTTTATAACAGCAATATGAGCTATTTGTTTGGTATTGGTTGAAATAAAATAAGGTTGGGTTCTCAGATATTAAAATTGTGATTTGAGAAGTAACTGGTCTTATTTTTTTCAATTTTAGTATTATTTTAAAAACAATGAAAGAAATGGAAAGAGTGTTCAGTGACTATATTTACCTTGTGACTGGTTGACCTTCAGAGGTAAAAATACTTTCTAGGAGGTTGAATTTTAAAATTTTCCCCTACATTTGGGATTGAAGAACATGCTTTGAAAATGCAAATGAAATTTAAATTTGAAAATGAAATTTTAATTTCAAGTCATCAGAGCATTCCCAAAAGGATTTTATCACTAGAATTTGAAGGCTAATAAGAAAAAAACTCATATAATGATCTAAATAAATTCTCTGTAAGGTAGCCAATCTTTTGTTTTCTTTAGAGCCACAATAATTAGTGTTTGAATTTTATACTCACTAATGATCAGAGCCTGGACTAATATTTGTTTTTGTATTCCAGCGAATTTTTATAGTAACCAATAAGAAATAATGCATTTTAAACCTGGTTCTTTAATTGAAAGCTTAAATAATTGTCCTGGTTTAATCTTAGCACACGCTGAAAGGAATGCAATTCTGAGTTGTACGGCTTTAAGAAAAAAACAAACAAAACCAAAACATTTATTTTCCGGTGCATGCATCCCAGAAGCAGCTTTTATTATAAATTAGTATTTCTGACACTTTGCCATCACTGGAGCACTTAATGCTTGTATTTGCCTGTTTTACTCTTAATGCTATTATACCTGGAGCTGCTCACCACAGTGACCTGTATTTCTAATTATTATGTTCTTGAAAATAGAGTGCATCTCCATCGTTGTTTGAAACTGGGCTTGCAGTGACTTTCTGCTCATCAGTTTCCAGTCATTCTCAGGAGCGATCCTTGTCTATCTTCAGACAGACTCACTTGGTGCTTTTCCATCTTTTCTTATATGTGGAAAATACTGATTTTACACGGCATGACAGGCTGGCCCGGCTCCTCCTCCAGGGGCTTGAGCATTGCGGGGACACCATCTCAGATCAGCTAGCTCCTTTCGGCACACCTGTTTCCCTTGGCAGTAGCAAGCTTGCTGGAAAACCTGGAGTTATTCCATCTTGCCTCTATTTTATCAGGATTTTGTTTGCAGGATCCCAAAGTTCTCGTAGGCATGAGCCATGCCTAAAGTTTTAAAACTTTAAAACTTTTCATTAAATGAATCAATGTTTAACATTTATAAAATTGTTAAAGTCATCAGACTGCCAAGTGCATTAGGCCTCTTAAGAAATGTCACGCGCTACATGTATCTTGTCACCATCAACACTTTTAGCCCATAAGTGAGTGAGTGTGTCCTCCCTGTGATCTGTGGGGGATTGTGACTCAGTGACCTCCAAGATTAAGGGAAGAATATCACCAGCTGAATTGTGAAGAAATCTCCTTAAATGCTTATAGACATGCACATTTATTAAATGCTAGTTTAATATGATTATATTTCCTTTTTCCCTTCCTCCTCTTTCCTCTCCAACTCTCACTTCCCTTTCCTTCCCTTTCCTCTTTTACAGTTTGGTTTCTTGAGAAATTTAGGTTATAAAGAATGGATCATGGGCTGAGGGTACAGCTCCATGGCTGTGCTTACCCAGCTTACAAGTGCTCATGAGGCCTGAGTTCCACCCAGCACTGACAAAAACTAACTTGTCATTTATTTTATTAAAATGTTCTTACAAATCAGGAGTTATTGATTTAATAGGGAAAGAACAATTTGCAGTCGAAAATAATTTCAAAATTGTGTTGTCTTAGAAAGGATGTTACCCTCTGGTCTGGAATTTGTGTGAAAGATGAAAGAGGCTCTTCCGGGGAGGCAGGAAGAAGCAGCACTGACCCAGCCTTTCATACAGATATCAGCGCTTGCCAGTATTACATAACGTGAGTTCAGTTATATACAAAGAACATTTTCAGTTCTGCATTTTCTGCCAAGAAGCCACAAATGGAACGACCTCATGATGTCTTCTGAGTTTTCTAATGGAATGCTCTTCCTTCCTCTAAATGGTTCTTATTTATCTTTCTATATTTAAATGTTTTGGTTCATCTCTCTTCTTATCATATGTTCCTCCAAATTCTTTTTATGAATAAACAAGTTTGAATAAATGTGAGTTGGGGTAGATAGATCTCAAAGGCAGCTTCAAACGAGGAATGTCCTATTATTTAATCATGAGAGAGTATAAATAGTTAACAGATGTTCAATATTCTCTCCTCTCTCTTTCCTATTGAGGGTAATTTATCCAGTCATATCTTATGACTTGAATCTCAATCGAAGTACCTACCAGATTTGCCTTCCTATGAGATGGTTGCACTTTAAGTTAGGAAACACCTAACTTAAGGTTTTGTCCTCTCCAAGCCTTTCACAAATTCCCAAATCTATGGGGGAATTTTTCTCTGAGGGAAAATTATTATGATTTATAACAATGATAAATTTAATTCAATAAAGAGAAAAAATCATAGAAAAGATATCGTTCCTCAGGATACCTTTGTTCCATCTCAAAAAACCTTGTGAAAATTCCAGTTATGAAATAAAATTTCAGAAATCAAATTTTTTCTGGGTAAAATCAAGAAATTATAGAAGGGTGAAGAGAACAATAGGCTGAGGCCCGAGGGAGTAATCTGAGGTATCTGAAATCTGAAATATGTATTGGGCAAATTATCTGAGGTACCATCTTTGGAAACTGGAGTTTCAAATCCTGAAGTGTCAGGTAACAGCCTCAGGTAATCAGACAACTCTTGGGTGCAGAGGAGACAGCAGTCCTTACTTTGCTCGTTTGTTCTGAGATGTCAGGTACCCAGTTCAGTGCCTGGCACCTCGTGGGCTCCCCCAAAACAGTAACTGTTAATACCACTATCAGCAAAGCTCAGGTTTAAGTTCTTCTCTTGCTGTTGTGCAATCTTGGGAAATCACTTTCCTTCCCTGATGAAGTTCATAATTCTTGGCACACCTCTCCAGGGACAAAGCTGTGAGCTGAATTCGAGCATCATGGCCTTTTTGGAGCATCCAGCTCACGTGACGATGAAGATGACCAGCGATAAATCTTACTGCCTCTATTTGAATCTGAACTTTGACATTTACCAGCCATTAGACTTTGGCCAAGTGGCCTGACTCCTCAGGTCACAGTTTACACATTTGTCTTATCAGGATAAAAATAACACTGATCCTATAGAGTTGTTATAAGAATCATAAAATTTAATGTAGGAAAGCGATCGATGTATCAGTAAATACGTAGTTCATATTCAGTACTAGTAATACTTGAGCCACTTTCGGGGAGATTATTCATGCTAGTGTTAAAATGCAAGATAATGGGGTGCAGAGGAGGAGATATGAATCTTGACTTAAGAGCGAGTAAGTCTCAAACGTTTGCTATTTCCCAGCCTTTCAGGGGTTCAATTCTCTGTGTGTTAAGTGGAAGTTCTATTATTGCCTCTTACGGTGTTTGGTTGTAAAGGTTAACTTCTGGTCACAGTGGTGAGAAACTTAGTATGGGTATTTCTATTTTCTCAGTACTGGGAAAATCTAAAGGAGATAGTAACTTGGCTAGGAACTCATAGCATTATTACTGGGCTATTTGTAACCTAAGATCCATCTTTAAGATCTCTGAAACCACTCAGGTGTGAACATTTTATTCCCCCACCTTTTACATTAGAGAAACCAGTAAGATGCTCTCCTCTGGCTTTGTGTGTGTGTGTGTGTGCGCGCTCACGTGTGTGAGAAACTGGCAGTTGTCATCAATATCACATTTCCTAAGAGACTGATATTAACCCAGCACTTTGTTATACTTTTCATCTCCCTGTCCTTCCAATAATTCTGATGTTAAACAGTGTCCTTAGTGACAGATGAGTAAACGGAGGCTTAGGGAAGATTAGTGACTTGCTCAAGGTCACATGACTTGTGGGTAATGAACAAGACTTAAATGGTCCAATCCTCTGTACCCTGTGAACTGAACACACACCTCCCACTGTACTTGCATGAGGCCTTTGTCCATCACTTGAGATGTCAGAATAGAAAAACAAAGCTTTTGGCATCAACTCTACCTTGAAATAGGCAAACTTGCCCTCTCATTTTGGAATCTGAGCAGGCCAGAGTAAGCAGACTCTTCCTAGACAGGAGGGCATTTAAATAAGACAGCAGATTTGCAGAGGCAGACCCTTGATCCCATAGCACTTTGTACCTTGATTTGCTTAAATTCTTCATCTCTGGCTGTGGAACAGAGTCAATGGCAAAGCTACTCTTCATGGGTGCTGCATGCATCCAAAGAAGCCAATGGCAGACGAGAGAGTGAAGTAGAGGACGTGCATTCCTGCATTCCAGATTTACATAGCGCGATGCCTTGGGTTTGCCTTCAGGACAGTTCTGCCTGATTCCATCACTATGCACTTTTGATAACTGTTTTCAATTATAAAAATTGCATTTTGTGTATGTGTATTGGGTAAATGAGCGCTTGTCTGTTCAATCTGCACAACAGAGGCATACTGACATTTTTATGTATGTTGGCCATGACTATCATGTTCAATAAGACTGAAGCAATTTTAGAATATGGTTTTATGCTAATATCATAGACTCTTTTGTCTGTGTGCAAAGTTTTGCAAATAGCAGCAGAGGAGAAAATATAATTTTCAATAGCTAATTATTGCTTTCACAAAAATACTAGAGTAGAAGAATTGGTGGTTCATTTTGTTGCATGATCTGTAGTATCTGAACTGCAGACTTGTGATTTTACTTCTGAGCCAGACTCTTGGAGATGCCGCATGTACCAAGACAGGTTTGATGTAGGTTACATTCAGTATGTGGGCTCATCTTGTGTCCCATTGCTGGACACTTTGAGGTATACACTGCATGTTTATAAATTATATCATTTCCTTGTGAATAATAGAATTATTGCCCTTTTGTTCTTGCAAGGATTCACTTCCTGAATGAATGCACCAAATGTCACTGAGCTTTTACTTTTAAATAGCTAATTTTAGGTTTTGTGAGTTTCACCTCAATTAAAAAAAAACTGAGCAAAAAGATGAAGAGGTGTTACTGAAGAATATTAGTGGGGGGAACATTTGAGGTCAGAGATTGCAGAAAGAGTGACTGTGGGTCTGAGGGTGGTGGCTAGCGGGGAACAGGGTTGGAGATGTTAAGGACACCAGCACTGGCACCAAACTGCCAATTTAAATCCCAGTCCCCTCTCCTGCTGAGGGCAGGCCTTGGGCAGGCCACCAATGTCCCCATACCTCATCCTTAGCCCCTGTGGCATGGCCATAACAACTCAGGGAGTTGTTAAAAGGCTTTAATGAAGTAACTCCCATAAAGCACTTGGAGCAGCAAGGGCCATCACAAGCCTTTGATGATCTTTCTTGTTTTTGTCATTTCATTCTGGTTGATTTTCCTCTCTGATCAAACCATTCCAGGTTGAGCTATGTCAGTGTGCTTTGAAATTTTATATCAATCCCTATTCTGTAGCTAAATGCCATCCTCGAATTAATTATAAAGAACAGCTCTTAAGTAAAGCTACCTCCTGGTTCCATAAAAACCTGAAGTTCCCTGGAACATTTTCCTTTCTGGTTTCCTTATTTTTCTATGACAAAGTTCTGCAAACGAGGTGACTTAGAATGAAAGAAATTTATTCTCTTACAGTTCTGGAGACTGAAGTCTGAAATAAAGGGGTCAGTGGGGCCATGTTTCCCCCAGATCTCTAGTCTGCGATCCTTCCCTGCCCCTTTAGCTTCTGGGAGATCCCAGGGTTCCCCAGTGTGTGTCAGTCTAATTCTCATCTCCAGCCACCATCTTCCTCTGTGCAGGACAATGTTTAAATTTCTCTCTTCTTGTAGGGACATCACTAACATTGGATTAGGGGACCCACCCTCCAGTATCACCTCATCTTAACTAATTTCATTTGCAGTGACCCTATTTCAAGTAGAGTCCCCGGGGTAGTGGGGATTAGACTTCAACATGTCTCTTGGGGCACACAATTCAACCCAGGACACCAACCCATCCCCATTCCCTTCCTAAATATTCATAAACTCCACTGACACATTTCTGTGGTCCTTTATAGGCCAACTAACTGCTGGAACCAGCTTGAGGGCAGAGAAAGTATCCCTTCTGCGGACACAGCCCTCATGTGATGAATGGTACTCTGTGCACACACTATCATGATTTAGTTATGTCTGGTTCCTTGGGCTGGTCTTTGAACTCTTTATGGGTAGGTATGATGTCATATTCAATTTTGGAGAGTAAAGTACTGGAGTAGGTGCAAATGTTATGGAAAATATGAAAAAAATATGGAAACTCATGGCACTGGAAAGAGACAAACAGCACTTGGAGATGCAGAAGAGCAAGGTTTATTCAGCACTGACGGAGGCTCAGAGGAGTCTTCTCCAGAGGCTGAGCACCGCCCTTCTTCTCAGTGTCTTTTATACAGTAAAGATTTTGGGTCTCAAGATTTTCTTATGCACATGAACTTGGTCTCTTTTCCCTTTTTCTAGACAGCTCTGGTTCCTGCCACAGCTACTGAGCAAGCATGATTAGAGAAGCAGAAACTACCAGGTTGCACTTATTCACAGAGATAAAAAGGGAAAAGAAACATCTTAGGAAGGAGGTGCTGCTTCACAAGGAGACCTCAAGAAATAGAAAAGCTAAAGAGGAGTGAAGGAGAGAGTGGAGGAAAGTAACTCAAGTGCCTGCTGACTCAATAGCCCTCACCTGTGAGCAGGATCAGGCCCTCAGATCTTTTTTCCCAATGTTCTGTAAATTTGTCTATTTCTTTTTTTAATTCTACCAATTTATGCTTTGCATATTCTGCAGATGTTGTTTGACACACATACATTTAATACTGTGACATTTCTTGGTGGCTTACCTTACATAAGGCCGCTTTCTGGCTCTGTCATCTACCTTATCTGATATTAATATAGTTACTCTTGCTTTGGTTTTAAACGTTTCATGTGATAGATTATTTTTCTCTTCTTTTGATTTCAACTTGCCTATATCATATTTAATGTGAGTTTCTTATAAACAGCATATAGTTGGGTCATGTTTTAAACACTTTTCCATTCTTTATCTTTTAATTGGTGTACTTGCGTCATTTGTACTTAAGGTAGACAGAATAATGGCCCCTCAAAGATGTTTGCACCCCAATCCCTCAAACCTGTGAATATGTTACTTTATACAGCAAAGGGAAATAAAGTTGTTATTCAGCTGATCTTTAGATGGAGATGCCTAGATTATTGGGTGGGTACAACTGTAATCATAAGGGTCCTTAGGAGTAGAAAGAGGAAGACAGAAGAGGTTAATTTGTGAGGTGAGAAGGACTCAAATTGCCTTTGTCTTCCTCCCTCCATTTCTCTCTTTCTTTCTGTAAGATGCCACATTGCCTTTTTGTGGGTGAATATTAATTATACAGAATAGTGGGTTTCACTGTAGGATGTTTGTACATGCATATGTTTCCTACAGCCATTTGTTTAGGAAAAGTCTTCAGGTGACATTTTTTTGTTTTGTTTTAGTTTTTCTTCATCTAAGAATATCTTGAAGTCCCCTTATTCCTCATTCCTGAAGGATATTTTCAGTGGGGATGGGATTTTGTGTTATCAGTTTTTTTATTTTGTTCAGCCCTTGAGAAAAATGTTTTGCCACCTGCTTGTGGCTGCCATGAATTCTGATGTCATTCCAGTTCTTATCTTTGGAGGTAAAGGGTTGTTTTTCTCCAGTCACTTTCAAGATTTTTTTTCTTGTTTTTTAGAAGTTCAATAAAGAGCCTTGATTTCTTTAGCTGTACTCAGCTTCTTGAATTTTTATGTCTCTTGCCAAATACATAAATTTTAAGAAATTACTTCTCTGGGTATTTATTAGTCCTGGGCCTCCTCTTCTCCTGTGATTCTGGTGATATAAATGTCATATCTTCGGTTATCCTCCACAGGTATTTAAGGTTTTGTTTAACATTTCTTTTCAGCTTAGTGATGGAAGTGTTCCCGATTGGGTCGTCTCTACTGTTTCCTTCATTCTACTGTTGAGTCTGTCACTGAGATTTTTAGTTTGATTAGCATATTTTTTCAATTCTAAACTTGTAATTCTAAACTTTGATTCATCTTATATCTTGTATTTTTGTGCTGAGCCTTTCTATGTCTTTGCTGAGGCTATTTATTTATTCTTTTCAGTTATACGTTGATAGTAGAATGTATTTTGACATATCATACATACATGGGATATAACTTCCTGTTCTTATGGTTGTACATGATGAGGCTTTTCATTTTTTAATTCATTTTAAGCACTGTCTCTGTCTACTTGGGCTACTGTAACAAAATATCCTAAACTGGTTAGCTTTTAAAAAGAAGAAATTTGTCATAGTTCTGGAGGCTGTGGTGTTCAAGATCAGGGAGTAGGCCTATGTATTGCCTATCAGTAGGGCCCACTTTTTGGTTTATAGATGATGATGCCTTCTTACTGTTTCCCCACATGGAGAAAGAATACAGGGCACTCTGGGACATATTTTTAAATTAGGACACTGCTCCTATTAATGATGGCTCTGCTCTCATGGACCTGAGACCAGCTCCCAAGGCCCTGCCTCTTAATCTCATCACCTTGGAGGTTAGGGTTTCAATACGTGAATTTTGAAGAGACATAAATATTCATTGCAAGGCTGTTCACAAGTGCTTATCAAAATTCCTATCAAGACTGTTGAACATCATTTTCAGATAATTTTGACATCATTTTAAATTCGGCATTTATTGAAGGATTCTTTTTCATCCAAGTTAAGATTTGCTGGTTGTTTTGATTCTTTATTAGAACCTGGATATTTTGCACATTAGGTTATGAAACTCTGTATCTTATTCATACCTTTTGTTTGATCTGGCTGTCTTTGACACTGCTATGCAGGAGAAAGAAGAGTGCTGGCTCAGTATTTCTAGGTAAAGTTGGACATCCACGGTCTCCACTCTGTCTTTTCTTTAATCCCAAGTGGGGAAGCTCTTCCTTGCTATTGGGCAGGAGAGTTCTGGCTACCATGAGTCCCCACTGACACCACAGTGGTTTCCCTGGGCCACAGCAAAACTGTTGATTTTCTATTAGGAGAGATGCTCGTTCCTGCGGGGGGGGAGGGTGATGTGGAATTCCCAGCTCCTTGTGGTCTCTGCAGACCACATGCAGAGGGGACCCTATTCCTTGCTAATGGGGACGAAAGTCACAGCTCCTCACTTGGCTCCTTCTGACTCGACCCTGGCAAGACTGTTGGGGTGCCTTATGATCACTGCACAGGGGTGGGGGGTGGTTGAAGGCTTTGCACTTGACTTTTGCAGTTGTGGATGAGGGAGAGGCCCCAGGTCTGTTTTCTTTTCTTTTCTTTTCTCTTCTTTTCTCTTCTTTTCTTTTCTTTTCTTTTCTTTTCTTTTCTTTTCTTTTCTTTTCTTTTCTTTTCTTTTCTTTTCTTTCCTTTTCTTCTTTTCTTTTCTCTTCTCTTCTCCTTCCTTCCTTCCTTCCTTCCTTCCTTCCTTCCTTCCTTCCTTCCTTCCTTCCTTCCTTCCTTTTCTTTCTTTCCTTCTTTCTTATTTTCTGTTGCATTTGGCTAGAAAAGAGCAGCTATTATCCCAAAGTATTCTGTTTTGCTAGGATTACTCTTTTTGGCTCTTTGGCTAGAGATAGCAAGCTTTTGATGGGTTTATTTGTGTCTGCGTACATTGGTGTTTCTGGGTTGTTGTATTACTAAATTCCAAATCTGTTATATAAGAGGCAGAAAGAAAACCCAGGAATTTACCATAATGTCTTCTTGGGGTTCTGAGGTAGGTTCCTAGTTAGTGGCCTGCTTCTCACCATCTTTCAGAAACTTCTTGTTTTTATTTCAAATATAATTTTCAAGATTTAAGTTGTGCTAAGTAGAAGAAATAGTAAAACATACCTCTGTATTTTATCTTTCCAGAACAGAAATCAGTAACAACTCTATTTTTATTATTTTTTGGTAACTCCGTGCCAAATGCATATGCAAAGTGGCAAGCATATAATAACTTTTAGGAAATAATGTTTGATCTCTGTGATGCACTCATCTATATTAACTAATTAATTCTTTCAACAGGTATTTTTCTAGGTGTAGAAGATACTGCAATAGCTTCCTAGCCAGTGTCTCTGGATCTTCCTATGGTTTCTTCTTCACATAGTAGCTAGAGTGAGACTTAAAAAATAAAGTAAATCATATCCCTAAAACACTAAAGAAACTCTTCTCCCTAACATGATGCAATGATTCTCCACCATAATTTAGAATAAACCTAGAGTGTTAGCTATGAATAATTCAAGTGAGAAAAATATCACTGTGACGAACCAGTAGGAGAATGGGAAGGAGACTCTGGGGCTCTGAATTCCCCTGGATCTGTCACCACCAGACTCTCTAACCCCTGTGGGGCTCCCTTCCTCTGTCTGTAAAAACAAGAGACCTCGGGGAGCCATTCCAAATATGTCACTCTCCCTAATAGTCTGTGAAAGTAGTAGAGATGAGGACTTATGTGCCATATACAGAATCTCAAATATTTATGTGATAGTGTGATTCTCCTTGTCTCTGAGAGAATCCAGAAAATTATCTACAATGATAAAAGTCTAAAATTACCTTCATGATCCCTGCACAATCTGCAAACGCTCTTTTTTAGCTTGCTCTCCTGTCTGGACTGCTCTTCTCCAGTACTGCCATGGCTCATTCTCTCATCGGCTCTAGGGGACCATCTCAGTGAGGCCTCTCCTGATGCCACGAGTCCCTATCCTCTTCCCAAATCCAACAGTCACTTTCCTGTTGCCAGGTTTGTTTTTCTCCTTAGCACTGTATTTTATATATTGACTTATAGTCTACTCATTTCACTTATCCATTGTGTTTGTTATCTTTTTGTTTTCTCCTTCTAAAAATTTTCTTTGACGGTAGAGGTTTTCTGTTTTAAATATTTTTTTAAATGCCACGTATTCAAAATTTTAACAGTGCCAGGTGCTCAAAAATAATTTGGAATGAATGGGTGAATTTATGTGAGTTGTGCTGTCAAACCTTACCTTCTCCTGACCAAGGCCAAAGACAAAGTAAGAGGTGAAGGGCCCAGACCCCTCGCCAGCCTTCAACCTTTTTTGCATTCATCAGTCTCCTGACACGCTGAATCAGGCTTCTTTCTGAAGGTGCATTTTTCTTAATTACAGCATTGAATTAATGGGAAGAATCGGGTTCCTGAAGCACTTGGATCACAGGAGAATGGTATTTAGGAGAATAAAATACCTATCACCGTAACTATCTATGGAACCTACTAGGGATTTGTATGTGAACATACAATCTCAGCAAAATGAAAGCACTTACGCAGCACGTGGTCTTGCTATCAACACTGGCTCATTCGTGTGGGTATGTCAGCCTCTTGCCTACTTCCTGTAACTGTAGGTGCTTAGCCACTGCTGGAGGTGTGGTGTGGGCAGTGCCGAGAACTCAGCATGGACACACATGCATTTCTATGGGCCAGGGCACCTCAGTGGCTGTCCCCTCTGCTCATTAGCATCTTCTGTGGAAATGAGTAGCTGATCCGTGAACCAAGAAGGACTCAAAGGGAGAGTGGAACTATTATATTCTTGATTTGCTTTGAAGTGGCATTTGTCCCATTTTTAACAATACTAAAATGCCAATTGGAAAGGAGCATTATCTTTAAAAGATCTGACAATATAAATATTCAAGTTTTCAGTCTAGCAACCAATGTAGAATCTGGTGAACACGTAGCTTCAGGGCATGAGAGGAAAGACTGCTTTGAAAGATCATAAATCTTGATATCTTTTAAGCCATTTTTTCTGGCAAGCTCAACATTCACAGTTCGCAGGGCCTGGCCAAATTCTGCATCTTACTATGAGGAGAATCAGAAAAATAAGGAGAATATAGAAAAATAAACTGAGACCTGAAGGAGAATCTTCAATTCGCTTGGTGCCCACACCTATGTTCCTCCCTATTATTCTTGATCCACTTAGGCTTCTACTGAGTTCTGAGTAACGAGTGGGGCCTGACATTCCCTTAGCGGATCCACAAGGTCACTTTTATTTCTTATGCAGCCCGTTGATCTAGTTCATCACACTAGTAAACCCTAGGATGGGAGCAACCTGCTCTGGACAGAGGAAGCTGCCCTACTAACGCATGTGAGCAGGTGAAGTTGGGTTGTAACATCTTCACTCTCTACAGAAACAACAACCACCCAACCACAAACACCAAAAAGCAAAACTAAAAAGCAGAGAACTACCCAAACAGAAAGTCTTCTTTAATTTTATTAAGAACGTAAGCCTGCAGAAAATGCCGTTTAAGAGGAGACAAGTTGGAAATGGAAGCCAACAAGGCTCTGAAACGTGAAATCCTGAGCCTGAAGTTTGGCTTAGGAGTTTGTCCCCTTCTAGATAACCTGACTTCATAAAATCCCACGAGTGAGAATCTCATGTACAATATGGTGCATTTATCACATTTCAGGTCATTTCTTAAACACATTTTTCAAACTGGTTTTAAGTTGCTCCCACTGTCTCTAGCAGAGGACGTTCAACGTGTAACTCCCTAACTATGACGGATAGCAAGCAACTGCTGCTGAAAACCCCACGCAGCACTGGAACTGCACCAACAACAGAGTCGCACTTGCAAAAGCCACACGCTCTGAATGATTTGTCTTTGTGATAAGATTTCATATGAAGTTTGTCCTGATAGGAACATTGAGAAGGCCCAGCTTGCCGTCTCCAATTTTTGAGCTATAAATCTTTCTGAGAAGGAAAAGCAAACCAAGGATATCGTATATATTTATTGATTCAGTTTCAATAGTTCCACGTTGGCTCTAGAGATATTTTAGTTGTCTACACCATATGTCACAACACGACTGTCCATTAGCCATTGATGACATATCCTGGGCTTCCTTTATGACTTTTGTCTTGATGAATGTGTGATTTCTGGGTAGGTAGATAACACGGCAATATATAATGTTAAGTGGGTGTCTGGAAAGGAATAGACTTTGTAACAATAATCTAATCCAGTGCGGTTATTTCCCAGCTTATTCAGTGCTCTTTTAATCCACGCTTTTTCTTAAATACTGTATTTGCAATTTAAGCAGCGCCACATGCTGCCACCGCCGTTACAAAGATACATTAGATTGATAGAACGATGCTACATTCTTTATGACTGGAGATAATAATGACTTCCTCTGTTCTCTCTAATCATGTTTTTATGGTTTGTTTTCCAAAATGCTGCATACTTGACCTTAAAAGGGGAAAAAGACTGCACATTTTCATTTGGTGAGTAATAAAAAGTTGGGCTCTCATTTTGCATTTAAACCTATGGGGAATGCATTTTACTATAAGATGTTTTCATTATGATCCCCAGGTCTCAGGCGATTCTGGCTGACTCTGGCTGCTTGAGGACTCTAAGTCTCCATAATTGAAAATAGATGTAGTGCCCTTTGACCTACTTCACTTTCCAAGTCTTCAAGCTGAAAATCACTTTCCAGTCTTCCTGGAGTTAGCAAGCCACTGTTCCTAGTAGAAGGGAACGGTAAGCTCCGGCTTCACTGTCCTCCTCCTTCACTAAGTTACCTTTTAATAGCTCTCCCTTTACAAATCCTAGAATAATGGGTGATAATGACACTGTCCATTGCACCTTGTTTAAAAGGTAGGAGACTTCTAATGAGTTCCTATTAGAAAAGTGCATCATTAGAACTGCTTGCTGCCTTCACGTGTATGTTAAGGAAACTGATCCTCTTCAAATCTTTGGATCTCTTAAGTTAGGTAATTTGTGTGTCCAACATTATTGATGTAAATGGAAAGAACCCACAAACAAAATGCCGAGGACTGTTAAAATAAAACTGACTGCAAATGTTATAAAAAGCACAATTGCTCCATTCCTTTGGAAATGAAATAACAGTGTAGATAAGGCAAAACCATATTTTGGAACTTACCCTGTAGTTAGTTAATAGCCTGGAATCTCCCAATTTTGGCTACATAGAACTTACTCCTAAGTTATGAAGTTGAGGGATAGAATAAGTATTTTTTTAAGACAGATTTACAAAATTTTCCACCTGTCAATCTGGGCACGGCTTTTAATAAAGCAAATGACCCTTGCCTAATGAAGTGTCTAAAACCCTTCGGTAATGCTGGCTAACTTAGTAAACTGAAACCATACAATTTAGAATTCTTATTTTTATAATTGAAGATTATACAATATTCATCTTTAAAGAAGTCTCACGAAATTTCAAGTAATATGCTTTAGAGAATATATTTTTGAGAATCTGAATTCCTTAAACTTCTGAGGAACCACAGATGAACTTCAACTTGTTGAATCTATTTGTTTCTTTCATGGGCTGTTTGTAGAAGGGTGTCCAGTGGTCTGCTACCCTCAGTATGCTTCTTTGATCTTCAGTAAAGTACCAAGTGCATGATCTGTAGCCTCTTTGCAGAATGAATTAGTTTCAATAAAACCTGAAATATTTATGATCCATCTAATGCATTTCAGTCAAGAATTTGAAGTTTATATTGCTTTCTAATATAGTGTAGAAAAACATGCTTTGCTTCTCATTAGAACTTAATTGAGTTCTGAAAATAAGTATCAACTTATTTTCAGAATATTGAAGTGGACCAACTTTAAAATGTAATTAATGACTAAAGTGTTACTATATATCTATACAGAATCCAGAAAATGTACTCCTATTTTTTTCCCAATACTGGGAATGAAACCCAGGGACATTTTACCACTGAGTCACATTTATGGCCCTTTTTATTTTTTCATTTTGAGACTGGGTCTCATCATTTGCTTAGGGCCTCGCTAAGTTCCTGGTGCTGACCTGGAACTTTTGATCCTCCGAGTCGCTGGGATTGCAGGTGTGTGCCATCATGCCCAGCTTGCCTGCTAATTTCTAGGTTAGTTTTTTTGTTCTCATGATTGGCACTCTGTCACAGCTCACTCCACGAGGGAGGGTGAAGAAGTAAACCTAAGTGGAGGTTTGTGTGCAGAGGAGAAACAGCAGTGAGAGGTGATTCTTGCAAGTGTTGAGGCTGAGCCCTGGGTCCAGTGACCACGTAGGTCTCCTTTTGCACAGTGAAGTCCCACGTTTGCCAAGAATGCCACACCTCTACGGCTATCGCTACTGCCACAGCTCTCGGGACAGTTTCCCTTGTTGCTGCTTGCAGGAGAATGATGGAGTAGGAAGCCATGGAGACCTGTCATACAGCAATGGAAGGATTTCTTATAGCATCTCGGAGCAGCGAAGGATTTCATAGCTCATCAGATCCAATCTCCTAATTTTATGGAGGAAGGAACTGAGATTCAGGGGTTTAAGACGCTTTCTCCTGGACCCACTTTCTCTCAATAGTGGGCTCATCGGACTTTTGGACCATTTCTGTGCATTCCAGGTGTTACTTGCGTGGTGTGTAGATTGTCTTTCCAGGGTCTGGGATCTTTGGATTTCCTCATCATCTTTATTGTTTTTAGATCTCTCCCCTTCTGCTTTCAGTACTTCTTGTTCCATTTCCTCTGGGGGCATCTGGATCTTTGCAAGTCTCATGCTGTGGCTGTGTTAGGGTTGGGGGACTCTGAGAAATCAAACCAGAAATTTGACATTCTGAGGCTCCAAAGAAAGTAAATTAGGATTTATCAAAACGTACACCAGGGAGCTCAGCCACAAAATCGATGGAAGGACTAAGCTTGAGTATACAACTCTTCCTGTGTTTTTCACAGGACATTCTTTCGTGCCTGCATTACCTATTAAATTTCAGAGGCATTTTTATTCAAGCCAGAACCAGAAGAATGAAAAGTTCATGAAAGGATCAAAGCATTTACTTCTCAATTTTCTTGAGCTATAGCATGAATCCCTTTACGTTGGTGAATTTATTCATAGAAATACATGTTTGCCGGAGGAAAAGAAATCTCCCAGTCTCCTGTCAGTGAGACACTCATTTGTTTTATCTGAGTTTGTGTGTGCGCGTGTGTGTATGTATTAGATGTGATGATGAATGATCACTTCCACAAATCCATATATCGTTTGGACTGGCTATAGTATACCACTGAACAAGTTATCTTGAATTCAATATGAATATAACTTCCGCTGGACACTTTAAGAACCTTTTGAAGTTTTTACTTCAGTGACTATAGATATTGACAATATCTTGAGACACTTTTCAGTTGAACAATTGGTATTAAGTAACACTTAGAAGGGTACAAGAAGTTTTAGCTATTGCACAGTGGCATGAATATATAGAATAGTCATGTACTCTGCATTTCAAAAAACTAGAAGAAAAGATTTTTGCAATAATTTGCAAAGAATTGATAAATGTTTGAATGCATAACCTGATTTAGACATTGCACAATGTATTGAAACATCATATGATATCTCATGAATACATGCAATTTTATGTACTTAAAGGCAAAAATAATTAAAGAAGAGACCGTTCCTTAAGATATTGGTTACAATAACTAAAAATAACCTTCCTGCCTTTCGCCTTTCATCTTCATGAAGTTCTTTTCTGGATGATGGTCGCAGGCACATTTGTGCCATTTCTGGGTTTGCCTTTCTATCATCACATTACATAATAGAGCGCTGCCCTCTGAAGTCTGTATGGGTACACTCAGTGCTGGCTTTGGTTGACGCAAATTAATTAGAATTATAAATTATTACATAACTCTTCTATTCTTCATCGGGAGCTGTAGTTAGACGTTGGCACTGGCTAATTAACGGGCTTGATTCTGCCTTTTCAGTGAGGCTGGCCATAAAGGATTCGATGCTTTCTTTTCTGAAACAAACACAAACAGCTTTGCAACTGTCAGAAATAACAGCAGCTCTTGAAGGCTAATCATTACCAGCTTTTGTCGTGCGGTTGTAATTGTTGCATGAATTCTGCTTCAATCAGGGGAAAATATGCTTAAGTGCCAGTAAAAGTTTTTATGCTGCTATGAAATTTTGCAATTTATGGCTTTGTACAGATCAGCCTGTGTTACTAGGCAACACCCTATGTGTCGTTCACTCAAATGATTCCTTAATCCCCGGCATCGCTGTCAATTCCAGCTTAAAAGAATCATAATGAACTATTAGAGGGTTAAGTTCTGATGGAAAAAGTGAAACGGAAGTGGTGATGCTAAAAAAAGGAAGCAGTATTTAAAAAAATACACTTGATGGAAAACAATAAGAATATTTAGAGCTTAATTGCATTCACCTCAGGGGAAAAAAAGAGAGAGAGAAAGAGAGAGTGGTTCCAAATGGATTTAATGATCATGTAGTTCTCTGATTGGCCATTAAGCGGCCAGGTTTTGGGTACTTAAGCAATCATCTTGGCGATGCTGGTTTTAATTAAGGAGTACACTGCAGGATATTCAATGACCAGGGAAGTGTGGTATCGCTGCTTGCTTGCTGTGCATCCATATGCATTTGAAAGAAGATAAAACCCTGAAAGAGAGAGAACAGCTCTCTCCATCCATCTTTAAACATAGTCTGCCTGAGATTCTGCATGGCGGCCATGCAGCACCCACCGAGTTTCAAAATCCACTCCAAGTCTCAGAAATCTCATTTAACAGGCAAGAAATTGTGACTTGTTCCTCAAAGCAATACCAGATTAAATGGCAAGGGCAAGAACATGGATACCTCAGGGATGTCTGATGACTCAGAAGGATTAGAAAAACCCTAGAACCAGTGCTGGAATAGCGGCGGTAACCTTGGCTTGTGGCTTGGAAGTACTTTCTGGTTTGAATGCTTTTAGTGTTTTGAATTTCTGTTCTTGTTCTCAAGCAGCTTAACTGATATTTTGAAAATAGCTACTATGCCAAAAATAACAAAAGTCATGTTTTGAGCGGAAGCTCCCCATGTTTTATTTTAGTACAACTCTCCCATATAGGAAATGCTTCCTAGGTGAGCTCCTGTACCGAGTGGGAACTCTTCATCTGACTTGCCTGGAAGGGAGAGACGTGGGTTCCCACTCTGGCCGAAGTCTGCCCTCAGGTACCCAATCTCATTACCCCAAGGTGGCCCAGGGAGCAGGGTCAAGAGGATCCCCTGGGGCTTGTGAGCTGCTGGCCTCTCAGGCCCCACCCAGATCCACAGCATCAGGAACTCCAGCCCCACCTGTTCTGGGGTGAAGTGACTTAATGTTTTTTGACTTAGGAGAGCAGTGTCCTAGCAGCACTAAACAGCTCTAAAGAACGGCTTCCTCCTGCCACAGGCCCTTTGCTTTGCAGCCTTGGTGTCCCTCCAGCTGGGAGGTGTGATCCCTGGGGCTATGGAAGTTGTCACTGTGAAGAACTGAAAAGAACAAGCTGCTACTGAGCTGGGTTCAGCTGATCAGAGCAGCTCTTCCACGAAACTCCAGGCTGTCTTCCTAATCACCTACCTTCCCCTTCTCCCCTTGGCTAGATCCCTGGGGGTCAGTTGTCATTTCCTCTAATTGCCTTTCCTATTCTCAGAGTTGACATACATTGTGATTTTAAGAGTCCTAGAAATATCTTTTGCTCCGAAGCTTCTTCCCTTGTCTGATTTTTGGGAGTGGCGATTCCACCTCCAGTCTGTGGGTGGTGGTGTTTTGTGTTAAAACACAAAGCCTCTGTCAGGGCTCAGCTCACCTTTCAGAGCCCTAGAATGGTGGGCCCAGGGATGGTGGTGGGGGTGGGGGTTGGAGAAGACCACGTTCAATGACCTTTCCCTTTCCTAACGCTTACAATGTGTGAAATGTCCTTAGGGCCTTTCAGACAAAATGGAAGTCAGACTTGATAAGGGGTAAGGGGTGGGAATTAATGAAGGTAAATTGGACCCTGAGAAAGAAGTTTGCCAAGTACTGCCATTTTGGCTGGTGAAGAAAGAGTTGGGAACCTGGGATCAAAGGTCGCAGGAATGAAGGCCTGGGGTTGGACTAAGCTCGTTAGAATCCCTTCTCTCCCATCTCGTCCTCCTCCTCCTCCCCCACCCATCCTCCTTATCCTTCTTCTTCTTTTGTTTCTTGAGTCTGTAGGAACCAGGAAAATCACTCCACTTCTTTTAGTTCCACTACTTTCAATTGTGTCCTGTGGTCCTATCTCATGGGTCCTGGTTTTCAAGTTTTACGGAAGAATCTAGCAAAAGCCAAGTCAATCCGCTTAAGAGGGAACTTGGGGCTTCTGTGGGCATCCAGGATGGAGGTGAGGAGTATGGAGGGGAGGGGACGATTATACGGGGGACCTTGTACTCCAAGAAGTTTAGTCCTGTTGTCCCCTCTGGAACTGACTGAATGAGACAGAGAAAGTGCTTCTGAGTGGATTTCTTATGAAGGGTAAGGGTCTGCTTAGTTTTGCCCTGGGGCAAAATGGTGTAGTAGATGCAATTTGTGCTTAAGGAGGAGCCCAGGAGGAATAGGTGAAGTAGGAATGGGAAGAGGAGAAGGCAGGAGGAAGGAGCCAAGCATCCCTTCCACCTGTGGAGGACACCAGGGAGCTCTGCCCAGATTCTTTCTTCAGGGCTGAGACCTAGTCTTCCAGGGTTCAGAAGTTTATCTGTCAAAACCTCTCAGGTGAGTTTGTTCCTTGCTAGAGAGAGCCATCTAGGTCTTTCAGAGGACAGAGCACAACCAACAACTGGCCAGTGTGGAACATCAATGGTCAGGTCCTTGCCCCAGTTTGGGTAAGCTTGCAAGGCTATTCCAGCTCCAGAACTCCCGTGGAATTATCTGAGACCTTCATTGAGCCTGTATCTCTGCATCCCAACCTCATCTTCCCATCCCACTTCTTTTCATTTACTGAATTCTGCAAACTTGGTGTTTTGCCCCAGATAACATAAATGAGCCCCAAATGTATCTAGGTAGTACATCCTACCCTTACTCTAAATGTCCTGGTAGCAATGTTCTGGAATCTTTAATACAGTCACCAAACCATGGTGCTGGACTTAGATAGAAAAAATTCAGATGTTGTCCTGAAGTAGGTTATATCTTGTGTAATAAGATAACATAATAGGATAAAGAGTACTTTTACTTTGTGGAAAAAGTATTTAGAGAATGGTTTCAAGTTTGGTTTGGAATCATAGTTTTTTTTTTTTTTTCTTGCCTTAAATTTGAAGAGGGAAAAATAAGGGAAAACTATATTGGGTCCTCATTTAAAAAGTGGATTCTGGGCTCTTAGAATGGCAGAATGCAAATGACATCACAGAAACACCCTTTATGAATGTTTCTATTTTTTTCTCTCTTTTATTAATATACTTGAATTAAAAAACAGACAGGGGGCAGGGATGGAGTTGCATCCTTGGTATAATTGCTCCTACCAAGGTCCAGATATGGCCCTTAATAATCAGAAGATTATGAAAAGAATGTAGAATTCAAGGGAATAAAAATCAAGCTCTAATTTCTGTAAAATTAGTCACCTGCAACCAGTATTTTTTAAAATGCGAGCCTACGTTAATAACATTGATAATTTCCATGCTTGCATGGAGGTCAATGGAGAAAATGGTTCATTAAAACATGTACTTCTGTGTAGCAGCTACGTAACAATTTGCATTTTGAAATAAAGATATTGTTTCAGTGTCTTTAAAAATTCTGCAAAAACTGTGGAACATGAGAACTTCGTAAAAGCTAAGTCCAATGATGTGTTAAATGAATATAACGGGGAACAGGTGAGAGGGTGGCTGGACTCAGTCCACCTCATTCACCCTGATGGATGAATCCCACGGGTGTGCTTGGGAAGGACTGGGGCACAGCACAGACACTGCCACAAAGGAAGAACTAGGTGGTCCCGGGCAAGAGAGAACAGGAAAACCAACACATCAGACTGGCAGAAAACAGGAGCGCTGATGAAGCATGAATTCTGAATAAACCAAATTATGAAGGTGCTCAATTCCATGGAGGAGTTTTTCTGCTTTTTACCATTCGGACTGGGCATTACTATTTGGGAAGCATAGCTTGTCAGTGATAGGGGAACAGTTCTCTACCTTAGCAGTGTGGGTTGAAATTTCTCCTACAGAATTTCTTTAAGGAAAGAGTCTGACAATCTTTTTGGGGGAGAAGATGAATGTCTGCATGGTTGACATTCAGCAAGGGCCACTCCTGGGATGAATGGCTGGGCTGCCTTATGTGAGAAACTGGGTATGGAGTTTGCTTCCCCAAGGGAGACGATGTTAAAGGAAGAAAGTGGGTAGAGAGGGTGATTTATGAGATGGGAATGAAGTTTGGTACTGTATGGTAACTCCAGGAGAATTGTCCAGAGGGGCCCAGGACTTTTTGAACCAAGGGTATCTCCTAATGACACAGCGTGCCAATGTGCTGTGTCTGCATGTTTGTGTGTGCACAGGTGGAGGTGTTTCCTACCTGTATCACATGGAACAGGGGCATCTTATAGGCTGTTTGGAATAATGAGATCATCTTTAAACTGAACTGGGGAGGCAGATGGTTGGACCAGGAGAGACCGAAGTAACATATGCTCCTCAGGCTTCTGCAGTGATCATCAGAGATCTTGGGCTTTTTCAGGGAATCAGAGCAGATCTCATCCAAGATTTCAGTGGACTCAGGTTTCCACTGACATCATAATGACATCATTACCCCCGTGAAGTGCACCACTGGCTAATTCAGGTCATCATACTGGATGCCCTTCCATCTTGGTGTCATGTTCTTGGCATTTATAGAAAAACATTGCAAAAACAGCTCATCTTAATCAGGCCTAAATGAAAATGGTGCTTAGAAATGATCCATTATGTGACTGTGTCTCCATCCATTCCGTCTCCCATTTCACTGGGAATTCTGTGTTGAGTACATTACTGGGGGAACCTGGTCTGCTCTTGCTTTGATAAAGATGGACCGGAACTTAGTGACGCCATCTTTCCACCCCAGTCACATGAAGCTCAGAATCCAGTGTTTTCCTCCATCACAGCAACTTTTCCACCACACAACCAGTGGCTTTGCTTCTCTTTTCCGTGGTTCTTCTGTGGGATTTACTTGTTATCTCCCTGCTTCCATGGGCTCTTCACTTAAAGTCACTCAAATCGCCTATGGAAGTATTGAGAGTAAAAATAAGATACACCTTTGATTTTTGTTCAATATAATTGTTCATCAGAATCATATCCAAAGCTAAGATCCCGCAGTGTGTCCTGGTGGAGCTGCTGGCGGCAACACAGGCTCAAGAGTCATTTCTGCACTTGGTGTCTTCTCTGAAGATTAGCTGCTCAGTGGAACTGCACCTTTTTTTTTAGTCTTTCATGGGAGTGACTGCTCCAGCTGCCTTTCCTGCAACATTTGTGAGTGACTTTGAAACGTACTACTCTGCACAAGCTTAAAAGATTTGCCTACTTAGCCCAAAAAATAACACTGTTCTTTTTAACACCATTTTTCCACTGAGTAGGCTATTTGGATAGAGTTTATGTGCAATACGGTTTGAGAAGGTGTGAGAACAGAGACAGGAAAGAGAGGGAAGAGGCACTGTATAGGTTGTAAAAACTGAGGGAGTAGCACTTCATTATTTGCCACAATGCACTGCAGCTAATTCACATGGCCTAAGTCTGTCTTTCCTTCCTCCTCTGCCCTAGGGATTCTCAACCTTGTCATGATTGACACTTTAGACCAGACAGTCCTTTGCTGGGTGGGACTGATCTGTGCATTGTGGGACGTTTAGCAGTATCCCTTGGCCTGTACCCATGGCATGCCTGTACACCCTCCCCTGAATTGAGACAGGCAAACATGTCCAAACATTGCCAAATCCCCCTTGGGAGGACACAGTTGCTTCCGGTTGAGAATCACTGTTCAACTGATCTCTGTGCCACATCCCTGCTTTCTAATGCATCATGGCGGCTGGCCTTGGATCATGTTGGGTCATCCCTTAACCTGTGGCAGCATTGCCTTGCTTTAAATATTTAATGTGTGATTGCTTCTCTCTGCATGTTTTACAGAAGGGGGAAAAAAAAAAGAAAAGGGAAAACAGCATGTTCTGCCTGTTGCTACCCTTTTCTCACCTGTCCTGTCCTGAACGGCATCCACTTTGAGGTGGTTCTCAGTGATGCTGCTAGAAGCTTTCTCCATCCTCCAGGCCTCTGTGTGTGGTTGAAATAAATCCCATGTTTGTTTTCATTATTCAGCTCTATTCTTCATCTAAATCTACTGCCAAATTGGGACTATCTCTTTTAAAAGGAAATCTCAAAATATAATTTGTGTCTCCCCAATATTTTTTTTCAAAAGAACATCATTCCATTGGGCTGGAAGAAGGTAGAACTTGACATGAAAATTAATTTAGGAATTTCCTTCCTGCTCCCACTTAGTAAATGCTATCTAAATTCTTGGCTGCAGAGAAGACCAGAGCATTTAACTAATTACTGTGACAGTTAACAGTTGTAGCCTGCTTATTTGCTAGAGCCAATACAAACTCATCCGAAATCAAATTACAATAAATGTAAAATTGAGTACAATAGGGTGTAAGGTCAATTAGTGCTTTCTATTACCAAGCCATTTTCAAGGACAAAGACTATAGAAATCCTGACTTGAAATCCAGTAAACGTGGCCTAAGACAAAGTTAAATATTAGATTGATTTGAAATAGATAGGCATGGACAATATTTTGGGGAGTACCTACGCGATTCATAATTTGTGATGCCACTTTTGGGTGGGGGAGGTGTGGAATATGGCAATATAACAGCAATTAAGAGCACAGATTCTAGAGACATGATTTCTGGGTTCAAATTTCAACTCTCACATCTATAGTCACATTCTGTTGAACAGATTTCTAAGCTTCTTTTTGTCCCATTGGATAATAACAGAACGGACATGATTGGTTGTTGTGAGGACTGAATAATATAATGCATATAAGTAGAGAGTTCAATGTCTGTCCTATGGTAAGAATTTGATGAGGGATAGCTAGAAAAATGTCAAAGAAAATTGGATTTTGGAGGATAATCTTGATAGGAAACCCATCCTCAACTGCACTAAAAGTAAGCACCCAAATGGAAATATGGGGACATTTCTGGAAGAAGGCAGAACAGATAGGATGACTCAAGGAACAGCTGTAAGGTGATTCAATGGAAAAGTCATTCTCCTTATTTTCCACTTACTACATGAATGAAAAAGAATAACAGTAGCTTGGTAAGAGAATTGCCTGCATAACCTCTAGCTAATGCATTCTGCTTCATGTGCATGCATGTTTGGAAGCTTCTCTGCAGCACCAATGGCCAGGAGAAGGCCACAGGTAAAAATGGGTCCTTGACTGGGGGTCTTATGTTAGCCAGAGCTGGCTGATCCCCAGCAGGTCTGCTCAGTAGTCAGTGTACAGGATGCTCCGCTCTGGTGACCTCTGGCATTGCTTCTCCCTGTTGCCTAACACCAGCCTGCTTTCCATCTGCCATTTTGGAGGATTGAACCTTATTTGTTTATTTATGGAAAATTATCCTTTAGCAATTGTATGTGCTCATATGGCATAGCAGAGCTTTATCAGGCACGGAAAAGAAGTTCCATGAGATAAATCCCAATTCACTTGATGGTTCAGCCCAAATCTCTATTTTTCATCTTGTTTAGTTTTTCAAAATAAGCTCTATAGGACATGGAAAGAATCAGGAACTAGGCCTCAGGGTAGACGTGTCTCATCATCATTTGGATTCTTGAAGCCAAGTAATCTGAATAGCAAACTAGCTTTTAATAGTTCAAAATTAACATCATTTATTCACCAAATTTATATCTCTTGTGCATATAGATAAATATTTTCTTATCACACTGCTTGGGGGTAAATCTTAAGGTCTTTAAACTCCTAGAGGCTTATTTGTTCAGTGCTTTCTTGTGTTTGAATGATTTAGAATGAACTACTATTAGAGCTAAATTGTCTCATTCTAAGATACTGTCTTGTGAGAAAAAGGTGGTAGGGAGTACTAATCAGATTTCTGTTTCTGGTTTCTTTTGATTATGAAAATTGTTTTAACAATTGCATCATTTCCTGAGCAAGGTGAGTTGGCTTAATGAATGGATGTCTTTTCCATTGGATTTGGCAATGTAGAATGCTGTTTGCTGGTTCTGTGAGATCCAGAGGACTCCCAGAACCCCATCTAGTGAGAAGGGTCCAGGCAGCAAGGTATGTGGTACTCATTTCTGCTATTTTATGACGTCATAGTCTAATCATTTTTATTATAACGTGCACGTAACAGAAGAATATTTCACTATGGGGGAGATAATAGCAGGTATTGTCAGTCCCAGCTCGGTGCCTACATCACCACACCCCTTCCCCTGTGAGATATCCTGGCCTTCACTCTCCTACAAGGAGGCACATGAAAGAGGGGTGGTCCACAAGACCCTTGTTTAGGTAGAGATGGAGACATTTTGGGACTTAGACAACATAACTCCTCTTGCATGGCCACTGGATGATGTGCTGCACACTAGACAAGGTAAATTCTTATCAGTCATAAGCAAGAAGAAATGCCTGCAGATCTTAGCTGTGATCTCTCAGTTAAAGATATGGACGTTGAGTCCAAAGTGTGGGGTGGCCAGGGATACAGAAGGGCATTAGTAAATCAAGAATCACCAGGGCTCTCCTGCCTTTTCTGTTCACTTTCAATATAGACCGCTTCTTCCATGCATGGGGGACATGGCTGCTAATGTGCCCTCAGGTTGGTCTGGGTCTAGACCAACATGGCCCCAGGACCCTGCAGCTCTGCCATGAGGTCTTAACCCTGGGAGACCTCCTGTCCACTCCTCAGTCTATCAGTCTCACTTTCTCCTTATTTGCCTTCTCTCTAAGGAATCTCATCCTCAAATATCTCAGGGGTGGTTATTTTCTATCAGTCACCACTTTTTTGACCTCTTTGAGTCAGTGTTCCCTACCCTGGATCCCCAGGTTGGCATGTATCCACTGGAGAAAGCTGCAGCGATATGCAGAGTAATGAAACTGGAAATCTGTGTTTTCAGAACTCTGTGAGTCTTTCCGTAACTTGGCAATCAAGTACTTCTCACTTGGCTGTCTTTCATGCCATCTGCAGAAGATGACTGGAAGGCCTTGCACACGTTATAAGTTGTGTGTTACACAACTCTAGTCTCCCGGCACTGAGCAGAGGAACCATAGAAAACTGATTGAACCTATGAATGATTGTATTGACTGAAAGATGGATTTGTTCATAGGGGAATAAAGAATTAGAAAATATACCACTTGAATTCTGCTGGGCACCTAGATCTTTGTGGAACATATTTTTTTTCTGCATAAACTTTAAGAATATTCCACAAATAAGGAGTGCACCTAAACTCTAAATGTGTTCATGAAGAATGAATCATGGCATCCCATCCTGACATTTTGGTAAGTGAATCTCAACTTCAATATTAAATGGTATTACTGACAAAGCAAGAATAATCATCAAGGTTATAAATACTTCACAAGGGGGGTGGGGGAAAATGACAATATAATTTGATGAAATTAAAACAAAAATGAGATATGGAATGTGATATTCATGTCAGTTACTAAATGCGTGAGCTGGAGGATATCTAAATACCTTTCAGAAATTGCTTCAGAAATCTCTTGGATTGAAAAGGGGGAAACTGTTAGGAAGCTGACCTGAGGGATTTCAAATAGAAGAAGCTGATACTAGTATTTGGGATGAGCTACAGATTAATTGTTAGAGTTAAGCCCTTTGTGAAAATAATGAAACCCTGGAGTGAGGTATTCTGTTAGTGAAATGAAAAATAATATGAAAGGAAAAGAACATGAGTTATTTCCAAGACTTCTCTGAATGACCTCCTCACCCTTGGCTTCCACCAACAGTTTTATGATCACCGGAATCCTTGGGCCACAACTTATGGAGCAGAATGAGCACATTGGCCTGCCCCACATGGGCCACAGGAGCAAAGAGGCCCAGGTGGTAGAAGGCAGCAGCCTCCCACGGGAACCTTATGTGACCATTGCTTCTTCCGGCCAGTCCCATTCTCACCCTTGTGGGCAACACCTGGATCCTTCCAGTAAATTTCTTGTTTCTCCTTAAATTTAGCAAACACCCCATGCTGCTGAGGCTGTGGTGAGATATGTTCATGCACAGTTGTGGCATTATAAATCATTTCAAGTTTCTGGAAAATATTTGGCAATGTGTATTAAGAATTCAAAAACATTTAGACTGTCTACTCAGTTGTGCCATGGATAGGAGGGTGAGGAATGATCAGTTTCACTGCTTGAGAGCCGTCACATCACAGTGATTTAGGATGCTGAGAAAAGTCAGAAAAAAGCTAAATGTTCCAATTTGGTGACTAGTTAACTACATCAGGGTGTGTCTGTATTTTGTAACATTGTGAAAATACTGAAGGGTTCTAGCAAATATTTAATGGGTTAGGAAACTACCATGCAATCATGTTAAGCAAACAAAAGAAATCTGTATACAAAATTCTATATCCATTATGACTTCAGGGTCGTAATTTATATATATATAATTTTGTATTAAAAAAAAAAAAGTAGAAGGAAGTAGAATAAAACATTTAAGTGATCATTTTTGAGTTGGGAAACTAAAGATGACCTTTTAAAATGCTTTTCTATATCTTCTAAATTTCCCATAAAAGTCATGTCTATAATTAGAACAATTCCACTTAAAAGTTTTGAAAAAAAATTATGTATTATTTTAATGTTATAAGGAAGGAGAATTATTTTTGCACTGTATGGAAAACTAAATTTCAAAATAATGTGTTTATTCCATGTTGTTCCATGTTGTTCTTTGTCCTTTCAGTGGTGGGATACAAAAATCTGTAGCTATAGAATCAAGCTATCAGTTGAGCCAAACTTTAAATGAAAATATGATCATTCTTATCCACAACTGTCTTATTTTAGAAATAAATAGTATCTATTTTAAGTAGTGAACACTGGATACCTTACAATAAAATTATTTTATTTCAAGGTAAATATAACTTTTCCAGATTTTAATCAAATAACAGCAGTTTAGAGATAAACATATATGTGTGGAATATATACTCTTTAAAAAATAGTAAGGCATTATGATATATAATCTTTTTACCCACAAACTATATACATTTCTCAGATACCAAATAGACAGGACTAGGAAGACACAGCCACCAGGGACCAGGGTAAGAGCTTTGCAAGTAGTTTGACATTTACGCGTGATTTGTATATCTAAGCAATCTCACTGGCACAGTTTTGGAAGTGTGAATCTCTAAGAAGGACTGAATTTCACGAAAGGTTCTGCAACTTGATGACTACTGCTCATCTAATCCTTGAACAAAATGCATCTTAGCAGGAAGGCGTGGGCCACGGTTGCTCTTAGCTAAACAGGTCCTGCGGGAACTGGCAGAGCAATCTTGAATCAGATTTCCTTTGCTCTTCTGAAGGTTTAACAGATCCTAAATACCTTTATGTGGAAATGAAAAAAAAAGGACAGAACAAGAGGAGACAGGGAGATTGCGTTGCTGCTGGTAAAATTTTCCAAATGGACACATTTTGTCCAGATTCTGAGGTCATTCTGAGCAGCTGTCATCTATTCAATGCAGAGCGTGGAAAAGCGTGGCTTTGCTTTATTTTGTGGCAAAGGGGAAGAAAAGCTTTTGTTCAGAGCTTTAGAAAAGTAGCGTTGGACCTCTTCATCTGCGATCTGCTTACATTCTGCAAGGTAGCTAGTGCTCATTTGGTAGCCAAATGCTCGAGAGGAATGTTTCCCCGGCTCTTCCTTTTGCAGGTCTGCTTCACGGACAGGTCACTCAACCTCAAAACACGGCGCTGACTTCTTGGCAGAGGAGCTTAAATTATCGGAGTGGCGGTAGGAGAGCGTGCTCATTTTTGTTGATAGACTTGAGTGGGTCTTGGGCTTAGGGGGAATGTATTTCAGAAGCTGGAGAAAATATTTTTTGAATTTTTTCCCCAGAAAGCCATAGAAAAGAGGATTCAGGCAATTATTAAAATAAGCGATGCAAATGGTGATGGGCATGGCCGTGTCCACGATATCTGAGATTCTGCAGTTGCGGATGACGCCCAGCTGAATCAGCACATCCAGGAAGGTGAATATTTGGTGGGGAACCCAGGAAAAGAAAAAGAAAAGCACGATCGCCATGATGATCTTAAAGATGTCATCGTTTCTTGGCTTGTTCTTCTGGATTTTATAAGCCTTCTTGAGGGCCTTCCAAATAAGAGTATAACTTGTCAGAATGATCAGAAAAGGGAAAATGAAACCCAGGATGTTTTTGGTCAGGCCCATCCCTATGGGGAGGGTCGGGTTGTTGGAGTCGTAATGGAAAGCACAAACCGTGACATTGGTGTTCTCGATGAAAAAGACATTTCGGTGGATGACAGATGGCAGACTGGCCAAGCCGGCCAGCAGCCAAATAATGATGCAGGTGACTTTGGCCACCAGCATCGTGCGTCGCAGACGAGATTTCATTGGGTGGACGATGGCCAGGTAGCGATCAATGCTGAGACACGTGAGCAGAAACACGCTGGCATAGAGGTTGAAACTGACACTGGCCGAGGCGATCTTACACAGGTAATTGCCAAAGGGCCAGCGGTATTCCATGGCAGTGTAGACGGCCCACAGCGGCAGAGTCAGTAAAAAGCACAAGTCAGCCAATGCTAAATTCAGAAGAAAAACACTGGCCACAGTCTTCAGTTTCATGTAGAAGTAAATGACGATCACCACCAAACTGTTTCCAAATATTCCCACCACGAAGATGATGCTGTACAGTGTGGGGATCATGATAAAGATGTAATTGTGCCTGCCGGCTTTGGGGCAGTCATCTTGGATTCTTTTGATACCATCGTCAATGGAAGAGTTGAGGGTCATTTTGATTTCCAGGGTTGAAATAGTGTCAGATGCTATATCAAACGCTCCTGGAGAAAACAGAAATAAAAATGGAAAATATTTTAACTTTCAGTTGTCAGCAGTTTTATTTTCCAATCATAAATCCAGTAACTCAACCTGAGTCTTACAATAAATGTTAGATCACATTTTCTTGAAGAAAGATTGTGAACTGATAAAGTCCAGGATTACATGTTTAATTGTAGACGTTTCCTTTTGCAGGAATTGATACGTATCCTCCAGAGCAATAGGAGTGGAGTTTGATGTAAATAAAACTGCCTAAGAATGTTGCTTTCATATTTTTCCTACAAGTAAGTCCTAGTTTCTAAGTGAGTTGAAAACAATCTAAATCTTGGAAAACACTACTGAATTAATCTATTTATTCAGAACAACTTGAAAGTTTCTCCCGAGGAAAGCAAGGCTAATTAATTTATCCTTAACCTCAAAAGGGTGGCACAACTCTCTTGTATTCTTTAAACCGTGGATTTCATCTGACAATCTTTACTTAGGTATAAAAGTTATCAGAATTTCCCTAAGTGGTCAGAAGAGCTGCTTTTAAGTTACTGAGAAGTTGGTCATTGTGAGAAAGGGTGGAGGGGTAAGAGGGAAGGCTTAGAACTCGGGGAAGAACATTCTTTTCATGATTTTACAGGCTGCTACGGGCTCTTATGACTTATTCTGTAACTTCCAACTTAGATCATCCAAAGATCCCAGATCCTCCCACACTCATTCCTCCTAGCTGTTTCTGGAGCTGGAGACAGCAGCAGTTCTATAGGAATACACTCTGCTCTGAGTGAGTCCATCAGAAAGTCCTGCAGAAGAGGTTGAAGGTGCTGTGACAGTTATATCACAGGGTGTGATACAGGTGTCCTGGGGGAAAGGTCAGCACTAGGCACAGGTAGGGGCAGCCAGGCAGGCCACAGGTGCTGGTGCGTAGATCCTCCTGCTAAACCCAGAGCAGATCCCTAGAAGTGAGGGGCTGTGCATTCCCCATAGCAACGTGCCCTGGGGAAGAAGAACAACATCAAGGCACCCCTGATCTGCCCAGCATGGCTGTTCCTGGCATCCAGGAGAGCTGGACACACATTCTTAGATGAGTGTTCATCTTGGTACAAAGGAGTGTGGCAAAGGATGAGACCCCATTGCTGGCTTTGAAGAGACACTGCATGAGAAGAAGGGTTCCCAAGTAGTCCTTTGCCTTCCCTGAGTAGGTGACCTTCTCTCCCTCTCCATGTGTTCAATTCCACATCCTCAACATCTTCTCCTTTGACACTTGGCTTTGTGTACCCTCAAACTCTTTTTCCCTCCTTTCGCCCATTAGCAGTCACTAGCAAGCACTAGCTACCCCCATCACATCTCCTGTACAGCCTTCCCAACTTTTCTGAGTTGCTTTGGAACTTGAGATGCAGGTTTGGACACTCCAGTCATCCTGACCTATTGTCTTCCCCTTGGTCGGTCAGCTGTGGGAGGGGGCCCGCCTGAATCTTCTTGTCTATTACGGCAGGTTCTGGGGCATTTCAGGGGTAGATGATAAAGGAACCACGGCTGAGAGAGTGAGGGAACCACAGGAAAGACCAGCTGGAACCAAAAACTGTGAGTACAGAGTATGGAGAATCGTGTCTATGGGGCTTAGGAAGTTGGTTTACATCCTGCTCCTCACAGACCACAGAAGACAGCCAGGTCAACCTGGGCCACACCATGGACGAGAAGGCAAAAACAAACCAGCAGAAAACCTCAGAGACCACGTGAAGGAAACAGAAGATACAAAGAAGGGATAATTTCACAAAAGCCAGGGCCAGGCTTCTAGGAAGGTGTGACTAGTTCTTCTTCACTTTCCTTGTTAATATTCATTTTAATATAGTTATTGAACTTATGCCAATTAAGAAGTATGATTTCCTTAGATAAATATTCTTTACTAAGAGTTGATTACTTCATCAAAGGCTTACAGGCTAGTAGTCATTGATGCTTCAGGATGGTTTAATTTAACTATTTGCTATTCTCTTAACATCTGGTTGTGACCAGCTGGGTTTTGCCTGATGAGGAGGGATTAGAAATGTCAAAGTTAAGGAATGTCAAAGTTTGAAAAGGGCCTGAGTGAACTGAAAATATGAGCAGAGGTAAATATTTGGATCAGCTTGGACTTAAAGACACACACACACACAGAGCAAAGCATACACTGGATTTTGTGAGAACCTGCTGGGTACCTGAGCTGCCAGAGCACAGAGGACATTCTCCCCTCAGTTTCCTCTCTTGACCCTGCTTTGAGGGCACACAAGTCAGATTGCTTCCATTAATCCTGTGTTTGAAGTGCATATAATTTTATTGGCTACTCTGAACTGTATAATGGAACAGGATGGGGTCAAGTTTGCCTTTGAGACCCAATTTAAAAGCAGAGTTTTTGGACCCCAGCTTCTTCCCAAGCAGGGATGAGCCTCTTCTGTAGTTCCTGCTAATTCACACTCACCACTATGTCATGAGCTCAAGGCTGCTTTGAGGCTTCAGTGATGTATTTATTACTGCAATGAGCATATCACTTGAGGTACTCTGGATGTAGAACTGAATATGCTAATCACAGGAACATTTTACATTATAATTTGTAGAATGACCAAGATTCCCTACCTAATAAGGAAACAAATTTGCTCATACTTGAGAGTGCAGGGAAGGGGGTGAGGAACTTTGTGGGGTGCAACCAGATCAAGAACAAGAAAGCAGAAAGGCAATGAGTGCACTCAGCAGGCATCCGCCCATTTGCCAGGCAGTCACTGAACACCTACTATGTGTGGGTGTCAAGGATGCAAAATGAATTGAGTCGCAGTCCTCCTGCTTGGCAGTGTTCAAGTCTGGCTGGGGGAACAGAAGCCTCCCAGACACTTCCTGTCTCCAGTGTGTTGAATGTTATACCAACCGAGAGGCACATGGATGCTCTGACCCAGCTTGGTGGGGAGGGGAGAGAACTGAGAGAGAGAGCACCTGACTCTGGAGGGCGTAAGGGGAGCAGACGGTGAGAACGGAAAGGCAACCAGCTGTCCAAATGGATTCGAGATTGTCAGTCCTTGAACTGTCCCCTCCATAGCCATGTCTGCAACATCACCTAGGGAAACTGCCTTGTCAACGTACAAATCTCGTGTCACCCTTTTGGAACTGTTGGGTCTGAGTGTGCACTGGGCCTTTCTGGATGGGAAGGTGACACAGGCCAGTCTGCAGTCTGCACTGCTGCCACTGGTGAACTTCCCTAGAGGAACATGGTCCTTGGAAAAGAGGGAAAAGTGGAACTCCTGAGATTGGTAGCTCTATGGGACAGGGGACAAGTGAGTGGGAAGGCGTGGGACTTGTTCCTGCTTGAAGCTGAAAGGATGCTCTTTTGGTGACAGGCTGCAGCAGGGGCAATGTGGTCTGTTAGGAACACTGCAACTGTAAGTCCCAGAAAGCAGAGACACCCTGCTTCTCTTCCTAGCAGGGCCGTGAGCAGGCAGAACACTCTTGCGAACATAGTTACGGTTAGAAAGGAGTAAGAAGTTTTGGGGTGCTGCTGCACAGTGGGGTGACTAGATAGTGATCACCATCTCAGAGAGAAAAGAGGATTCTGAATGTTTGTGTCATAAAAAATGAGAAATATTTCAGGGAGATAGTATGTTTAACCTGGTTTCAGTATCATACAATAGAAACATGTACTGAAATGTCACGTGGTGCCCCGTAAATGTGTACAATTTTAATATATCAGTTAAAAACTAAATTTAACCATAATTTAAAAAGCCACAAAGGAGTGACCTCTTGCTACTTTTCCTATTCTAGGTCTCTCCATAGCTTTGATCCAGGCTCTGTGGGTTTACATGAATTCCATAGCACTCTTTTCCCCGAGGGGAAAGAATACGTGTTTGGAGTTAAGAGATCCTAAGGGAATCATCCTGTGCCATTTACAGACTGGTGCAGCTCTGTGTAAGCCACTCCATTTCTCTGGCTGTGAGCCTCAGTTTCCTCATCTGTCAGATCAGAACGGAGATTCTTATTGCTCATGATTACTGTGGGACTTAAGTGAGATCATGTGAAATTATTGGCAATGGTCTTTCAAATGGTGTTTAATAAATGCTTGAATCTTGACTATTATTTTTGAAAACAAGGCAAGCCCTGACTCAGAATAGCCATTGGTAAAGAAAGCATGAGAGAATAAAGTTTATCACTGGTAAGTTCCTTATGTTGCCAATAAAAGGCTAAAAATTCTGGGCTGTTGTTCTTCCGAAGGAGGGGTAAAAATAATCTTAAGCAGCTGAGCAAATTTCCATGAGTCAGGTGGGAACCTTCAGCCTGATGCAAACACAGGGGCTCATTCACGGTGGCCAAACCACATTCACGCACTGATTGCTTTTGGAGGAGTTGCTTTATATTCCTTGACAGTTTCCTGGGTTCTCAGAAACAAGCTTGAGAAAGATTTTCTGTCTTTCTTTTTTATTATAACACTATTTCCCTGAGACTTTTGATTAGAATATTAATACCTTCTTGTGCTTTTAGGCAAGCCAAAGCCAATCTAATTGAATTGTTCATTACGAGCATCTTTTCTAATGAGTTTGCAATCTAAAGGAAAAAAAAAAAACCTCCATGGCTTCTTATGATAATAAAGAGAGAATGGAAAGACCAACTAATTATATTTTAGAATTATCTTCTATCAAAGTCTCTCTCTCAAATATCAAAAAGAACAGGCCAGTGTTCTTAAGTCATTGGCTTGCAGTGTTGGACAGCTCAATAAACCATCCTGTTAGAAAACCATTCTCCTTATTGAATTTATTCTCTAATTCAGATTTTGGAAAGCATCTGCTTCTCTTCCTGTGTCCCCCCACAACCCCCAGAAATGCTGCAGGGAACCACTGTTAGTAGGCCATCCTCTTGCAGATTCATTGACTCATAGAGATTGGCATTGAAATTTATCAAGTTTCTGTTTGGTTCTTTAAAAAAATCTATTTGTCCTTATTTCTTAGCATTCTGTGTTTTAAGGAGTTTATATTTTCCTTCATCTCCTCAAACATTTTGGATCTCTGTGTGTTAAGAGGTCCTATCAAATTGCTTCATTTTTTGTAGCTCCATAGAGCTAAATTCTCTTTGTCACATCTGTGGATTCACTTCCGTGGAGTGGCGGGAGCCTGTGAAATTTCTGCTTGGGCTCACAGTGTATGACAGTCAGGGCCCCCAGACTCACATACTGAAAACAATTGAAAGTGGGTTTTGAAGAATAGTATTATGGCATTTGCAGTTAAATGGATGGAATTGGAGAGTATCATGCTAAGTGAAATAAGCCAATCCCAAAGGCTGAATGTTTTCCCAGTAGGTGGATGATGATATATAATCGAGTTGTGGAGGGGGGTGAGAGAAGAATGGAGGAACTTTAGATTACGTAGAGGGAAATGGGGAGGGCAGGGGGTATGAAAGATGGTGGGGTGAGACAGACATCACCACCCCACGTACATGTTTGATTATACAAATGGTATGAATCTACGTCGTGCACAACCGTAGAAACGAAAAGCTGTACCCCATTTGTGTACAATGAATCAAAATGCAGTCTGTAAAAATAAACAAAAAAAAGAAAGTGGGTTTTGGGTAAAATCATTAGCACTTAACCCAGCTGTGTCCACTGTATTAGTCCTTCTCTGGTCCCTATGGTCCTAACTCTTACACGGAGCTATAGTCCAATGTTCTGTGTTTGGAACAGGAAGAAGCATTCCCATGCCTGTTGAGTCCATCACCTTCATCTGGACTGAGGTTGCCCTCCCATTCTTTGCACGTAACCCTCAAGTTGCTTGATCCCCATAAGCTATGAATTACCAAGCTCACTGGCTTTGATGAGGAATCCAAGCCGTCCCGGGCTGTGGTTGCCTCCATGCTGTGCACACTGCTTCCATGGAGGGAGGAGATGGCAGAGCACCTGGCACCATGGGGCAAGTGTCTAGAATAGATTCCCCATCAGATGCACAGGGGAATTCCATGTTCTTGCCTGCTGGTTCTAGCCCAACTTCTCTCACTAAATGCTGCCCCCTGTGAATGATTTTCCTTACCCTTGGACTCCCTGGGTGACTTTTCTCTCCATACAAACCTATTTTATTAAAAATATTAATAGCATACTAATTAAGTATTTAAGATCCAATCTCCTCAAGCTCTGTTCTATGTCTGAGTGTAAACAGTGGGTCCTGGTGCTCTTCTTCCATCAGCCACTGTGGTCTGACCTCACAGAAAATGCAAACAAGGCCCCAGCTCTCTACATTCTGCATATACCAAACTATAAGGCCCCGTGATGATGGCGGCTGAATTTTCTATCATTCATTTGGGTTTGTGTAACCCACAAACCCAAAGAAGGTCCAGAAGTTCCTTTCAACTTAGAATATAAATTTGAATGAAAGCAATATGTTAATCCCACACTTTAGCTTCTTGGGGACTAATCAAGACTAATCAAGACAGGTGTCTAATAATGTGACACCAAACTATAATAAAACTTCACTCTAGAAATCCCAACTTAAAATAAATTACAGTTAAAGCAACTCAGTCACTACGTAAGTCCCTTGTCTCCCCCACCATCCCAAACTCCTGACTGCTTTTTTTGTCTTCAGTTTATCCCCAAAAGAAAAGAGAAACAGGTAGGGATGAAAGATATATGATTGAGTTGAATTCATGTGCTTTAAAAATCTGGGGATACAGCTCAGTTGGTAGAGTGCTTGCCTTGCAAGTTCAAGGCCCTGGGTTCAATCCCCAGCACCGAAAAAAAAAAAAAAATCTCCCTTTGATGTGCTGGTGTCAGTGGAAGATCTTGTTACCTTGACTATGAAGGGTCGTGGAAGGCTGTCTAGGGAACCTGGAGAGAGGAGGGCTCCAGAGACAGAAGAGGGATGTGAGGACTGACTTGGAAGGAAGCCTGGATGGAAATGAAGCCCTATGCTCTTACACTCCCCAGTTCTCTAAAGTTATGACTCAGGGAATGGCCCCACTGGGCTCATCACTGCATTTCAGCTGACCAGCCTCTTGGCCATGGCAGTTATGTGGCTCCTGGAGACTCACACAGTCTTCTTGTCTCCACCCATGTGGACTTCCGGTCAGTGTGACAGCTGCTTTCTCCAGTTCGCGCATGAAGCCCCAGTATTCTTATGTGGACCCACTCCACTTTTACTTATTTGAAACTTTTACTTCAGCAAAAGAAGCTGTTTCATTTCTGATGCCACTTTAAGGGGCATAAGGAAAGTGATTGGGAGGGAAAGGAAGTACTAATTTGCACTCTTAACATCTTAGAATTTATATGTATTATGAGTTTTATGCTAGAGCTTATTGTCTGCATGGCAATTCATTTAAAATTAAAGTTTTTACCATACCAACCACATCACTTACATTTTAAATGAGGCTAGAGTATTCAATACACTGTGCATGTTTCTCCAATGGCTGAACATTCTGAGTGCAGTAGGAATATTTGAATAACCACCTGAATGTCAGCCCTGAACCACGTGGAAGGAGCCTGCAATTGACATTTTGGCTTCCTCTCTCTGTAGCTGGGTGACTGTGAACCAATCACTTTGCTTTCCCAGACTTCTGCATTCTCCAGGGAGTTGGTTACACACACACACACACACACACACACACAAAAGTACCAAAAATCCAAAACCAGAAAAACAAAACCATGCCCCAAATCTCTGCACCTTCAAGATCTTTCTTCTGAAGACATGCGCCTTTCTTGAAGGCAAGGGCAACTCCACAAGCAGAAGTGACCTGTGATAGATCATTAAATCAGTATGTGTCTCTATTTATCTGTAGAGATAGGTTCAGAACCACACTCATTAAATAAGTCTATACTGAACACCAGAACTCGTTACATTGAAAACAACAAAATGAAAAGAATTTTGTCTTTTGCTCAAGATGAATAAAGAGACTCCTTGTGAGATTATTATAGTCATAGGTCTTTTTCTTTATAAAAGTCAACCAGCACACAAAGAAATATTTCTCATGTAACTGGCTGTGGCCCCAGGATATCAAAGTCAAGGTCATGGGTCTAGGCCCCATCTGGCGTAGCTTGCTCCATTCCATTTGAGACTGAAGGCTGAGACTCCCAGGCATCTCCGCTTTGTTTCTGTCACTCCCAGGTGAAAGGGTAAGGACAGATTGGTTCATGGTTGGAAGGCAAAATTAAAGGCACAACCTGAAGTTAGGGAGTCAAGAGGACACCATCCTCTGAAAAGCAATATTGTTAAAATAACTCATACAAAATGAAACTAGCCTCAGATTCTTTGTGGCACAATACAACTTGTTCAAGTTTAGCAATTAGTTAATGTGGTTTCATTGCCCAAGTGAAAACACAGTGGCAAGGACATTATTAGAAAAGAAACCCACAGCAATGAATCACTTAGTAGTTGGGAGAGGACACAGTGAAGAGACTTCTGTCCTCTGGGAACAAATGCCACAAAGGTTATGCTTATTTGATTTTGCCATACTTATCTATTTTTCAAACCGCAGTCTTATGTGCATTATTCTTTCTTTGTTGCCTTTTTAATCTAAAATGCTGTAAAAGCGAGGGACGGCAAAACTGACTGGCAGAGACACTGGACAGTAGTTCAGCCACAAAGTCTGCCTGTCACTAACCAGCCACACAATCTAACACCGGCAACTTAATCTCTTACCTTGATATTCCTTAAATATTACCAAATATTTACAATGGGAATACCAGCACCTGTTCTCACCTCCACTTTATAGGTCGATGTAGGTAAAAAGTGAAGTCTTTGGAAGACATAAGAGCACTTGAAAAATGCCCTTTTATTCAGATTTTCAAAAGATTAATAGGATTTTTAATTCAGAAATTCAGCAGAAATAGTTATCATTATTATAATCCAAGCCCTTACTTTAAACATTATAACAAGGCACTTGTTAAATGCTGACAGAAATGTAAAATGCTAGACATTGAACACAGCTTCTACATTTAATACTTGTGACCGCAAGGGTTCGGCTACAAATTGAGGCCTTTTGGCCAAATCTGAACAACCGGAACATTTTCTTTGGGCCCCAAAGTGTTTAGAGCTTTGGATTTTGAATCCTCTGTAGTTCCACAATCCTTACCACGCTCTATTTTCTGATTCTTTAGGTCAGTGTGGTCCAAAATCAATATACATGTCATTAAAATGTTCTAGTAGCCACATTAGAAAAGTAAACAAAATGAAAACAGGTGAATTAAGTTGATAATATATTTGATCCAAACTATTATTTCAACATGTAATCAGTGAAGATATTTTACATTTTTTGTACCATTTCTTCAACATCCAGAGTACAATTCATGCTCTCAGCACCTCTGGGTGGAGAGGGCACATCTCCTGGGCTCTGGCCCACTGGGCTGGCTGCTGCTGTGTGGTGTGGAAGCTTCGCTCACTCAAGGGCCCTCTGTCCCTCTGGCAATGGGTCTCAGTGTGATCCCTGAACAGCCCCAGAAGCAGCAGCAGCAGCAGCAGCACTCAGGGATTTGTTAGAAATGCAAATCTCAGGCTGCACCTCAGACCTGCTGAATCAGAAACTCTGTGGGTGAGGTCCAGCCAGCTGTGTTTACTGAGCCCTCCAGGGGATGGGGCCACCCTAATATTGGATCTACGGGGCCGGCATCTTAATCTGCAACTTCAGCTTAAAAGATGATCATCATGATTAAAAGGTGAGATCAAATCCAATGAACAACCAAAGTGCCCTCAGCTAAAATGAGTTCAGTGGGCCTTTGTGAGGCTTTAGTGACCAAGTAAAAGAGACTCCTAAGTATGGTTTAAGAATTATGCATTTAGCCAGGTATGGTGGTGCATGCCTATAATCCCAAAGGTTTGGGAGGTAGAGGTAGGAGGATCTTGCAAGTTCAAGGCCAGCCTAGCAACTTAGTGAGGCCCTAAGCCATTTAGTGAGACCCTGTCACTATTTATTATTTTATGTAAATAAAATATAAAAAATGGGCATGGCATGTGGCTCAGTGGTAAAGTGCCCCTGGGTTCAATCTCCAGTACAAAAAACAAACAAACAAAATTACTCACTAAGCTCTGTTTCCTTTACATTGTCAGGACTGGCTTAGGGCATACCCAGCAGGACACTGGCTAGTCAAATAGCCCTGCCCTGTGGGTGAAGTGAGCCCCACCCCCACATCATCACTAGAACCAAGATCTACCTGGAGAGGGCCAACCCTACTCAGGTGAGCGGCAGAGAAGAGCACAGTGACCAGGACCGAAAGATCTGAATCCAGCCTGTGCTTTGATCAGAGGTGCTGCAGAGTCTGGCCTTTTACGAAACCTGTGTTTCCTTTGCTCTCTCTAGAAAATGATGCACTGATATTTGTGATGGATGATGACAAATTAGTAATATCTGCCCGGTCTGCTTCACAGCAGTGTCGGGAAGATCAAATAAGAGGACACAGGTGGAGATTCTCTGTGATGCTAGAGCTTCGGGGCCTTTGGTTGGTGTTAAATTCACACTAGTGTGTGGGTGGCTAAGTTTACCCTGCAAGAAAATGTGGGTAAGAGAGATTGGGAAACTGGTAGTGATGCTAGAAGTAAAAGAAGCTAAAGGACAAACAGGGGATGGACATGCAGGGAGGAGAGCTGAGAGACACTGCTAAGAATCTGCGTGGCCTGGACAGTTTTGCTAGTTTTGAAAAGTCCTCTTTGAAGTCTATATAATTTTAATCACATAAATTACAATGTGACTACACTACGGATGGCAATAAAAAGTCTAGATGATTCTGTCTTCTGTTATTTACTGCCCCACCCCTTCTCTATGCTGGTCTCCTTGGGCTTTCCAACTAAACAGCCTGGGATAAGGGGCAGGGATGCTGGGTCAACAAAAGGTAAACAACACTTTGCCAACTGAAAAATAAGATGAGACGCCGGTGACTGCTGCTTCCTGTGAACGAGTCATTAGCCATAAATGAGTCACCAGATGTCACACATCAGATTCGAAATTAAGATCTATTCCCCGAGTTTGTGTGCGGTCTGAGTAGAAGTTGAAAATGAACTCTTCCCAAGAGAGCAGCAGAAGATAACATGCCGTTTTTTCTTTGCGGGTAGTTCGTCCCTCTCTGAATGTAAAATAAAATGCATCCCTTGGTTTGTAAAGTGAAAAAATAGCATTTCTTCTTCAGGCTGTGCAGGGAGCAGCATGTTATCATGCAGCACCGACTGAGGAAGGCCAGGGAGGATACTTCACAACATTCTCTGCCACACCGAGACCACCACCCCTCTGGTTTTTAACTCCACCATAGCAATTTCATCTTTTCTCACCTTCCTACCTGAATGCTCAGTAGGCGATTTCTCCTTTTATTACCAGCGACATAACCGTTCAAGCCAGCAACTGTCACCATCAACTCCACTCTTCCTGAACTCTGCCATGACAGCGACCAGACCAGGGGGCCTTGCTTTCTTCACTGGGTATCACAACTCTCCTCTCAACTCTCCTCTCATTCCTCCAGCTAGCTAAACCCGCGCTGCTCTGTCCTGCAGTCACCAGCCTCCGATCTGAAGGCAATTGTGGTCAGCCAGGGAAGCCCACAGGAGGAAACAGAAGAGCACAATTCCACTCGAGCCAGCAGAAATTTCAGATGATAAGCTGGAATGATGAAAATATCTAACGCGCTCTAGATTTTATAAACAAACATTTTTTTGGCTGAACTTCTCCAGCCTAGTTCCTTTGCAATTTCAAAATCTTTACAGTTGCTCAGTTCCAGCTGAGGATCGTGGCTGTTTCAAACCATTTGTTTATTTTTTTTTCTCCCCAATTAATTTTAGTTCTTATCTCCTGTAAGATAGGTGAAGCTTATAAAGCAAATTTAAAGAGTGAAAGCGAATTATCATTCTCAAGCCTCCTCTTAGAGAATTATTTACACAGATGTTCTCTACACGGAGAAACCCGCCAAAGTACTCTAAAGTTTATTTCTGGACCATTAGCTACTTATCAGATGCTGGAGATGTAGGAGCTACTGCCCTTTGACCTTTGCATAAAGGAAGACGGCATCACTGAGAGAATTAATTATGTCAAAGGGCAAAAAGTCAATTTAATCCTTTTCCCTGTATAACTTCAGCACAAAGTGATATACGAAGGTCCAATTAAATTTATTTAATGTATAGCTATTTTATTCTTCTCTATTTCTGTTGGTCTCTGATTCATAGGATTGACTTATAATAGCAGCTAAATATCTATCATTTATGATTAAGTGAATATTTACTATGTGCCAAGTATGGTATTGTTTTAATCTCTAAAGAGTCCTAGGAGTGAAGACATCATCATTCCTAATTTTTGGCTGAAGAAACAGGCGTAGAGAACAGCAGGTCCTTACATTTTTCATGTTCTAGGAGGGTGTTGAGCCTCCATTATTTTTAATGGTTGATAACATTATCTGTCCCAGGGGTGGTTTTGCTCTCCAGGGTCATCTGGCAATGTCTACACATGTTCTTAATTTTTACAGCTGGGGGAGGGGTAGGGTGTGGGGTATCAGAATCTAGTAGGTACAGATCAGTCTGATGCTGACCATTTTACAAATCATGGGACAGGCCCCACAAAGAGCCATCTAGTCCAAGGTGTCAATAGTGATGCTAGGGGAAATCCTCTTCTGGGTCTTACCTTTTTTTTTTTTAAACTTTGATAATTTGTATCTCTTTTATGAAATGTTAACTAAACACTCCATTTGATCAGTGGCTTTTGTTTTCTGTATTTTGTTTTCCCAGGAAAACTATAGATTTCTCAAAAGATAAAAATCCTGTTGGGTTACTCCTGAGCAGTCCCAGGTGGTGGTAGGTGCTGAGCAGGACCTCTGAGCCTGGAAACTGACTGAACACCTGCTGTGTGAGGTCATTTTGGAAATTACCCTCTCTAAGCATTTTGTAGGAGTACAGGATTCTGCACAAATATACTAGAAGAGGGAAATCTAGTGCATTCTTCATAGGAGCTTCAAGAGGTGAGAGCTGTTGTCTGGCCCCACTGCCGTCCCCGCTGCAGGGAGGAGGCCACCCAGTTGGGTAGTCGAACCCTGCCCTCTGGTGGCACTGCCCTCATAGGCACAGCAGAGATGACTGAGGGCCAGAGGGTGTCCGTTGCACCCTTAGAATCTGAATTGATTCTGCAGTATTTGAATAGAAATTTAGCTTTGCATTCACCTAGGCCTTTCCTCTCTGAGGATCAGCACAGGAAATATCACACCATCACAGCTCACATTAGAATTGAAAGGAGGGAAAGTGAGAAAGAAAGAAAGAAGATGAATAGCTAGGTGCAATGGAGACTTTCTGGAGAGTTTAGTCCCTTAGCTTCATTTTCTGCTGCTTGCCTTCTCTACAAAAGTATTTATCTGCCCCACGAGAGCATAGGATATTTGTTTTTGTAGCTGTGGAAAAACATTTCTAAGAAAAGCATTCTAAAAAGCAATACGAAGAGACTTCTATGGCCAAAATTCTCAGGCCTCAATACTAATGGTTATCAGCTCCTGTGGCATTTCCCTTCGAATTTCTTATAGACTAGTTCACGAAGAAAAGCACCATGAAGTTTGAAAGACCTGCTAAATCAGAGGGAATTATACTCCTCCCTCTTTCCCATTAAGAACTCTATTCTCTTGCTAGGAAACCCCCACTGAACGTCTTATCAGAGAGAGCAGCCTTTTCTGTCTACTGCTGCCAAATGGGCAACATTTTAGTGGGGCATTTGAAGTCATGATACACAACTCCCTGGGAGACAAATAAGGTCACTCGCAAGGTCTCTTCATTGAGAACATCAGAGCTTTCGAAAGATGTACGCAGCTTTTCCTGGATAATCAGTGTAAAACAGAAATGAGGAAAAAAGCTCACAAAGTACAAAAATAAAGAAACGATCAGATGGAAACACTCAAAATTGGGAGTGAGAAGATATGGCGAATGCTGACACCAAATCTTAATACATAAAACCCAAAGCACGGAGGAAAAAAGCAGCATAATTTAAGAAGTTGAGCTGTATCCATTGACTGTAGGATTAGCAGCGATAAAAACCACCTAGAACAAACACTGGCCTAGAATTAGGGATGGGGGTCTCTAGGGCCTTTGCTTTGCCCCTCTAGAAATTGAGACCTCAGGCCAATCATTAAACCTCCATGGGACTTTGCTCTCTGAAATAGGAATGATACTGTGGATCCTCCACCCTGCCCTGGGAAGAATGCTTTAGGAGGAGGTGTTTAAACTAATTTCTTCACAAGACAGTGTATGAAACACTTTCCATATGGAGAGATTAGGTAACAATGAAAACCAGTTTAATAAAAGGCTGGAGTGGAAAGCTAATTTCCATATCAAGAGCCATATATTCACTTAGAATCTTAAAGGGAACATATATTTATGTTAGCAGAGTGTGTTGCTGGAACTGAAACGACCCTAAACTGAGCGGTGAAGAAGTCAGGGTTAAAATCCTGGCTCCATCTTTGACTGATCATGTAACTGCCTCATCTACTTATCCTCTTTGGCCTCAGTCTCCTTATTTTTAAAATGGGATAAAAGTAAACTCTATGCTGTTAACACAAGATTAAATGAAGCAGGGGAAAATGATTATGAGCTATAACACACTCTAAATAATATCTATTATTACTATCATCAAATGTAATCAATATCTACTCACATGCCTCCACTCATACTAAATTGTCCCATAAACTTTACCTTATATGTCAATTTGTTGCATTATTACTTATGGGCAAGAAATCAATTGGAATTGGGTTAGAAGCCCTTTTAATATAATAATATGTGGTGATACAATCTGTTAGTAATCCCATAAAGCAACATAAAGAATCAATCTTTAAGAAATCAAAGAATGAACATCAAAAGTATAGATGATTTTAAGATTAAGTTTAAGGGTTAAAAAATATCATACCATAGACCCTTGGTTGGTGAATCATAATTTAGCTAATTAAATAATAATTTCCTTAAAAATGTAGGATTCAGAGAAAAACAACTTTCTTTACCCATAGCTATCCTAGTATTCATGTAAGATTGTTCTTTGACTTATCTGACTTAACATGTGGTAGTTGTTTCTTAATATGATTTCACAAGTTCACTTTCTAGTAATTATACAGCATGGTATTGTTTCTGGTAATAACATTTTGGGTATTATTTTATTACTATATAAAATAATGAAAACCATATTAGGCTAAATTTTTTTTTTCACTCAGAATACAGATTTGTGCAGTTCATTAGAACTTTGTGAGGATAACATAACATGCTAATAATTTTGGATATCTCCATATGAAAAGCTTCCAATTCTGAGAAAATATGCTCTAAAAACCAGTCAATGCCAACAGCCACACTTGTATACATCCATAAGTCAGCGATCATCTTAAAGTTATTATCTAGATAAATTATACGGTGTCCGTAGATTATACCAAAAATGAAAGTGTTCTTTTTACATGAAATGTCATTTTGCAACTTAGGGATTTTCAGTTTAGGTTTTGGGGAGTAGTTTGTGTGGATCAGGAAGTCACAGAAATTTCTGTGATAAAAGGAAATTCATGAGTCAAAGGCATTGCTCTTCTTCAGCGACATATGAGAATAAATGTGTATGCTCTTTGTTCTTGGAAACACACACAATTCCTATTTTATTGGGGGTGTTGGTTATCAGGTTATCCAAATGAAGTCTATTTTAATTTATAATGTATTGGAACTACTATTTTTTAGTCTTTTGCTTCCCTGGAAATAAGTCAGAGATCCTCAGCATTTTGTTGCTGGAATGGCCACCAGAGATTCTATGCTCCAGGGTTCACATATCCAAATACTTCAGGGACTGGGAGGAACGGAGATGAGTGACGAGGCATGGTGGTGAAGGGAGGGCCTTCCCTTTCTTGGAGGAGGTGGGGGAACATATTCTTTAGCTACAATCAATTGTGATCATGGTGACCAGAGGGGGATGCGGCTGAATTTTGAAGATGAGCTGAAAATTTCAAATCTTATGTGAAACAGCTCATTCTGAAAAATTTTCAACTGATGCAAATCAAAAACACAACACCAGGGAACTAAGCTGAACTCTTGTGCAGTTCAGATTTGGTCCTAGCCCTGCCAATTTGCAACTTAGGATCCAAGCCAACCCCCTGATTTTTCAACTGAGAAAACAGACTCCTAGCCCTGCACGAAGCAGCAGACCCTGTTCCAATGTGTTTCTGTGACACTAAATGTTTGAAGTGTACCTCTGCTAGTCAGATGGCTCCTCTTCCAATTCCACAGGAAGCAGCGATCATGGCCAGGAGGGAGGGACAGAGCTGCCATGGCATGAGGGACAGCTCACCTCTGCCCTCACACAGCCAGGCTGCCCTCTCTGCATGTGCCAGTACCAGCCTGGCTCAGTCTGAGAAGGACTTCAGAAGGCCACTTGGGGCTCTCTCCACCACCACCCTTATCATTGCTTCCATCTACATTTCATCAACGTGAAGTCGGCATGTAGTGTAGAATCTATGCTAGCTGGCTATTCTTGCATATTTATTTTAACACTTATTCAACAAGTATCACCCCGTGCTGAAAAGATCCTCAGTACTGAGATGTTGTGCTACCATTTCATAGAACCATGTCAACTTGTTGGGCCTGATTACATAACTGGTGAGAAGGTGAAATTTAAAATTTTTTAAATAAACTCTAAAATATTTGTTTTTGAATGTTTCACTACCTAGTAAAGTGTTTCTAAACTGAATTTTGACGCTCCGAGCATTAAATTACCTACACATTTATGTTACCAGGTATGTTATTCATTTCATTACTGTGATCAAGATACCTGACAAGAACAACTTAGAGGAGAGAAAATTTATTTTGGCTCACATTTTTGGAGATTTAGGCTCTGGTTGGCTACTCCACTGCTCTGGGCCAGGGTGAGGCAGCACCTCGTGGAGGAAGGGCATGGCAGAGAAAAGCTTCTCAGCTCATCATGGACAGGAAACAGAAAGAGGGAAAGGGGAAGGGACCTCAGGAAAAGGAGCTTTCCAGGGATGACCCCGGGGGACACACTTCCTCCAACCACACCTCAGCTGCTGCAGTTACCACCCAGGAGAGTGGTCCTTTCAAATTAGGATGGACAGATCAGCTTACAGTTCTCATAACCTAATCATTTCACCTCTGAATATGCTGCACTAACACAGGAACATCTGGGGGACACCTCATATCCAAACCATAACACCAGGCTATCTTTCTGCTTTTGATAGTAATATGTTTCTAAATTAATTCACTGCTGGCCAAAAGAGGTCATGGAGCAAGATTCCTGCTATGGATCAGGCAGACACACTGAGGAGTTACACAGAACTGCTTACTACTGGGTGAATATGGAGTGCTTCCCACTAATATTGATACTTGATTAGCATATACATTGTTTGGGATTCTAGCCCTAATAAAACTTCCTAAACAATGAAGTTGATTTTTTCTTTGTCAGGAAAAAAAATGGTGTAAGTATTATTAGCATATTTTAAATTCCATATAAGAATACGGTGTTATCTGGTTCATTGCTTGGTTGGCTGGAAGGACATAGCTCCTGAGGTCATGCACAGCGCCTTCGATGGCATGGCTGGACTGCAGAGCTTGCTCACATCCCTGTTAATTGCATTTCATGGAGAGATGACTGGGTGCTTTTTAAAACTCGAGTTCTTAGTGTGAGACAGAAAACTCAGATGATGTGAACTTTCTTCTAACGGATTCAGAGGGCACCATGTTGAGGACCTTGGGTACCTCTTTCCTGGGGAGTCTACTCTGGAGGTAAGGAGCATCAGTCTGTGGAAGGTGGTGGAATCTGCTCCGTGAGCCAGAAACAGGCCAGGAGGGTCACACTGAGAAGGAAATATGGGCCTCCTGAGGGACTATATCCCTGATGAAAACTAAACTTTTACCTGAGAGTTTTAGTATTAATATTAGGCATTAGGCTATTGGGGTCAAACTCGGCATCTAGGGAAGAATATTTTGAGGGCAGTAGAACAAGTTTGATCTTAGCATCTGAAGTCCCATTTGAGTTTTCATTACACACACTATAGTTTTCATCTCTAGAAATTCAATTTCAGTCCTTTTTAATATATTCCATGCCTCTACTTAATATGTTCAAACTTTCATCTAGTTTCTTAAACACATGAAATATAGTTATAATAACCTTTAATGTCTTTGTATAATAATCCTATTATCTGTGTCATTACTAGGTCTGTTTCTATTGATTATTTTTCTTTTCACAGATTGTAATTTCCTGCTTCTTTGCATGCCTGGTAGTTTTATAATGAAAGCTCAATACTGTGAATTTTACTTTGTTGGGCATTTGATGTTTTTCTATGAATTTCTCCCCACTTGTTCTGGGAGCAGTTGAGTTACATGCAGTTTGCCTCCTTTAGGTTTTGTTAGGTGGGATCAGAGCAGCATTCAGTCTAGGAGTGATTTTTTTTTTTTTTTTTTTTTTTTGTCCCATTCCTGAGGCAAACCCTTCGGAATATGCTACCAGATGCCCATGACGTATGAGATTTTCTGCTCTGGCTGGTGTGAACAGGCTCTGTTTTCTGGTCTAGCTAATCTCTGGGGCTCATTCCCTCTAATCCTTTTGGGCAATTTCTCACCCACATGCACTGAAAAATAGGGGACTCTTTGCAGATCTCCAGGACCTTTTTTAGGGGCATCCTCTCCTCTCTGGAAGTCTACCCTGTGAATTCTGGCCTCCTTGGACTCCAAGCTGCTTCTCCTCAAATCAGGAAGCTATTGGGCTCCACCAGCATCTGCCTGTTCTGGACCAGTGCTGGAGGTTCTTCCAGGCAGCCGTCCGGGGTGATCTCAGGGTTCCCCTCATTAGTTTCCTATCCTTTGGAGATCACTGCTCTTTGTTATCTGCTGTCTGCGGTCTTGAAAACCTTCCTTTCATACATATGTCCAGTTTTTAGTTGTTTTGGGTGGGGAGGTAGCTCCAGTTCCTCTTGCTCCACCTTGGCTGGAAGCTGAAGTCCTTAGATTTGAGGTTTGATCTTATCTGCTACTTTGATTTTGGAAGAACTACTAAGCCTCACCCTCATGAGCTCATTTATGAAGTGGGGAATGATTAGTCAGCGGAATTTTATATGGGGAAACATGTTATGATCTATAAGAACACCAATACACAAGAGTGGGCTTTTAAAATTGGGACTGAACTTAATGAACTCTTTTTCTCCTTGGCAGGAATCACCTGAGACCTTTTCTCTTACCCAAACAGAGATGCTTGCTATAAATTATTGGTCTGTTGCTAACTGACAGCCTTGCTCTTGGCCTTTAAATCTGCTGGTAAAGGACCTCCAGGTCAAACAGACAACCTGTCTCTGTCTAGAACCCACAGAGCAAAAACCAAGAAATATTTTAAGTATTTTTCCAAAGCTACACCAACACAGCATCGTGGAACTATCAACAGGGTCTGTGTGATTTTATAGCAATAAAAGTTTCATTTTTCTTATTTACACCTTAATTTAAAATAATCATTTTGTCTGAATCATGAAGTAGAAGGAATTCATAAAACTATTAATGGAGAACATCTGCCCACTATTATAAATTCATGGAACTCACTGGTTTATAAACAGTACATTAACATTTGAAAAGAAAATGATTTTTTTTTTGTTAAAGGAAAGATATCTTCCTTCGGCTATATAAAAATTCTAACTTATAATGTAGAAACGTGAGTGAAAAAGTAATACAATCCTATGGGTTTTTTATTGCATGTTTATTTAGGCCAAACCAGTATGAGGCAGCTAGATTAATTACTTTTATACTGTTAAGTACTGTACATAGTTAATTATTTCATCTAAGTTGTGTCTGAGCCAAACCTGTGAATTGCTATTCACGCAGGGCAACCATGATAATTTATATACTCCCTCTATACCACAGCCTGTTAATATATTATTTTTGATTTGAAACTAGATGGTAAAAGTTTGCAAGAGGCTTTTAAAGACTACCCCACGACATAAGTTCTGAAATTATGGATTTTGAAATTAAGGTTGACAACATGCCATGATAGCAAGTTATTTCAATGATGAAATTATAATAGATTTGACCTGAAAAATATATTCTTCTACGGTGTATTGTGGTCTATTGACTTTTAAGGTTTCACCTTATGCTTTCAAAATTCTGCTTGATTCTATGATGTAGATGTTCTTTGGGTCCTCAGTAATTTTTCTATATACCTATGACATGCACAAAATCTGATTTTCCTCACTTTCCCAACTGACTAATCAGATTCTCAATTGTGGCTACAAGTGCCTCATAACTTCACTTACAGAGGCACTCACGACCTCCGTGACTCACCAGGCCAAACAGATGAAAGTGAATTCATTTTTTAAATGTTTTAAGATTTTCAAAACTTTCATATCAAGTTCCCAGAGATAATTTGTACATAATCAAGTGAAAGAGACCTTTAGATATTTTATAAATTTAAAAATTAAATTTTAAAACATAACATTAAAGTAACATAAAAGAACAAGAATACACACACACACACCCCCACACACAAAATTAATGAATGAATGCTGCTCCCAGAGTGACCCTGGATTGCCAGCCTTAGTATCCCCTGGGACTTTACTCAGGCCCCACATCAGACCTATTGAGTCTGAATGTGCATTTTAATAAGATTCCCCAGGTAATCTGGACACCCACTAATCTTTGAGAAGCACTGTCTAGAGGTGTACTTGGTCATCACTTACACTTGTACTTGGATCAAACAGTTTCCCCTCAGTAGCCTGGACAGCCCATGGCCCATGTCCCCAGAGAGTGGCTGCCAGGGGAGAGAACCTGAGGTCAGGACAGGGAAACTAGGGCTGCTGGAGATCAGGAGGAGCTTGTGGAACAGTGAGGAAGAAAGGCTTCAAATAAGGCAAAGAAAAAAAAATAACACCACTACTTGTCAACTCTATTCATATCATTTCTAGAGGAAATATAATACAGACCCAGACTTCCTTGCTGGGTGTTGGGTCAGAGGGTCTGCGCTTGTTTTAGGGGAAAGAACATCTAAAAGGATGCTCACACCTGTCCTTGAAGCACATTTTTTACTTTTTCTCTTTGTTTCTATGAACTATGTAAAGTTTTCTATGTAAATAATTTTATCTAACAGATGTTCTGCTTAGAATGCAGCCACCTTCTGCGTCATTTCCCTTTCTATAAGAAAGGGACTTTCAAACTGTTCGACCACTAGAGGTCTGTATTACCTATTTTAAAAAATTATAACTCACTGGCTAAGACTTGCACCTCTCAATTTAAATACCTATTTCTATGTTTTAAGACTTCAAATTTGTTTATGACCTTATGCCTGAAGATAAAAATCATGACACTTTAAGAAATGAAGAATACATAACAAAGAGTCTTCCATCGGAAAGTCTCCCTGCTATTTCTGGTGGACAGAGAGCACACCTTCCAACACAGATCAATGGCCAGTTTCAAATCAGGGGAACATTTATTTTCTGCAAAAGACCTATGCCAAATAGTCCCTGCAGATAGTTAAGATCTCTTTTAATTTTAAAACTTAAAAGGCATTTATTTTCCTATTGCAGTGAAGGAAAAATTCAATAATAAAATTCTCATTTAGTTCCTTTAAGACACCAACTTGACGAACTTTTATGAGTGTTTTTAAATAAAACTTTCTTTTATTGTTCATACTACATTAGTTTAAAAATTAATGTCCTTTCAGGCTTGCTTTATAAGGCTCTGCTACAATTTTGTAAATGAATGCATGAGCCTGGCATTTCCTGGTTCCAGTTATTATAGAGGTGGATCTTGCTGGTGCTACCTACTGTAAGCAGGCCCCCCACGAGTTCACTCTGCTCCCTGGTCACGTGGACAGGTCAATAGAGGAGCCCATTTGGGTCTTTGCCAGCAGCTGCCCAGGCTCTGTCTGAGCCTTCCAGAAGGTTGAAAAAGAGGTTTCCTATTTATAGGACTATCTTGAATAGAAATGATGATTTTTTTTCATAACATAAGGAGCAGGCCTCCTAAAGCCTCACACAGTCATATATTCACATATTTAAATGAAATGGTTGAAAATATCACAGGCATAAAAGCTACAATTTACCGAGCCCTGCACCAGGGGTTTGGATTCTGATGCTAGATTTTCATAGATTCTAATTATGCCTGCTTTTTGGGATAAGTGGCTACATTTGTTGCCAGGCACAATGTTAAGAGGCTCCCCTCTTTTCCGGGCATTACTGCATAATGTTCCTCGTCCACGATGCCTCTAGCAGCATAAGCAAGGCCTGGTGTGGCTTCCCTCTCAGTCTGTCACTTGATTAAAACACAACAATTTGCAAGTGTTATTTGGCAGATCAGCCAGGTTCATTTCAAAGGCTAATATTTAACAGAGGGGAAAATAACCAATCCCAACCCTTTTAAAAAGTGTTTTCTATGTATTTGCAGGCAATTTGCCTGGTGTTTTAGGTAGACCTCAAAGCTCCATTCAAGAATAATTTTAGTAATGTCTTGCACTGCTTGTCTATGTAATCCAGATGATCAGCTCGGCAGCAGAAGGCAACTAATTTGTCCTGCAGACCACAGCATTTAAAGTAGTTAAGTTTGTCTTCATTTCCTGTTGCATTTCTGCCTACGGCTGGTGGCATATGAATTAGCAATTTTCCTCATTGAAATGTGACAGAAAAATATCTGCTTTACTTTATTCTGAAGATCCCTTTCAAAGCTCATGACTCTCCTCCTATTATTCAAATGATGCTAGCATACACTCGCACCCAATATCAGCACAAACCTGTAATTAAATACTACACAGTGTTCCCTTGTATGGAAAAAAAAAAAAAACACGCTGCTATTGTAGCAGTTAAACAATGACAGCAGGATCTCAGAACTTTCTGTTTCTGGGACAGAAATGGTTGCAAGCAGAGCATTGGAGTCAGTTTCAAATTTGCATCCTGACCCTGGCACCAGTCAGCAACCAGGGCAACTTCCGCTTGGTTTCTAGTGGGTCCAAGTGGAGCCAATAAGAGAACTTAGCCTGGATGTTTATTTTTTGTTGTTGTTGGATTTAAAAGGGGGCGGGTGTTTGGAGTGAAGGGCAGGTGCCTGACACCAGGAAATGTCCAGTTGGCATTCCCTACTGCTCTCTATCCGTCCTGTCTTCATTATGCAATGCCCTGTGATGGTCCCAGGCATGGTCACCTCCATGTACTGTTGAGAAACATAAGACTATGTGAAACTGAGCTGGGTCCAGCTGCTCCCCCAACTCTCCTCCAAAAGGTTTCACCCCTAAAACAATATCACTGGCTGGGAGAGTTTCAAAGATGATTCATTCCTGGATTGGAGAATTTTGCTTTTTAATATAGTGACCTTTGGATTACTTTAAGTCTCTCTTATTATTTATTATTATTATTATTATTATTATTGCTATTTTTATTATTTTCTGATCTGGATAGGAATTTTCATCAGGGACTCTGTGCAGACCAATCATTGCATTGAAAAACAGCTACCTAGAGACAGAAACCATTTCCAGAGCAGTTAAAAGACTGAAGAGAAGAATCTGTTCAAAGTCAGGAAATAGGAAGGAAAAGAATAGTGAGTTTGCTTTAGAATGTTATTTTCAGCCCTTCATTATTCCACCTGCAGTCATTGAGAGAAGTTTGTTTTCTCTAAAACACTTTATAGCACCTTTTTTTTTTTTTTTTTTTTTAGAAGGGAAATCTGAGGGAGAGGCATCTGGAGGAGGCTGGGACTCCCTGGCTTTTTCCCGTGGACGGAATCCTGACAATTTCAGCCACTCTTTGAACCCACCTCGTCTTCCCAGTGCTGCTGGCATTTCCAGTTGGAATTGCCTTATTTTGCAACAAGCACTGAAGAGAACAGTGGCCAGACACTGACGTACAGCTAAAAAGGTTTTGTTCAGAGGAAAAGGACTAGACTTTGGCAGTTTGGCCTTTGAGCACCAATTTCCAAGGACACGAGTTACAAAAGAGGTACATGGCCCCTGAAATCAGAAGGCTCGCTCTCCCGCACACACCGGTGTCCAGGCCCATTTGAACCAGTTTTCATGCCTTTATGTCAGGAGAGGGAACCTCCTGGTTTGAGGTGAGGTATTGTATGTTCTCAAAGAGTCCCAGACTCGCCGGGCCGCTTTCATGTGATGTCAGTCACACTGGCAGTGCTGGGAAACAAATTCCTGAATAGTTATAAATAAATAACCACTCTGTACTATTAACCAGCTCGAGGACTGGAAAGATACCAGGAAGGTCCTTTTTGGCTTCTATTTCAGTTTAAAGAGCCAGCCACACACCAGCAGTATAGAACTGAACCCCACCTTTTCTGTCAACTCAGCTCCACTTCCAGAGCTTCCTTTTTAGTTCTCTGAGACCAGTGAGGGACATTCCACTGTGGGACACAGGGAGAAGCCCAAAGGGGGCCCACTGAGTAGCTCTAGAGAAGAGCCCAGGGCAGAGCACCATAGGGGAAGTGACCATTCTACCTCTCCCACTTTGCTCAACCCAGAAGGTTCTCTGACCCCGCCTCAGTTTGATTTCCTGGAAGGGCATTTTACCACACTGTAGTCGGGGACCAGAGTCGTACAGTGACAGTGTACACTGACCCAGGCTTAAGAAGTTCTGAATTCAAATGAGCATAATAGTTGTTTGAACTCCATCCATGTCACAGACTTTCCGAGGCTCAGAGATGTGTGCACATTAAATTAGACCTCAATCAGGTATAAAGAGCTGGCCAAAGTGCAGCTTCTCATTTAGCAACTCTTTGAGTGGGTAGGACAGGTACTATGGAAAATTCAAGGGTCCACGAAGAAACATCTGTGGCCTAATTTTTTTGACATTAAAATACTTCCTAATAATAGTTATTTAATTACTGATCTATCCAAGTTTGGAACAATTTGAAATACACCTTTCTGACAAAAACTAAGAATTTCTTACAACAAGTAAGAATAATGGCACTTGTTGGATCAGAAATTGCATTATTTTCAAAACTTTTTGGGCCACATAACTTCCCAGCCATGAGCTGCTGCTTTCCTCTGGGAATGAGGTTCCCCTTCTCCTTCTCTCATGGTCACTTGTCATTTCTCACTCTTGGGGAAGTCTCTAGCCTGCAGTGGAGGACCACGGGCAGGCAGGCCACCACAGATGGGTGCCTTTCCCTCTGTCCTACCTGCTGCAAAGAGTGATTAACTCCTGTGCCCAGGCTGGTAGGAGAGGAGCGAGGGAAAACCAGATTAGTAGGAGAGAAGTCATTCGTCTTCATTTTCTTATTTCTAACCTGCAAACACAGTTAAATACCCTTGTCTCCTAATCCTCATTAGGAAATCTTGAAAAATAGCAGGACAGGAAAAAGCCCCAAGGATATGAAAAGATAATGCCAATCAAATGACACCCAGTCGAATCTTTTCTTCTTACTCAGACTCTCTGTACATTTTTTGTTGGTGGATTTGAAATTCTCCACTGACTAATTTCATTCCTACTTATATGTGGATGGATGAGGCACCCACAATCCCAAGTGAATCTTTTCATTTAGAATTTTCTTGTTGGGCTTGAAAGTCAAATCATTTAAATGGAATGCACAGTCTGTGAAATTCTTCCACACCACTGGAATCCCTTTACTGAGCTCATCGCTGTGTGTGTCTAAGAAGGCAAGGTTTCTATGAAAAGCAATCTAATGGCAATGTCTTATGGCTCTAACTCTGTCACTTAAGAGTTTTGTTTTCAGGTCTAGAGGTACAGAGTCACAGATCAGGATTGTTAGCAAATTGTCTTTGAAGTGTACAACATGCCAAGCAAGATACATAGGTGTCCAGGGGAACAAGCATCTCAAGATCAGTTAGAATTGCGGCCACGGACTTAGCCAGCATGGACTGAGTTGTGGACCTGACCTCTCTTTGAAATCTATAGTTTGGGGAAAATTTCACCATATTTCAAAGCATTTTAAGTTTTAAAACCACTTGGGTGTTTATATTCCCTCAATTTCCTTTCTCATGTCCTTTCTAAATATGTTTCTAGTTTGTCAGTTCCTATCCTTCAATATGTTGTCACTTGTTACTTGCTTTTCTTTGAAGTTTCTAAGGATTCTGACCCACTTGCTGAGTCTTGGATACGTCCATGAATTCTTGCCTCAGGGCCTTTGCATCTGCTGGGTCCTCTGCCTAGAGGAATCTTCTCCTGGATGTCCACATAGTTCTTTTCTTACTAGGAAGATTTTTAAATTGTAGCATGCCCTCCCACTTCTTCCACACGGTATTCCCACTCCTTACATCATTCAATAGATTAAAACATTTTACTTGCTTGTTTTTTCTTTTCATGTATGAGTCTGTAAATTGTATGAGCACAGGGATTTCTGCTTTGTTCACAACTTTGTGCACAGAGCTGACAGTAGTAACTGGTATGCCAAGGTCCAAAACTACCGAGGGACCAACTGCAGGATCTATTTCAGGCTGCAGTCCTGGAGAGGAATACATTGCATTTAATAAAAGTTCATTCAGAAGGAGTCTTACTGTCATAACATTTCCTGGAAACTCCTAATTTAGAGGAAGCTTCACACCTGTTCAGTAGTTAATTACTGGGTCAAAAGAGTGGAAAACTTAAATTCCTTTGGGAGTTGAGCAGTTAAATAAATGTGTAAACATTGGACATAGGCATTAGGGAGTGGAGGAGTCTGAGGCAAGCAGAGAGTCCACATCCTGTCTTGCTTAAAGGCATTCAGATTTGACAAAGCAACTTAAAACATATCCCCTCGAAGAAAATCCATCTACCTCCGGCTTCAAAGGCCCTCTCCAGTGGCCAGCTGTGGCCAGTAGGACCAAGAAGACTTGGAAAAAGTCATGGTGTTTTCTGGACTTCTTTTCCAACTGTATGCTCAGGCTTGGGCCTGTGCCTAACTCCACATCAGGACAGGAATACTCAACTGATCAAATCTAATTACATTTGCTTCCCGACTAAATTGTATATCACCTTCCCCTCTTGTGAGAGAAATGGCCCCTCTTGGGTCCTCCGCATCTGATTATTGCAAACCTAATTGATTTGCGACATTTCATTAATAAAGTTAACTAAAACTAATTATACATATTGAATAAAAGTTTCCTGTGAAATGAATTTTTCTATTTAGCTTAAGGGTTCTTAATTGTTAGACTGAATTGCCGAGAAAGAGCACAGAATTGCTTTCTCTTGGGGAATAGAGATAGACATTTTCCCCAACTAATCTGGATTGATGGATGGTAACATTACAAAAGCTAGACAAGAAAAAAAAATTGATTAAATATGGAAGTTAAAGGAGTGGAAGCGTCTTTCTCAGAAGACAAAATAGATCACATAGATCTCTTTATGGGTCTTCTTCCTGTTGAATTAGGTCTATTAAATCGGTCACATTACCTTAAGGAATCTAAAATGAACTAAAAATTTATTTTCATTTATTGTTTCATTCATAGAGCAGATTTCCTTTCATTTCACTGGGACGTACACATTGTATTTTTCACTCTTTAATTCAAATGGTTTGTTTGGTCTGATTCATCCATCTAATTAAATCTCAATTTTGGTGGAAGTCCAGGGGGAGTCTCCTACTACTTCAATCACTGGTGCACCACAAACCAATTTCCAAAGGATGCTGTGCAGCGCTCGGTATGTGTTCAGCTGTGTATAGATGAACACGCTGCATGCAGAACAAAGATGGTGCTCCTTACTGGCGAGCGCTGAGGAGAACATGGCTGTCCCACTGATTGTAGGCAAGGATGCTGCCCGTCACACAAGCCTCTGCGGCCATCTATCACGAATGACCCACACGTGCCTTGTCTTCACTTTGCCCAAGTGGATTCCTCGCTTTGCATTGGTGAGGAAGACAGCCGTTCCACCTCCTTCCACCTGTTCTGTGCACTGATCCCACTGGAGGGACCAGGAGGTGGCCAATTGCTTGGCTTTCACTCCTTGACCAGGGAGCATTGCTGAGCAGCGAGATCCAAAGACAGCTCTTACCCTCTGGTGCATTCTGGCTACCATGGCCTCAGCTGTTTTTGGAGCACATGCTCTGTGCAGAAGCACTCTGCCTCGCCTGAATGCGAGGAGGAAGGACCCTGCTCCTGGCTGGATGTGGGGCTTGCATGTCCCATCGTTCCTGGTGTGCCAGGACTCCCTGGGTGAGTCTTGCACATAGTTAAATTCTGGAAAGGCATCCAAGGACTAGTTCCAGACAACTGGTTTCCTTCCACCAGGTTTGAGTTGTGCTATTACATTTGTGAGATTTCCTAGACCTTTCTGGAATTTAAAAAATGACTCTTGTACATCTCCTAAATTTTGAGTCCTCAAGGGAAGGACTAAGAAGTAGGAGGGACAGGGTGACACCACTGGTGGGACCAGCTAAATGTCCTTCCTGCCAGAAAATCACAGCCTCTGAATTCAGAGGCTCATTCTCTGAGCTCTTCTAATTGTTCACAAGTGGTAACAGCTATCAGTCTGGAAGAGGTATCTCCTAGCCACATTATTTAAGCAAAAGAACAACTGAACAATTTCACCAGAGAGAAACTGTGTGAATAGTAGGCTATTTAGAGTAAACTTGTTTACCCTTAAAAGAAATTACATTTTTGTTTATTAAACACGAATAACTAACCTTTACCTTCCTTCCCCTGCCCTCCCCCACCATTGGTAAGGTTCTGATATTTGTATTTTAAAATCCTAAGCTGAGTCCAAACTGCTACAAGATATGCTTTCATTGAAAATAAAATAAAAGGAAATGTATAAAGGGAATATTGGCTGGATATTTATATTCCTTTCTCACATCTAGCTTTATAGCTATTTCAAACCCCCTAATGCGTCAATAACTCAAAAACAAATATGTTTTTAATTTTTTGCCTTGTGTAGCCATTAGTCCAGGAAACAAACGTAACAGATTTGCTGGGTAGAGGTGACTGGGAAGTGCCTGATGCTGCGGTTTCACTAATGGGTCACGTTAGTGGAAAAACAATGACCATGAACTTCAAGATAGACTGTAATAGGAGGGGATTATAATAACTAACAATTAAAACTACTGTGTGCATCTATCATCCATCTATCTATCCATCTCTCTATATATTCCAGATAAAAACAAAGACTTCTAACCTCATGTACATTTCCATAAAAAAGAAAAAAGAAGTGTTCTCATACTTATTTTGTTTGGCTCTCCAAATTGTTTAAGAACTTTATATAAGCCAATACAAGTGAGACCCATCTGTCATTGTAGGAAAACCAACTTTATGGATGGTCTGCTCACTTGGAGGTGTTGGGATGGAGGGAAAAAGGCGAGACCCTGGGCCCTAGTCCTCAGCTCACTGTAGCTGCAGGTCCCTCTTCAAATATTGAAGAAATCAAGATATTTAGAAGATGACATAACCTACTTACTCCCCTACATTTAAATATGCATATAAATAAGAAAAGTTAAAAGAGGCTTACGGAAATTATGTCCCAGGTAGTTCAATACCTAGGACACTGGAATTTCAGAAATATTCTTAAAAATTTCCAAGGAAGTTAAAATGAGCATGCAACTTTCCCACCAAGTGGCAATGAAGGTCCACTGTGTTATTAACACATCTGCTTAGGGCAGTCCTGTCCAGCGGGGCTTTCTCTGAGCATAGAAAAGTTCTACTTCTCCACTGCCCACTAGCCACTGGGCACTTGAGATGTGGCTGGAACAATGGAAGAACTGAGTTTCTCATTTTATTTAATTGTAATTAATTGATATTTAAATTTAAATAGCCACCTATGGCTAATGGCTCCCCTATCAGACGGCACAAGTCCACAGATGTTGAAGTCATCAAGTATGGTTTTTATTTTTTTAAATGTACTGATCAGGTTTTCTCCATTTACTCTAAGTAGATTTCAACATAAATTCTTTGGACCTATAAAACAAGGTCTGAAATGCTGTTTGCACATCACTGGTTTAAATCAATGAGAGATCAGAGTTCGGTATTCGTAGCTGGTGGAAGTTTGAAAGGGATGTCACAGAGCTCAGAAGGGCCTTCTGCCAACACTGCCTGTGCTTCAGAACAGCGGCCACCGCCTGGGATGGACCTTGGAGAGTATGGTACAGGAAGCCGAGGACAGAGTTGTAGTTAGTGGTAGACTGGTATGACATCGCTTCTCAAACAAACAAAACCCAGCTTTTTAGAATGAAATGGGTTTTGCTTACTCATCTGAAATTCTAAGGTTTGAAGAAGTTTAAAAATTTGAAGTATGTTTTCTTCAGTGTTTTGCTTTTCTTAAGCAAAACATCATGATTCTTTTGGAGGTTTTGCCACAAATGAGTGACTTGGAAACGGAAGGCTTTGGAAATATAGGAGAAGGGAGGCAGGTCCAAGAATCACTCCCTGGATTAACCCTCTGGCTTCTACCACAGTAGGATTGAGGAGGTGTCATGGAGAAAGAGCTACTTCTGTCCAGTACTGTAAGGATGCGTGCTGTCTTACAATCTCCTGGATAATGTAGTTTTACTGAACTGAATTTTGTCTGAAAACAGGCACAACCCAAACCCTCAAGCTTATCTATACAAAAAAGAAAGACAAGAAAGAAAAAGAAAGCACACACACACAAACACACCACAGTACTAAAGATACCCAGGGATGGAGCTCTGTAGAATGTGACTATTTTTATCTCCAAGATTAAAGCAGGCCTAAATAGTTTCCTAACACCACTACTATGGAGTGCCTTCTAGAAAGTGTTTTCTACATGCCAATCTGGCAAAGAGTAAAGCCACTTCTAACATTTATGTACCTAACCTCTATTTTGATGAAACAGAATCACAGCATATTCAGAATGGCACAAGCTACTTTTAGTCACCCTGGAGAGAGGGGGGAAGCTGAGAGCTGGCTCTTTGAGTTGAGGGCTTTGGCTCCCCTCCCCTATTACTTGGATAAATTAAGGACTCCTTTTAAAAATGGGGAAAACGTCAGACTGGCCCATGAGACAGGAGTTGGGCAGACCCAGCCGATGGTGCCAGTCTCTCTGCCAAGTTCTGAGAACTTTGCCTTCTGCTGTGGGACCCATGGTATCCCTGCCCATCACAGGGTGGGGCTCTGCCATGTGGGCATCAAGGAGAGGCCTCCAACTCCAATTTCATATTACCCCCTGCCTGATCCACAGCCTATTAATGGAGTAAGAGAGAAGTCTACAGGAATGAGACTTTGGGAGGTGTGGTTTTTCTGAAGGTGAGCAGGTCACATTTGAAGGCTTAAGCAGGTCAGGCTTTAGACTTCTGGAAGTGAGGGCGGGGGCATCCTAGCACAGATACCCCACCGGGCGGCTGATAAGAGAGCACAGTCATTTCCCAGCTGACCCTGGAAGTCCTACACAGCAAGGACAGTGCTGCTCAGAGCAATTCCATGGCCACAAAGAGACTCCACAAGGAGTCGCAGATCTCTCCCATGGTCCATGGAAGCACCTTGGTAACTTGGACTGTTTACATTTAAAGTCATATAAATACATGCAATCTTAGCCTGTGTGTTGGAAGGGATGGAAGAAGACTGGAATGTCTCTCTTCTGCTTCCTCTATCCCTTTCACAGAGCAAAGGCATGTGGTTTCTTGCTAACTTCTTAGGAAACCTACTGAGGGATACAATGCTCTGGACACAGGACTCTTACCTGATGGCCACTTTCTTGGATGACTTCAGTGCTTAGGCAGATGAAGCTCCATCCATTTTAGACCAATCTCTCATGTATTAAATCTGGAAAGAAAAAAAAAGATTAAAGTGATTCATGAATGTGGTCAGATTTTTATTTTTTAATTTACAGAGTAAGCATTAACATTGCATATTAAGAATGTTTTTGAAAGGAATGAAATCATCTGTTCCACCTCAAGAACATATTTTTCCTTATTTAGAGTTAGGTGGTACCAGGCAGCTGTCAGGGATCCTATTTTTCTGCCTGCTCATGGCCAACAGCTTCCCCGATACCTCATGGACACACACCAGAGAAAGAAGGACAGAATGGTTTTTGGTGAAATAATGCAGTCTTATTCTAAGATGCTTTCTGTAGACATGGCTACTAAATAAAACATGAGAATGGTTTGGACATTTGCTTATGACTCTAGAGGCTTAGCTATGTGATCTTTTTAGTAAGAGTTTATACAAGTGTTATTGCACCATAATTTAAAAAAATACCATTGTAAAAGATCTTTTGTTCTGTTTTACTTTTACACAGATGTAATACCTGGCCGTAGTAGAAAAGTTCAGTTACAGAAGAATATAAAATGAAAGTAAACATCTATCTCTTCACCTGCTCCAATTTTGTTCCTAGAATCATTTCTTAGAGATGTGACAATAAAGAAATTGTGTATTCTTTTAGGACTACAAAAAGTGTACATGCTTACAAATGTGTATATTTATGTTCTTTCTTTTTATGCATATTAGTCTGCTCTTTGCGATCTTCATTTGTTAATTTTGCTTAAGATTGTGGCAAATAGCTTTCCCAGGTTTCTTGTTTATCTCTGGAATTTGTTTATGGTACTTTTTATTGTTTAACCATTTTGTCTGTTTGTGTGAAGCCAAACGTATCAATATTCATTCATTATGAATTTGGAAGATTTTTTTGAATAAGTTTCTTTTTTAAGTTGAAGAGTTATTCAAACAGTGTATGGGTTACTTTTTGTTTTGAGCAACTACATATTAGAACTTTACACTAGGATGGTAAGAGAAGAATTTTGGAATTAGAAGGACCTACTAGCAAAAGGCATTTCCTATAAGGTGGCTTCCTCCTCAAAATACCAAGGTGATATAAAAACTATGGGCTATTTTGGGAGGCTGTAATGTAGCTTGGAAAAAAAATCACAGGAAAGGTCAGATTTATAGTACCATTCTCCAGAGAGTTAGTGGTGGCTACCTAAGACCTGAAATCCAGAGTGAGTTATAAGGAAAGTAACAGAAATCACAAGACAAATAGTGAGAAGTATGACAGTCAGAGGGATTCATTTGGAAATCATATAAAACAAAACAAAAGTCAAACCTGAAATTAATAACCCTTAAAACATTTTTAAGATTTATTGTATATTTTTCAAACCTTTCTTTCTTTTCTGTTCCACAAATATGCACGCATTTAACAAACATACATGATTTTTCTCACAAGTTAGTGCTAATAGAGCCAAATTACTTCCAACAGAACACCTAGGACCCATGTCAGACTTTAAAGGCAGCTTGACAAGAACCTACACACACACACACACACACACACACACACACACACAGTATACGATTGACATTCTGTACATTGCTTTGTTTACTTATAATTACCTTGCCACTAAATATTATTAAATACATAAAATATCATATACTTATGCAGAACGTGTTTGTATAAAATAAATACTGACTGTATAATTTTCTGCCACATGGTTTGAAAACCTGACTGCCGAGTCCTCCTGCCGTACCTCTTCTGTCAGCACATCAAAGGGCAGGGCATGTACAAAAATTCATCACCCAGAATCACATCAGATCCTCCCATTTCTGATAACAAGGCAGTGGCCAGACACGTGAAGGTTATGAGCTGGGAGATGTCACTGTGCAAGGTGTTTTATGTGAAGTGACATCATTTGAATGGAGAGAGTTTATGAAATTTGGGCTAATGACATGTTCTTGTTCTAGACACTACTGTGCAGATTTAGAACCATATCAAAGTGCATAAGAGGGCTGGGGTCGTGGCTCAGTGGTAGAGCACTTGCCTCACACATGTGAGGCACTGGGTTTGATCCTCAGCACTGCATAAAAATAAATAAATAAATAAACAAAGGTATTGCATCCATCTATAACTAAAAAAAATATTTTAATAAAAATGCATGGGAATCGGCTAAGAAGAAGAATTTGGGTCAAAATGTAAGGAAAATGATGGCGATAGTATTGTAAATGTGTGAAAATTACTAGAAGAAATTCTGTGAGCTTTTCCAATCTGTTTAGGAAAAAACACTGATACAGATTAAATGAAGCCACAACCACAAATATTTGGGTTGGTGAACCCAGTGGGACTCTAAATGGCCATGGGGAATGGCCATTTGTACTTTTTGTGTGTTAGCATTATGAAACTCTGCCCGCTATGTGCAAAATTTCTCCTGGCCACCATTTCCCTTCTGCAGCCCCCACCACAGGGCATCAGAGCAGCCCTGGGTCAATTGTGCCTTAACCTGTAATTTAAAATTTAAACTCTACCGTTAGTGTTAGTGTCATCTGAATATCTAGAGATCTAGATCCAAGGCGCTGGTGAGATTCTGTCTCCCAGGGCTGTTCCTTCAACCCTGAGAAGGTCACGGCTGCTCAGAACACACTTCTAAGTTCAAGCATGATCTCAGGGAACCCAGACTCAGCTCAGTCTTCTGCAGTGAGCCCCTGCAGTGAGCCCCTGTCCCAACAGGAGACATTTGGAGGGAACCATCTGACAGCTGTCAATCTGCATACAGATCTACAGTTTAGGGACTGAGTTATTTGGGGAATAACTGGTTTAAAATAAGTCAGCACTTGCTTGGGGACAGTCTGCTTAACAGCTATAGTCAACTCTGTGTTTATAAACCATGCCTGAGGTAAATAAGCATTTGTATCAAAGATCAAAAACATAATACATATTTGAGTTGGAATGCTGAAGAGTATATCTGAATGGTTCAAAGGCAACTTTTTCTTATAACATCAAAACACGAAAAATTCAACAGTCAATTCTAGGAGAATAGAGATATATCAAGAATTGATTTTTCACATTATGTTATCCATTTCCTTCCTTCCTTCCTTCCTTCCTTCCTTCCTTCCTTCCTTCCTTCCTTCCATCCATCAGGGTCTTGCTATGTTACACAGGTTGACCCCACATTCCCAGGCTCAAAGGATCCTCCTCCCTCATCCTGCCAAGTTGCTGGGACAAGAGGAACAGGACACCAAGCATGCTATCATTCTTTTTTAAAAAACTTGATTGAAATAAATGATGTATAACCTTTTTCCCCTGTGTGTGCCCGCGTGCACACACACACACACACACACACACACACACAAAATGCATACATTTTTGACGAGTTTGGATGGGCTTGCATCATTTTAGTATTTTTTTTGCCAACTAAAACAGCAGTTTCTAGAATTCTTCACTATCACACTTAAAGGCAAATGTTATATCTAAGATGCAATTGAATATGCAGATGCTAATTCACAATAAGAGGGGTGCTAGGGAAGAATAGAGTTACTATATATTACGTAGAGGAGAGTGAAAGGAGGGGAAGGGGTACGGGGGTAGGAAGGACAGTAGAGTGAAATAGACATTATTACCCCATGCACTTATATGACTGCATGACAGATGTGATCCTACAATATGCACAATCAGAAAAATGAGAAATTATACTCCATTTATGGATGATTTATCAAAATGCATAAATGCAGCCTACTATCATGTATATAACTAATTAGAAAATATTTTTTAAAATTTTTAAAAAGATGCCTTTGATTTTAGTTTTCATATGAAGAAAATAGGACTTGATTTCAAATTATAACTTTGAATACATTTTCAAATCATGAAAAAGTAGGCAGCCTAGTGTCAAGCAGAGCAGGCAGCAGCCAAGGTGCAGGCTTTGGGATCAGAATCCCTGTGTCTGAATCTCGACCCTCTCAGTTACCCCACCTGGGTGAGCTGCTTTCCCCACCTTTACTCAGTACCCCAACCTATAAATTGGGGATACACTATTCTCTCATAGGTTCATTGCAAAGATTAAGTCAAAGATCATATTTAAGAACTGAACATTGCATTTGATACAGGATATGAGCTCGATAAATGTTAGCTTTATTAACATGTGAGTTGATTAAAAGGCCAAGAAAATTCCCTCTAGGTAATCATTTTAAACAAGCCTGTGCACGGCACTTCTCTAACTTTCATGCGTGTTTGACTCTCGTGGGCTCTTGCACAATGCAAGTTCTTATTCAGTGGGTCTGGCTGGGGTCTGAGTCAGCATATCTAACAAGCTCCCAGGTGATTCTGAGGCTGCCGCTCTATGTACTGCGACACCTGAGGTCCCTGTGGATGGTTGGTTGCTCCTCGTTTACCATATGAAGAGTCTCCAAAAGGATGAAGGGGAGAAAGGAAGGTGTGGGATGTGCCTAGACTTAGTATGCTTCCTAGGTGTGTCTAATGGCCTTGCTTCACTCCCAGCCTCTCAACACCTAAAGAACCACTGGTTTGGGAGTTCAACCTTTTATTCTTTTTCATTTTCCTTTCCTTAGTCTTTACTTTCTCCTTGACATCGCTGCTTCAGATTGAAAAATGGTATTAACGCCTGGTTTCCCAGTTAGTAAGATTGAAGCATAGACTTTCCATTTTACTGTATATAATAGGACAAAAGAATAGACTCTAACATTTCTCCTTTAAAATGTAAGGATCTGAAAATACCTTTAGCATTTTCTGCAGTATTAACTGAAGACATCCAACCAACAGGCAAGGAAGCCACTTGTGAAGTGGTAACTAACAGGACACAAGAACACATCCTTGGGCTCCCAGGTGTCAAAGGGGCAGTGGTTACTACAGAAGGGACAGGAACCCAAGTGGCACAACCACATCAGACATTCCACTGGTTTGGAAGGCAGGACAGAGGAGGGGCCGTTTTTAAATGTCTTCCCTTTTTAAATACATGCTTATCTTCACCCACTCCCCACTGCCCCCCACTTTCTCTCTTTCTCTCTGAGACCATTTTGGTACTTTAGGTGTCCTCAGGGTCCAGCACAGCTCAGGTTGCTAGTATTCCCTCTGCAAGAAGCAGCTACTGCTGTTGATACATTTCACAGACATAATTCTTCACTTTCCAAAGCAGATAAGAGGAGCTTTAATATAAAATGAGAAAATATCCAAAGAGAGAGGGAGTGAATTAAGCCATCACAAATTCTCTTACAGAGCACACAGCCATAGAAGCATTTTCCAATATTCTTACTCTGCATTTTACCAGAGTACTTAGATCCATTGATCTAAATAAAGTTTTATACCATTTGGTAAAGATCAAGGCATTTTATGTGCATATAAAATTAATAAGAAACCACTTAGAAGTGGATCCAAATCAAACGATTATTAATTTCAGGATTTAAATTTTAAGCACATCTAGAGCCGGAACTTGAAATAGGAAAGAACCTCACAATCATGAAAAACAAAGCAAACGCATTGTTGACCCATTTTCTAAACTTTTAAATGTCAGAAAAGTAATCAAATGTGGGAATAGCGACACATTGGGAAATCCTGGGTATGGGAAGGACACTTTGACAATCACTGACAGATTCTAGATGCTCATTTCTACTTAAGATGTTCCGATGATGCGCCTATTGAGGGATCAAACAAATCAAACAAAACCCAAAGCGAACCCTTCCCAATTGATCTGTAAGAATAATGTCAAAGGAAGCAATCACATAGCACTTGTACTACATAATCAATTCTCTGTTAGTAAAATATTTTGAAGGACAGTTTTAGTTTTTATATGCAAGGAAGTTTTTTTCCCTCATGAACAACTGCTATGAAAAGAAATCAAAACTGGATAGCAAATCCTTAATGTTAAAGCTAGCAGTTACATTCACTTGTCATTTCTATGACTAGTCTAAACATATACTTTGCTTTCTATTGACATTAGAGTTACAACTAGCTAATAAAGTGTGGAAAATTCATAGCGCTTTAGATTCTTTTCTTTTTTTTTTTTTGGTTGGACTGTGATTGAAAAATTGTATTTTAGAACTCTACTAGGATAATCATAGTTACTTGCCAAATCAGTTAAATATTAGTTCAAATTTTATAGATACTCCCTGATTTAAGATGATTTTATAAGCTAAGGTGTTCAAAAATTTTTAGAAGCTAAAAATCATTATCATAACATAAAAAGTGATAGCTAAACAGGATAGAAATTGAATAAAATTTGTTGATCAGAGATACAATATATTACTTGAATAAGCACCTACATGAAATGAAATGCAAGTCATGTTAATCTAATCACTTGGGGTAATTTGGAAAGAAAACCTTTTGAACTATTTTTGAAGGAAAAATCATAGCACTTTTTGGTGGGGATACATTAAAGAGCTGACTTTTTCAGTTTGTTAAATAACATAGGAGAAAAGTGTTCCTAACCTGGGCTTTAATACTTCTTCATATCTTCTGCTCTAGACCCACATTTGCCTATTGCCATAGTGTGCCCTCAAAGTAGCTGTTTAATCTTTGCAACATTTGGACATACATTTCTAGCAAAATTCTTAATTTACTAGCCTGCTTGGGAGCATCCTTGGCTGTCCCCATTCATGACTGGGCAGGAAAAGAGGCAGGTAAACCCTAAGGATGAAGCATGGGAAGCTGAAACTAAGGAACAGATTTTACAGCAAAATACAGCAACTCTCAGTTATCTGCTTGGACAGGGCACTGGCTGCACAGAAGAGCTACGTATCATTTATAACATATTTGAACTGTGAGTTTCAAATTCCTCCTCAGTTAGGTATTTTCCCTGGCCTTTAATGAAGTAGCAGATTTACTTTCTTCATTTCCCCTCTAGAATAGGGCAGGATACTCATTACTATTAATTAGTCATAGTGACAACAGTAATAATTTGCAGCACATCAAAACAAAATAAAACAAAATTATAAACACATACCCACACAATTCCATTCTAAACTAGGAAGATGACAAAGAAAATTAAGAAACCTGAACAGTCCACTGCTTATACCTTCATGAACATGACCCAAGGTAAGAGACAGGAGAGATTTAAGGTCAGGGAGCTTTGCCAGAGCAACAGTGATCAAGAGACATTTTGTAAATCTCAGGGAGGGCCATCAATGGGGCCAGTGGAAGAAAATCTGTTATCTGTTTTCTTCCAAGATGTATGATGGACAGTTGATTCCGTTTATGGTCAAAGAAGAGCAGAACCAGAATTCAAGGCCTCATGATGAGAAAAATGAAGTCAAGGAAAAAAAGGAAAAACAGGGAGAAAAAGGAGCCAGAGTAGTAACAGTTTTGAAACCAATAATCATGAAATTTTAGCCAGTTGGGGCTCCTCCCTTAAACTTAAGCCACGTTATAGGAACTGCCAACCATAATTTAGGAGATAGACACTTGGATCTATCACTGGAAACTTAATGTTTGTCCAGAGCAGATAATTTAGCAGTAAAATTAGACAGTTTTGAAGATTGCAAACATGGGCTAACAGGTTCATTTTTTCAGATGTTTATTTTTTAAGCAACAACCAAGAAACTAAAAGACTCAAGAACTTTTATCACTGGAGGGGAATTTACGGGCAGAGACCCAAGGTTCACAGTTGTTAAATGACACTCCTAAACATCACAAAGCTAGTTGAATGGCTAGTTAACAACTAATCCCCTGTTCCTCCTCCCTGTGCTTCCCTGTCCTATACTGCTACTAGGGAGGGTGGTGGAGAGGAACAGGGTTCCAGGACAACATCACCAGGGGATCCATCACAGCTTAAGGAGGGATCTACCTGGGGCCTTTATAGTTAGGGAATCACTACAGAAGATAAGTGATTTTGTTTGTTTTTTTAACCCAAGGTACATACTAAGCAAGTGATCTAACACTGAGCTATACTTCCAGACCCCCAGGTTTCAGTTTTAGAGAAGATCATAAAGCTTGTGCTAAGATAAACAAACACCTGGGGTCACAGACCTCTCTGGGGGTAATTGCCAAGAGAATCCTGTTGGGAGGAAGCACCTTCAAGAGGACACTAGTTGCTCAATATTTATAAACAGGACTGTAGGGTGTGGGGCTTCTTGCCTCCCTCCCTGTTACTCTCTTCCCAGAATGACACAGGAAACAAATGCAGCCAAGTTCCAAAAGTGACCCCAGGGGAAAGTAAGCACCCAAACTTGCACTGAGAAGAGAGGCTTTCCGAGGGCTGGTAGTGGAGTTTGGATACTTAATGAGGTCATTAGTCAACAAAGATTAGGTAAAGAGATGGCCCCAGGAGGGTCAATGGCCAGGTCTCTCTAGTGGTTGCCCAAAGAAAACCAAAGAGGACACACTCTGGGGAAGATTTGTTGAGCTCTTTGGTGACCACAGAAGGCTGGCACCGTGGAGAGGCAGAAGGGGACATTTATCTAGGAGAATTGGAAAATGGGGTGTTAGATAAGTGGAGTGGAGGACCACTTAATAGATTCTGTTCAGTCCCAGACCACAGAAGTCCGTCTTTCACTAAAATCCTGCCTTAGTTACAAAAAGTGCACAGGTCAAGGTTGTGGAGACAGGTAAGGAGAAGCCCTGCTCCCTTGCGCTCCCCATTTGGTGCATCTCTTGGGAGCACCTGCCGGTAGGAGAGTTTGGCACTGGTGGGGACTGTGTCCGTTGCCACTTATCCACAGGTAGGGCTTGCAGGGACAGGGGGGGACAGGGAGATGAGCAGTGCAGCGACATTGCCTGGGAAAGAGAGGGTTAGGTAGAGGACATTTACTTAACCTCACATTAATAGCGCACAACTTTTCAAATGGAGGGCCCGCGGGGTCACGCAGGCTTGTCACTCAGCTCTGAGTTAAAGACTAATCCAAAAGTCTGGGAAGAAAGTTAGACTCGGTCGCCTCCCATTTCTGCTGACTTCTGGCTTGTACTCGAAACAGCTCGGTCAAAACCAAATGAAAATTTTTGGAGCGTGCGCGGCATAAAAGCCCACGCTGTGGCTCCGTTGGGTGCCAGAAGCCCCTCACCTGACCTGGGGGCCTGCGGCTGGCTCCGGAGTGAGCGCCCACAGGAACTGTGGTGGCTCGGCTGGGTCCTGGGGAGCCTCCCAGCGCGGCATCCGCGGCTACCACTCCCTCCCCTTCAGTCCCCGAGCAGGCTAGGAGGTCAGGGGCACTCACCCCGTCCGGGGCGCTGCGCCACGTCCTGCAGCGAGCTGGCTGCGCTGGTGCGGGGCTCCCACCGCCTCGGTGCTGGGCTGCGCGCCCTCACTCTCTGGGTCTGATACAGCCGATGGCCATCGATCGTCACCACCGCCCGGCAGAGCTGCCAGCTGTGTGCCCTCACTGGCGTCCCGTCACTCGCTACTGCCTGCGATCCCAGCTGTCAGGAGCAACGATCGGCCTCGAAGAGGCAGCTCCAAATTTATAGCGCGGGGTGTTGCTCTCTGTGGGTTCCAGGGACGAGACTGTGTTCTGCCTTCCCTCCTCCGCCCCGCCCCAGGAGACCCTCCCGGCCCAACCCCGCCCTCTCCAGATTCTGACGGCAGCGGGACGATGCCACAGGCGTCCCGTGTCACCTACCCAGCGCGCACCTGCCCTGGAATCCCGCATCTCATCGTGAGGGGTCATGAAGCGCGAGAGCTGATGGTAAAGGAGCATCAGTTTCCGCGGAGATGAACGTCACCCCTGTCCCCTGTCCCTGTCTGTAGGTCCCGGTCTCAATCTCTCAATCTCAATATCTCTCTCTCTCTCTCTCTCTCTCTCTCTCTCTCTCTCTCTCTTTCTCTAACTGTTAAGGACGAATTAGGGAACTTCCTTGTCTTTCCTGTACCTCAAAATTCGACGATTCAACGATACTGTTGCGGATCATGGGTCACATAGATCAATTTCAAGGTTATAAAATGAAAGGGTGAATTTTCATTTCATCCTATTGGATATGCTACCCGAGTTGCATGTTTTAAAGTAAAAATAGACAAAGTTATAAAACAAAATATCGCCAAATATTTGCCAACAAATTAATATCAATTCTAAAACTCTTACAAAAAAAATTAGAGGGTAAGGAATATTTCCCATTGCATGCTATGAGGCCAATACTACTCTGGTACCAAAACCAGATAAAGAAATCACAACAAACAAATAAATATAAAATGACAGGTCCTTATCTTTTATGAATATAGATTTAAAAATCCTCTATGAAATGGTGAGAATTAGAATCCTGTAATATATAAAAATAACTATATACCAAGATCAAAATGATATCTATCCCAGGAAAGCAAGATTAGCTTACCAAAAATGAATTAATGTGTTAAACCATATCAATAGAACAAAGGACAAAACCCATATCATCACATCAGTAAAATAAAATTAAAAAAATCGCTTGGCAAAAATACAACCACCTTTCATGATAAAAATACTCAACAAACTAGGAAGAGAAAGGACTTCCCCAAAGAAGAAAGTTCTTGTATGAGAATCTCACTAACATCTTGGTTAATGTTGATCAACAATCTTTTGCTCCCCAGAACAAGATTTTGTGTCTAAGACCAAGAACAAGACAAGATGTCTGGTCTTCCCACTTCTCAACTTTGTAGTAGGTTTTTTTGGGGGAGGGCGGGTAACGGGGATTGAACTCAGGGGCAACCCAATCACTGAGCCACATCCCCATCCCTGTTTTGTACTTTGTTTAGAGACAGGGTCTCACTGAGTTGCTTATTGCCTTGCTGTTGCCGAGATTGGCTTTGAACTCAGGATCCTCCCACCTCAGCCTCCCAAGCCCCTGGGCTTACAGGTGTGTACCACCATAACCAGAGCAGTTAGGCAAGAAAAAGAAATGAAAGGCATCCAGATAAGAAAGAAAGAAAAACTATTTGCATGTGCACATGACATGATCTTGTAATTAGAAAATTCTAAGCAACCAAGAAAAAAAACAAAACAGAAAAATAGATGTGACTTTTAGAGCTAATAAATAAGGAAGTTTTCAGAATATAAAATCAATACAGAAAAATCAGTGGCATTTGTATACATTAGCAATGAACAATCAAAAAATGACATGAAACAATCCCATTTACAATAGACCAAGAGAAAAAAGTGCTTAGGAAAAAATTTAACAAAAAGGATAGAAGTGGCTGGGGATGCAGCTCAGGGGGAGAGAGCATGCTTAGCATAGGCAAGGTCCTAAGTTCAACTCCCAGTGCTGAACAACAACAAGATGTACAAAATATGTTCCCCAAACTCTGTACCAAAAACATTGTTGAAATGCGTTATGTTAAATCTAAATAAATGGAATGACATTCCATTTTTGTATATTGGAAGATTTAATATTATTAAAATCATGTTACCCCAAATTAAACACAATCCAGAAAAAAATCCTAGTTTTTTTTTTTTTAACAGAACTCAGCAAGGGGGTCCTAAAATTCATGGGATAGTGCAAGCTACATAGAATAGTGAAAATAATTCTGAAAAAGAAGAAAGTTAGAGGACTCACACTTCCCAGCTTCAGAATGTACTACGAAGCTACAATAACTAACTCAGTTTTGGTACTGACATAGGGAAAAGAGTATAGAGTTGAATCCATAAACTAACATTTAATGGTGTAATGAAAAAAAAAATGGTATCAGAATGACTGGTGACTCACATCGAAAGACTGAAGTTGGATCTCTTGCAGCATACACAAACATGAATTCAAATTGGATCATAGCTCTAAATGTAGGAACTAAAGTTACAAACTCTTAAGAGAAAGCATAGGAATAAATCTTTGTGACCTTGAGTTATGCAAGTCTTTTCAGATGTGCAGCAAAAACTATACCTAGATTTAGTGATAGATGAGTCGTAGGTGTAAGAAATAAAAAGAAAAGAGATGTTGAGTTTCATCATTACTAAAAGCTTCTATACTTCAATAGGTAACAACAAAGAGGAAAAAACTCCACAGAATATAAGAAGATATTTGTAAATCATATATCTGATAAGAACTTGCATTCAGAATATTTAAAGATTGTTTTCAACTCAATAATAGCAACTTAAATAATCATGTGTAAAATATGTGTTAAATATCTGATTAGATATTTCTCCAAAGAAGATAGATAAAAGGCCAACAAGCATATGAGAAGACTTAACATCATTAGCCATCAGGACAATGAAATCAAAACTACAATGAGATATCACTTCCTGCCTACTAGGATGGCTAAAGATAATAATGAGTACTTGTCAGGAAGTGGAGAAATTGGAGCTCACGTATATTGTTGGTGGGAATCAAAAAGCAGTGTAAGCCACTTTGGAAAACACGTTGGCGATTTCTCAAAGTTTTAGCATAGAGCTGTCAAATGGCTCAGCAATTCCATTCTGCCATATATATCCCTGAGAAATAAAATCACAAGGCCACACAAAAACATAGATATGAAAATTCATAGCACTATTCTTCATAAGAGCCCGGAGGCAGAAGCTAGTCGAATGTCCATTAACTGATTAGTGAACAGACAGAATGTGAAGTATCCATGGAATATTACTTGACAGTGAAAGGTATCCAAGCACGTGTTTTGACATGGATGAACCTTGAAAACATCGTGCTAAATCAAAGAAACCCATCACAAAAGATCGCGTGTGAAGCATTCCATTTCAGGAAAGGAATTTTGTAGAATGTAGAGAATTCTACACACGTGTAGAATTTTGGTTGCCTAGGGCTGAGGAGGAGAGGGTAGGAGGGCATGGTGTTGACTGCTAGTGAGTTCAGGGTTTCATCTTAGGGTGATGGAAATCTAAGTTAGGTTTGGTGATGAATGCACAATTTAACACATATACTAAAACCCTTCAAACTGTACACTTTGAGTGGGTGGATTGTATGTGGAATACACATCAATAAAACTTTTACAAATGCAAAATATGAAATCTGTGTAAAGGAGTCAAGACCTGGGTTTCAGACTTTGGTTTCTGAAGACAGCAGAGGAGTGCAGCCCTGCCTTGGAGCCTGGCCCCGCAATAGCAGACAGCTGTAATCATTGAGCATGGAAGGAGCAGTTTTCTGCAGGAGGAACTGGTCAGAAGGCAAAACTGAAGAAGTCACCATCCTTGGGCCCCAGCAGTGGTGACCCGGGAGGGGGACAGCGTGGTCTTCTCCACTAGATGGGCCTCTGAGACCGGGTTGCGCCTGAATGGTTCACTCTATTCTTGGGGCACCTAGCACAGGGGAAGAGCTACCCCTTCCCACCCCTGGCCATGACAAGGGGAGGGCCCCTTCAGGGACAGTATTGAAAAGTAAGAAAAAGTGAAAGGATGAACGTACAGTGGGATTCTAGGACTTTTTGTGGGATCCTGGCCCCCTTTCTTCTTCTTGTCTCAGAGCTGATTTCTGGGCTTCAGCAGGTCCTATTTTAAGTTGTCGACACTGTCTTGGAGGTGACACCCCCTGCCCATCAGCAGTCAAGAATGTGCACTGCTGATAATACTTCTATGTTATGTAACACCTCCCTGTGACTAACAGCTTTCTCTTCTCTCCTGGTATATTTATTTAGCAAATGTTTATTGAGCTTCTTTGTATTTGCTGCTATGCTAAGTGATGGGAAAACAGAGTTTAAAACCTTGGCTTTTCCTCCCCTCACAGGAGGAGTGGGCTGAGAAAGGCATCCTGGAAGCCCCTGGTGGTCCAGGTACCAGGATTGTGGGTGGAGAGGAGACCCTGAGCATCTACCTTCTCATTTTAGTGTCAAGCTTCTCCTATGTAATCATTTACTGTTTTGCTCAGTTTTGAAATTGAACCCTCTTGGAGACATACTTTGGAGCATCAGGGATGTTTGTGACCATTTACCTTTTGTAGAAAAGCCAGATGTGGGTGGCAAACAGCAGACAGAGTCTGAGGATGAAAATAGGAACTGCCTTTGTGATCATGGTGTAAGTTTCAGGAGATGGTTGTATTTTTAAATCTACTTAATTCTGTGAATCATTAACCATAGTCTCTCTTGCACTAAATTCCAACTTAGTTTGAGAGATGATTTCTGGAGATTTCTTAGACAGTTAGTGCTGCATTGGAGGAATCTTCCAAAAGGGTGGGGTTTGTTCCCAGGGATATTATGGCAACAGAAGCAAGCAGATGAGAAGGAGAAGCTTCCAAGAAATCAATAGCATCATTGTTACTGTGATGAATTGGTCCAACAATGCTGTGGCTAAACCTCTGGGCTTTTCTACTACAAGTCAAGCATCCCTAACCTGAAAATCCAGAATCTGAAATGATCCAAAATCTGGTACTTTTTGTTGTAATAACACATGTGGAAAGTTCCTCAAAATGAAACTTTGTTTCATGCACAAATTTTAAAATATTGTCTAGAATTATGTGTTGGCTATGTAAGTTATACATCAGACATAAATGATTTCCTATTCAGACTTGAGTCTCATCCCCAATTTATTTCATTATGGATGTGAAATATTCCAAAATTCAAACATTGGAGACACTTCTGGTCCTAAACATTTCTAAGGGATACTGGAGCTATATAAATGCACACTGATCCTTTGGTAAAAGATACTTATTTGTGACTAGAGACAGAGGTTTGAAGCCTAATTCTGCTACTTATTAGTCCTGGATACTTGGATACATTTACCCTCTGATATTGCTTTTTAACATATAGAGTAGCAATATTCCTTAAACTTTTGCCAGGGTTAAGAAAATGAGTTTATGCAAAAGCTCAGATACTGTGCCTTGTATACAGTAAGAGCTTAATGGATCATAGCTGTTTTCAGTGAGAAGCATGCAGTTTTTCATGCTGGTCAGGGACATACTGGCTTGTTGGTTGTTTTAGTCAGCTTTTTCACCGTTTCGTCTAAAAGACCTGAGCAGAACAATTTTAGAGCAGGAGAAGTTTATTTGGGGGCTCACGGTTTCAGAGGTCTCAATCCATAGACAGCTGGCTCTCTCCTTGGGGCTCAGGTGAGGCTGAATGTCACGGTGGAAGAGTGTGACAGAGGAAAGTGCTCTCTGATGATCAGGCTCACATGATCAGGAAGCAGAAAGAGAAAGACACCACTCACCAGATACAAATATATACCCCAAAGCCACGCCCCCAGTGCCCACCTCCTCCAGATGCATCCCACCTGCCTCCAGTTACCACTCAGTGACTCCCATCAGGGTTTAGTTCACTGATTGGGTCAAGGCTCTCACAACCCAGTCATTTCCCCTCTGAATCCTCTTCCACTATCTCACATGTGAGGTTTTGGGGACACCTCACATCCAAACTATAACACTGATTGTTTTAAGGAAAGGAATAAAACTTGAAATCTTCCTGATTAATGTGTTTCTAGTATTTAAATTTTGAAATTGTGATATAAATGGAATCCTGCTAATATTGCTCCTCCTCTCTTTCCTTTCTGGCTGTGAGGTGGGATCTGGTTGCACTATCTCTGTGTAGCTGGAATTGTGAACCCAACTAAAGGACAAGCCTGTCCTCAAAATGCTAGAGGGATAGGGGCGGCCCCAGGGCCCTGGCTGTGGTCAGACTCTGGACTCAATAGGACATGCAAAAGAAGGAACACAATGCCTAATAAACATGAGAAAAGTTTTCCCTTTCCAATAATAAAAATGCAATTTAAAGCAAATAGATGCTTTTTTATCTATAAAATTAGCAAAGATTATAAAGAAAGGATGATCACATCCGAATTCTGTTTTTGCTGGGATGGGAAGAAGTCAGCTCTCTCCTATATATTGTTGTAGATTCTTCTCAACTGGGAGATTATTCTAAAAGCAATCATGAATATATACAGATTTACACACAAGGATATTATGCATAATGTTATATTTAATAGTACAAAATTGAAGGCAACTTTAACGTCTCCTCCGTGGAGGTTTGTTCAAGTAAGTCACGCTACATCCAGAATAGTTTTTAGCCATTAAAAATAAGGTGGAAAGATATTTAATGATATGGAAAATATTTATGATGTTAATGAAATTAGCTAATGAAACAATATGTGTGCTATTATCCACATCATATAGAACATTTATGTGTTTATACTCACATGTATGTGTATACAAAAAGACTAAAAGCACTGAAATGCTAACAGTAGCTATTTCTGAATATATATATTTTTCTGTTTATATTGTCCTGATTTTTTTTTTTAAGACAATTGTGTCACTACAGCAAATGAGCAGGATGAACAAGCAGGTGGGAGTTAGCAAGGAATTTTGTGGAATTTTGTGGACAGTTCTGGTTGATGATACACCTGAAGGCCTGCTGGCTTCAGCCCTGAGGGGGCGCTCATACGTGTATTTTAGGGCATTTGTCTGATTTCAGATGTACGATTGTTTCACCCTTATTTTATGGCGTTTCAGTAGCTCAGAAGATCCTTCTAAGCACATCAGTAGCTGGTATGTGCTTGATAAAGGGTGGTACAACATATGTAAGTGTCCATTCGCCATGCTCAGGAGTGTTCCTAAGTGGAAGTCCATCCTCCTCCAGAGATGCTGAGAGAATTGAGCCCAGCTTTTCAAGTGGATCCTCTGGCAGGCATTCACCTCCTCTGCTCCTGCATGGATTTCAGTTTACTGTCTCTGGGTTAGACTGATCGTGTTAGTCTATCCCAGGCAGCCTCCAGTGAACCCCCTGCACAGCTCCCGGAGAGCATAAAATGCAATGCATGTAGGAGTCACTTCTGCTATAAAAAGAAAAAAATTAGAGCACCTTCTCCATATTTCCCTTGCACTAAATTGTTTTTTCTCAAAAAGTATTCTTAAGCTTTATGAACTTTAAATTTACTCGGAGCTGGATTGTGGCTCAGTGGTAGAGCACTGACCTAGCCTGTGTGAGGCATGGGGTTAAATCCTCAGCACCACATTAAAATAAAATAAACAGATAAAATAAAGGTATTGTGACAATCTACAATTAAAAATATATTTTAAAAAAGGAGAAGATCTTTTCAAGCACCATCAGTAAAGAAAATTAAAAACCAATTTAAAAAATTTGCTAGGACAGCTTCATTTTCATTCCAGCTCGCTCACCTGTGCTGCTCCTACACGTTCCTCCCACGTCACTAGATCGCCTTCTCTGTGCTTCCGTGTCTCTTCAACTTTCCACCTTCCTCCTTCACCGTGTGGACCCATCAGTCAGACACCTTCCAATCTTGGCTATACGAAAACTTGCCTGTGCTCAAAGACTCAGTTCTAATTCCAGTTTCTTAATTTTCCTTTTCACATTCGCTCAAAGTTACTGCTTTCTCCTTTGAACTTTGTGCTCTGGTTTTGGAAATATAAGGGTGGCATGAGTTTATGGGGGAGAAATTGTTAACTAGGAGGTCAGAGACCTAGTGTCCATTTCCTTTCCGTCAAGACACACTGGTATAGCTTGGCCAAGCCAGCTGGTACCTTGATAGCTTCTGTCCCTTAAAAGAAGGATTTCCAAAATCCTGTTGGCTCGGTGTGTGAACTTGGACAAGTTATTTAAACTGTGCATCAGTTTAGCTATCAGTAAAATGTGAGTGATAATAGGACTTGATGTGAATGAGGGTAAATGGGTTAACACAGGTAAAACAGATGAAACTGCCTGGTCTATAGTTAGGGATCAATAAATACTAACAATTTTTAAATTAACTCCAGTAATTCTACACATATGTGTCATCCAAAATTCAGAGAGTCACTAAGAAATCTTTTTGATAATATAGAAATCCACTGAAACAATGACTTTACTAAAATTTGTATCTCTGCTTTAAGTAGTTCTACAGAAATGTGGAGAAAGATAAATTTGACCCAAACCCAGAATTGCTGAATATTCTTGAATGGGGGCAATGTAGCAAGCCTCATTAACATAGCTGAGTTTTACATACTATGTGTACAAGGAAAGTCTACTTAAGTGATTTATTTCAATTATCTATATAGTGTACTATCAGAAACGATTATGTGGGATGAGCAAATGCCAGTTTCATCCTTATTTTCTACCTTTTACATATTTAACCTTTTTAAAAAAATTATAAGCTTCCAAGATCATTGATCAGATAGGATTTCTATTTCTTATCAAGCTTTATTTGTAGATATATGGAATGAACCTTTTGGAAGGTTCTATAATTCACCAGAACATGAGAGTATTTTAACTATTATCCAATAAACTGGTAAAGCTGATAGAATTTATAGAGGCTTAGAAAAGAATCTAAGAGTAAATTGTTTTTGTGTAAGTTATAGGCTGTTATAAATATGAGTTAACTGTTTTAAAAAGTATTTAAATGTTCATGAGGAAAGAGGAGAAAACTAATAGGAATGAGAGTGTTTTTAACTTTAAAGAGAACATAAAATGTAGTAAATGATGGATCATTTTAGTATTGAATTACTTTCACTTTCTAAAAATGTCAAGGTCACTATATTCCCCAATTAAAATGTTGATAGATGAGAGGAAAGAATGGAAAACTACTATAGAAATAAAATCCCTGGAAGAATTGTTATATGTGAATGTTTTAAAATTACAAGCATCATGACTGATAATCCCTGAATGAATGCATCATGCTCTGTGTAGAGGAACCGGCACTTATCAGAGTTACATCAGTTACGAAAACACTTGACTTCAAAAGAAGGAAGTCTTACATAGGAAAGAAGGTACTGAAAAATGAACTACCAGGGAGGAATAAGCTAGGAATCTAGGATGGTGAAGCATATATATTTTGACCCATGTAAAGAAATCAACAGACTTTCAGACGAAAAGTTCTGAAAAATGTGTGCCATTTGTAAAGTTGTGCTTGCTTTCAGTTGGCTGAGGAAAGGCTGGGCAGCCTGTCTCAGCTTTAGTTATATTTCCACCGTGTCTTCACCATACGATCCAGGCATCTTCCACCATATTTCTTTCTTTGGTTCAGTTTTGGTGGGAGGCACCTACTGTACTGTCTAATAGTTCGTTCAGACAATGGTGCTGGCTGTCCTTTACCCATTATGGAGGGCATGCTGTCAGACTGTCCACTTGGCTGACACTTCTTTGGCACCTGGCCATCTTGAGAATCCCTCTGTTGGCCAGAACACACGCTTGTCCCTGCTGGTTGGGTTTTCCATTCCTTACCCAAGCAGAGGATCCTCACTGCTCAATGGAAGGCAGATCTTTCCAGAGAAGAGCTTTCGTAGCTGGCCTGCACTCAACTAGGTTAGATCACTTCTCATGAACAAAGCTGCCCAAGGCCCATTAAAAGTTTGAAGTCTTCCCTGTTTTGAAACCTTACATACACACAAGTTATCTTTAGAGAAGTAAACCCATTACCCTCACCTGTCACCCCTGATGGCTAACACCTGCCTTGCTTTCAGGGCTTTACCTAGTCTAGTTTCAATTCACAGAGATGGCCTGGATGGGCAGGTCAGACATGGCTGGCTTGAAAACCACTTGGTAGCTGGATTTGCACACCTGTCGGTAGGGAGATGGGCTGAGATACTCAACACTTGCAACCACCATTTGGAGTCCCATGGTGGAGACCTAATTGGGTTCAAGGTGTCTTCTCAAGAGCTGTATTTCACTAAAGGACTGCTTCTTCTAGTGTATGAGCCAAGAGTTAATTTTGTCTTTATCCTCACGGGACTATTTTAATTCCTGACACTTTTTCACATTGCCACTGGTATGATTTAAAATAGACAAACTCATGCTCTTCTGGCCTACACTCCTAGTACTGGCTTTTCCTGACTGGTTTGGATTCCACAATCTATGTGAACTCATGCTGCTTGCTGCTCATTAAATTGTTCTTGCCTAAGCACTTCCTGATCACTTCTATTATTATTTGTTCTTATTCTTCCCTAGTATTGATGTTTGCTGCTTGGTAATTTCCTGGATCTCCACTTTGGCATATTGTGAAGATTGGAATAGTTATCATTATAATTATTTTCTGACTCTTTCTGTTCCCCATCCTTTATTTTCTATTTTCTGCATTGTTTATGACTTTAATATCTATAAGATGTAAACGTATTATTCATGTAAATCAAATATTTTATTTTGAGGATTTTACTCTTGATATTTACTAGCAAAGAGATTTTTATGTCATTAATGTATACTTTGAGTCTGCTAAAATTTACAAAAGTTGGTGCCTTAAAATTGAGCTTTAATAGCTAAATAAGTCTTTTTGGCAAAATCACATGACTTTTTGTGACTAAAATGAGAAAAGTCAAGATATTAACATTAGTTTACTTAAAAATGCAGATTAAAAAAGTACTATTTCCTTCAGATTTGTATCCAAGAGAACTTGTTATGTTTTTAAATATCTATTTACTATTTTCTTTTATCAAGTATTTGTTATTATCATAGTATATATATAATTTATGGCTTGAGTCACAGAAGAGACACAACTAATTAATTAAATAAGCTAGAGTTTTTACTGGGTTAGTTGTGGGGGAATAAATAAGACATAGCCCCTGAGTGTGCGAAGATCACAATCAAGTGTGGCAAGATAAGGGAGACTTTATAGTGCTGTGTTTGAGCAACACAGATGAGCTGGAGGTCTAGGATGAACTATGACAGACACAGGTCGAGCAGCTTCCCACACTAGAGGAGGAAGGATTTGGGTCAAGGTGAGGGTCCTCCAGACAGAGACCACTACATTTTCAGGTGACACTATGAAAACCTGCTTCTGCAATGTGGGTGGAATGATTCTTAACTTAGTGCTTGCTGCTTGGAAATTTCCTGGATCTCCTCCTTGACATATTAGGGTTAGAAAAGTTACTGTTACAATTATTTTCTGACTCTGCACCCCATCCTTCATTCTCTATTTTCTGCATTATTTATGACTTTTAATATTGATCACCTTTGATGGGCTGAAATCCCCATAAAAGAAGAGAATAGGCTGGTCTTCTTCACTGCTCAACTCAACCCCTGGCACAGTGCTAAGCGTGTAATGGATGCTCAATAAACATTGGCTGAGGGAATGAATGGGTTGTGAAAGACTGGGTTCAAGTGTTTGGACCATATCCTGTGGGCAGTGATAATCACTGAGGTCACTGAAAGAGTCCTGTGATCCCGCTGGTTATATAGGAAGATGGCAGCTGGCTCTATTGGAAATCTGGAGGATAGACTGAAAAACAATCAGACTGCTGGCAGAAAGAAGAGTTAGATATTCCAGAAGGGAAATGCAGAGGGCTTCAAGGGGGTGGCTCTGGGCATGCTGGGACAGCTTCAGAAATGCAGGGCAAGTGATTCATGGACTGGTTCGCTGTGAAGGGAGGAAGAGAGCAGAAAGGAAGTGGGTTTGGGGTTGTGAGTTTGGGTAGATGATAGTGCCATTCACTGAGCTCTGGGATGCAAAAAAATGTAGCAAATTTTAGAGGAAAGACAAGTTTAATTTTGGATGTGCATTTTTTTTTTCCAGAAGGACTTGCAGATGAGGCAGAATCTGGACTAGGATGCGTGACTTTGGGAGATCTCAGCAAGTAGGTGATGGTTGAGGGTGTCATAGGAAATGAGATTAGAGCATGAAGAGAGCTGACATGAAGATGGAACCTTGGGATCACATGCATTCAAGGGAAGGGCGGAAGTGGAGAAGTCAGGATGCCGGTGAACATGGAATCACACGTGAACCACGAGACAGATACTGTCTTAGGCACGTTGCATATAGGACCTTCTTGAACCATCACGGCAGCTGAGGCAAGACTTCTCAGACAAGATGGAACTTTTGCAGAAAATGCATCACAAAACCCAGCTGGAGGGAGTTTAAGTTGGCATTGGTGCACATTTTCTGTAAAGGGCCAGAGACTTAGCTCAGACTTTCTGACAGCCATTGGCGAACAAATAGCTTTGGCTCTGTTCCAATCAAGCTTTATTTGTGGACACTTAAATTTAATTAATATAATTTTCACATCTCATAAAATATTATTCTTTTGATTATTGTAACCATTTAAAAATGTGAAACTATTCTGAGCTCCTGGGCCATACAACATTGTGGGGGGGATGCTGTGGCGATCTTCTTGCTTTAAATAGGGTTGTTATGTGTCCAATTCATACATATGAGCACACCAAAATATTGCTTATGTCTTGCAAATAGTTGATGACCCAGAAAAAGTGGTTGTAGTAGGGTGGCGGGGCAGATACCTCATTGTAATCAGTTAGAGAGTAATTAGGGGGTTGGCAGAATAAATGTAGAGACTTCCTGAAGTTTGACAGGGAAGGAAAATAGAAAATTAAAGTAACAATCCAAGGGAAAGGAATTTTTGTTTATTCAAACAAATTAATCCTATTTATTGAGGATTAAGACCTCTTATCTTTTTCTTTTTTTTTTTTTAGTTTTTAGATAGAGGAGCTTCTTTTTATTTGGTGTTTTTAGATATACTTGACAGCAAGGTGTATGTTGACATACATTCATGGAGTGCAACCCATTCCAATTTGGATCCCTTTCTTGCAGCCATACATGATGTGGAGTTACACTGGTCATGTAATCATATATGAGCAAAGGAAAGTTATGTTGGATTCATTCCACCGTCTTTCCTATTCCATTCCCACTCCTTTGCCTTCATTCCCCTTTGTCTAATACAATCAACTTCTGTTCTTCCCCTCCCTACCCTTCCTTGTGATGGGTTAGCATCCACACACCAGAGAGAGCATTCAGACTTCAATTTTTTGGGACTGACTTATTTCACTTAGCATGATATTCTCCAGTTCCATCCACTTAACTGCAAATGCCATAATTCCATTCTTCTGCATGGCTGAGTAATATTCTATTGTGTATATAGATCACATTTTCTTTATCCATTCATCTGTTGAAGGGCACCTAGTTTGGTTCCATAGCTTGGCTATTATGAATTGAACTTCTATAAACAATGGTGTGACCACATCACTGTGGCATGCTGATCTTAAGTCCTTTGGGTATATGCTGAGGAGGGATAACTAGGTCAAATGGTGGTTCCACTCCATACTAATTTGCAGTCCCACCAGCAGTGTATGAGTGTACCTTTCCCCCACATCCTCACCAACATTTATTGTTACTTGTACTCTTCATAACTGCCATTCTGACTGGAATGAGGTGAAATCTCAGTGTAGTTTTAATTTGCACTTCTCGAACTGCTAAGTGCCTGTTTGGTTCCTTTGCCCATTTATTGATTGGGATATTTATTTGGTGTTCAGTTTTCTTAGTTCCTGAGTGTTTCTTTTGCTGTGAAGAAGATTTTTAGTTTGATATCATCCCATTTATTGATTCTTGATTTCACTTCTTGCACTTTAGGAGTCTTGTGGAGGAATTCAGTTCCTAAGCCATTTTTTCTTATAGTAGGTGCAGGATCTCTGGTCTAATGCTGAAGTCCTTGATTCACATTGACTTGAATTTTGTGCAGGGAGAGATATAGGGTTTCAAATTCAATCTACTATATATGGATTTCCAGTTATCCTAGCACCATTTGTTAAAGAGGCTGTGTTTTCTCGAATGTATGTTTATGGTGTCTTTGTCTAGTATGAGATAACTGTATTTATGTGGATATGGCCCTGTGTCTTCTGTTCCACTGGTCTTCAGTTCTATTTTTGTGCCAACACCATGCCATTTTTGTTACTATAGCTCTGTAGTATAATCTAAAGTCAGATACTGTGAAGCCTTCTGCATTACTTTTCTTGCCAAGGATTGTTTTGGCTATTCTGGGCCTCTTATTTTTCCAAATTAATTTCATAACTGTGTTTTCTATTTCCATGAAAAACGTTATTGGAATTTAATGGGAATTAAAATTAATCTTCTAAGAAGGCTAAGAGGAATTTAATTTGATCCCTAAAATCATCCTGTTTGACAGATGAGTTTAAAGTTGAAAACTGAATTCCAGCTCTTAGGCACATCCCTGGGTTTAGGTAATTCCTACTTATGCACACATAGGGACCCGCTTTGGTGATGTTATTTGTAAGAAAAGTGTCTTAATGTGGCCATCCCTTTCTAGTTCCTAGCTGCTCTGGCAAATGGAATATTTCTGAGAGTGAAAAAACTTGCCTGGGACTTAGGAATGTGTGCAAGTAGTTGAAATATAACGAAGAGAGCTTTTTTAATCCATGCTGAAAGATATGTTAATATTAACCACAACAAGCTTTCTTTTCCCCTCTATTTTCAAAACCCTTGAACACTGTCATAGAGAAATAATCTAAAAAGAATAAGGGAATACAAGCAGTGCTGTTGAAAACGAAATTCTCCCTGCAGTTTGGATGTGACTAGGGCTTCCATCCGTCAGAGCAGCTTGGAGACTACTAATGTGCCAAGAAGCAAGTGACCTCTGTGTCCTTACCGGGCCACCTTACCCCCTCGGAGCAACAATGACTAAGCCTTTCAATGGCATGAGCCCTTGTGTGCGCTAACAAGGAAAGGTGAAAAGATGGAGCAGGTATAAAAACAGTGCACATGCAAACACTTTTAGGTCATGAGCAAAGTGTTCTGGGGGGAGGAACCCTTCGCACAGCCTCAGAATGCATTCCGTATAACAATAAAAAGTTAGGGCAAGTGACAGAGAAGGATGTCACTGAGGATTACTGAAATATTTCTTACTACCCAATGATGATAAGTCACCTCTCTAATATGCTTAGTTATTAAAGGATAGTAATGTCAAGATGTAACAGCACTTTTCTAAATTTAAGGACTAAGGGTCAAATATGTTGTATGAAGAATACTTCATTCTGTGAATAAATTATTTCACAGCTTTAATCAGGTTCCTAATCCAATTTCCATTTAATTTTGGTAAGACTTTTCTCTCCTGCCCTAGCCTGGCTTTCTCACAGAGATCCCTGAGGATACTGCTCCCTCACTAACCTTGACCCTACTCTTCCACCCTGAATCCAAAGTCACCCAGAAGCCAATACTATCTCTCTCTCTCTCTCGAACATGCTGATGTTGTTTTAATTATTATTTAATAGTATTTTCATACTCTAATTCCCTCTGAGATCAAACCATCAGTTATATTTTGAATTCTGTTTCCTCTTCTTTGAAAAATAAGGGGACTTGGGGACAAATTGTCTTCCTCCATGGAAGTACACCTAAGATGAACTTTTTGGAGATTGCAGAAACAAAATGTTTTGAATTTTCCGCTTAATTTATTGGATCTGATGAGTGTTATAATTAAAGATTAGAGATGAAAGGAAATCATTTCAAAGCCTAAATTTCCTGGAAAGGGATTATCTATTTAATTACCAAGAAGGATCCTCATTATAAAATTCAAAATTTTCAAACAACAGAAACTTAGGTAATAATTTTAAAAGTCATTTTTATTGTGAAATATTGCATGCATATAGAAGAGCAGATCAAATACACACAGCATTAAATACTTACAAAGCAAGTGTCCATGTAAGCACCATTAAAAAAAAAGTCATTGCTAGATCTGATGCCTCCCAAATGCCTGTTTTCTATAATACCTCCCTGCATTCCAAATAGATGCCTTTATGCTCAGTCTTATGGTAATGGTTTTTCTTGTTTTTCTGTATATTTTTTCTCCATAGGGATATATCCAAGCAGTATAGCTTTTAAATTTCATATACAGAGAGCATGCTATTAACACATTTACCTCCATCTTCCTTCTTCTGCTCAACATAACATTGGTAAGGCGTTTCCATGTTGCTGTGAATAGCTCTCATCTTCTAATTTTCACCATGCTAGGGTATTTCGCAGTAGAAACATTCCTGGCACCTGTGTGCCATTGTACCAGGCATCTGGACTGACATTTTGACTATTACCAATATTCTTGGAATGGACATCCTTGTACCTGTCTCCATTACACGTTTCTCAAAGATATCTATTTGTGATGGAATAACTGGGTCACAGGGCATATCGAAATAATAATTTTCAAGTCTAAATTATTTTAAGAGATATAATATCTACACTTAGTTTCTAGATTTTTATTCTTTATCCCAAAAGGCAGGGTCATACCTTTGTAGACAAAAAGCCCAAATAGTAAGGAATACAGGCTTCAAATCAATCAATTTGTAATAGTCTGAATACTTCCACTTTTCATGCTGTTGCTCAGTGAAATCCCAAAAGCACATTGTTTATATTTCCAATCTGTGTCTTAAAGGGTTGATTAGGTATACTAATTAATTGCCATTTGCACCTGAAATGGCCTTCCACATTCACACTCTGTCCTCTCTCTTGCTCTGTTCCTTGGGACATTGACTCTACTGAGGACATTCCCTGGTTTTCTTCCTGGTTGGCTTCTGGTTGAATTTGGCCAGTGGTAGGTTGGATTGGCTTCTAGTTTTGGTGTCTTATGCATTTAGCTAATAGGAAGCACAGGTAGAAGGTCTGGGGGAGAGGAGGTTTTATCAATGACTCCCTCTCTCCCTTAGCACTGAGTCTCTCACAGCATTTCCTCACTTCCAGGTCTCTAATTTACCCTGGAAGGCTCCTTCTACACCATACAGCCCTTGTTGGGTTCCAGGGCGGCCATATCTTCCTGTTATTTCTTCCCATGTGGTTAAAGCTTGCCACTTTTGTTAGTGTCTAAGCACTTGCTGTAACTTATTTTCTTTTCTTGCTCCATGCTTCTGTAAAGCTTTTAAAAGTCTTAAAATTTTTGTTGAACCATTTGGGGTAAATTCTGTTTCCTGCTGGGATCCTACCTGATGCCCATTTTTAGAAATTGCAAAGGTTTCTATATTTCTATATCTATCACATATAATATCTATTCAAATTTTCTGAATATTTGTCATATTTGCTTTTAGGTTTAAATAGAAAAGCCCATTACAAATGAAGACAGCTATACAAATATTAAAAAAAGACACAAAAGTCTCAATGTAATTGACTATTAGATGATGAGGGGCAAAATGCATTGGAATATGCATCCTATAAATGAATCTAGGCTCACAAACAGAAGCCCATTTGCCTTTTCTGCACACTGGAGAAGAGTCAAATTCATCTTCATTTTCTCAATCAGTAATTCTCACAGATTTCTTAGTCATCCTACTTTTGTAAGTGTGTTCAAGAGGTTCTTCTTTCAGGCCAAAAAAATTGTCCCCCTGAATTTATCTGACTTCTTTTGGTTCTGATTTTTTTTTTTTTTTTGCAAAGAGAACATCACAGTCCAAATGTATGAGTAGGGCCAAAGATCCAGTCCAAATACCTGAAAGAACATGAATTTCACATTTTAACTGACCTTTGGTTTTATTCTAATTTTCTGACATTTCTATTTAGAAGAGGAAAATATACCCTCAACCTGTCCAGGATTCCTGTCCTTTTAAGCTCAGAAGAGTGTTTAATACCACCTCACTTATTGCAGGCATTGCTGCTGTGGATGACTATCAATTGGTGTGAATTTCCCAGACTTAACATCAATTTAGGAATTAATGGAAACACTTATTTTTGTTGACCTATTTCTGTCTTCAGTTCTTGGATTTTATCAAATTTTATCAAATTTTAGACCAAAGAAGTTATTTTTGTTTTCGAAAAGTTGAGTTTAATTTGAATGTATGAGCTCAATGCAATGAATTTTCCCCTTAGTACTGCTTTCAGAGTGTCCCAGAGATTTTGATATGTTGTGTCATTGTTCTTGTTTACCTCTAAGAATTTTTTTATTTCCTCCCTGATGTCTTCTGTTATTGTTGCATCATTCAACAGCATATTATTTAGTTTCCAGGTGTAGGAGTAGATTTTGTTTTTTATTTTATCATTGATTTCTAATCGCGTTCCATTATGGTCTGATGGAATACAAGTAGTATCTCTATTTTTTGTATTTATTAATAGCTTCTTTGTGGCATAGTATATGGTCTATTTTGGAGAAGGATCCATGAGCTGCTGAGAAGAAAGTGTATTCACTTGATGATGGATGAAATACTCCATACATGTCCATTAAGTCCATATCATTGATTGTATTATTTAGTTCTATAGTTTCTTTGTTCAGTTTTTGTTTGGAGGATCTATCCAGTGGTGAGAGTGGTGTGCTAAAGTCACCCACTATTATTGTGTTTTGGTCTATTTGATTCTTAATATTGAGAAGGGTTTGTTTGATGTATGTAGATGCTCCATTGTTTGGGGTATAAATATTTAAAATTGTTATATCTTGCTGGTTTATGTTTCCCCGAATCAGTATGAAATGTCCTTCTTTATGCCTTCTGACTAACTTAGGTTTAAAGTCCACTTTATCTGATATGAGGATGGAGACCCCTGCTTTTTTACTGAGTCCATGTGCATGGTATGTTTTTCCCATCTTTTCACCTTTAGTCTGTGAATGTCTTTTTTTATAAGATCCGTCTCTTGAAGGCAGCATATTGTTGGGTCTTCCTTTTTAATCCCATCTGTGTACAATGAATCAAAATGAAGTCTGTAAAAATTCAAAAAGAAAATTTGAATGTAATGTAACAATCTCTCTCTAGCACCATTTGAGTTACTTCTCTACAAGGATCAAATATTTACGCACATGACAAAAAGGTCATCTCTACAGAGAAAAAAAAACAAAAACAAAAAGTAAACTTAAGTGCTTTCAGTTGACCCTGGAGACACTACTATGTTACTGTTGGATAGATAAAGATAATAAAGATTTTGTCAAAATTTTTAATTGAATCCCTTTGAATACACAAATCTTGGTATGCATCTGAAATACTGCACTAAATCTTGGTCTTGATATGTCATTTCTGAGATAAAGGACAGTGTAAGATTGCCCAAGATGTTCATGTCCATTGGAATCACATCTGGCATGTAGTGGATATACAAGAAAGGCCAAGTATCATGAGAAAGCTAAACATGGTCCATTCATTGAGGAGATCTACTCTGATTCTTTCTACTGGCCAAAATTTATTATTGTTTGAACTTCATTTGATACACTGATAATTCTCTTGTTTATAGCTCTGGTGTTTGGCATGCAGCATTAAGCAGTTCGTAAGGATGGACTACATTCCTATGGAATATGCTGTGTTTGGGGCTAATTCCCAGCACCAAGCTTCTATTTGTATGGCTGAATAGAATCTGAAACCAGTATGAGACTAACGTGCAGTTAATGATTTTACAACTGTACCTTTCTAACACAAAAAATCAGCATTTAAATAAAAAGGAAAATTTAAATACAATTTGTTCAACACATTACAGAGACATTTATCCCCCTATGGAAAAGACAAAGGTTTTAATGGGTTTTAACATATATTGCAGTATGAATAGATGTGCAGTAATATTTGACATTTTAGAATCCCTTACAGCATTCAGAAGTAATTATTTTTCCATTTCTGTTTCTGACTTTCAATTGCTGAAAATTCTTAAATTAGTGAAATTTCTGACGCTTTGGATGGAATCTATTCTGTGTGTATTTACACACAAGTACACACATGCACCCACAGACATGTTTATATACGTATTCATATATATAATTTTCTAGAAGTTATGTAATTGCTGACTCTGGCTTCTGGGCTACCTCTCTGCCTTCTAATCCTTGGCTCTATTTTAATTGAATGTGTTCAATACTTGGAAAAATACAAGGTGGAAAATAGTTAACATCATGGAAAAAAACAGGGCCAAGGTGCCAAAGACAAAAGGGACCCCGAGTGGGGCTGGCAGGAGAAGGACTAGGCTTAGCAGAACCCAGCAGGCATTTCCAGGTACGTCGATGGATGGTCCCAGGAGTTCTTTTGGGTTTTGCAGCAGGAGGGTGTGGTGTGAAAACATGGTGCACAGAGTCTAGAGCCCAGGCAGAGCCGGATGCACTAGCAGCAGCCTGCCATCTCCCCTCTCCTGGAGGATATTTTGTAATTCATGCACTCCTTCTTTAAAACTTCAGTGACGCATAAAATGTGTGTGTCTTGCTTGCCACAGACTCAGTGTGGCCCAGGAGTTTCTGGACTGTGGAGCCGACTTGAAGCTTCTTCTCATCGTGTGGAAGAAGGAATTGAAGCCCAGAGCAGTTGAGCAACTCTCGCAGATTCACCTGTTACTGAGAAAAGCAGGACCAAATGTCAATAAGCCATTTCTTAATAAATTAAATTGATAACAATTATGATAAATCAGAAAAAACCTAAATTTTCATAACACAGGTTTTAATTTCCAAACTGATATTTGTATGCATTATTAACAGTTTTACATACACACAAATGAACTAAATAGAACAAATTCTGAATGTTTAAAAAAAAACCAGTGGACTTTGATAAGAAAACAAGAATTTTTACTATTACAAAGCAATTCTCAGTTTGATAATTTTAGCACAATTTAAACATATGCATAGAAGAAAGAATACAGATCAGGAGAAAATGGGCTCTTGTCCTGGAATTATGTCAGTTGTCAGACTTTGACAAGATTAATTTCTCCAAATCTTACCCCTTCAATTTGAAAATGAATGTATTCTCTGTGTTAGTCAACTTTCTGTGACTGAGACAAAATACCTGAGGTATTCAACTCATATGGAGCAAAGATTTGTTTTATTTTGGTTCATGGTTTCAGAGGTTTCATTCCATGGCCCTTGGTCTGTTGTGAAACAGAACATCATGGGATGCTCATCTCATGGTGGCCTGGAGGAAGAAATGGAGGGAGGAGTGGGGTTCATTGAATACAAGAGATTGAACACAGCTAATTTAAAAAGCAGACTAATAATGGCCCCCCACATGGAATTCCTCTCATCTCTTGGCTTTACTTGCCATCACAAATTTATTTGTCTTGTTCCTAGCTATGGAAAATATTGCAGAGTCATAGAGGAAAAACCTGGCATGCTTTGGTCTGAGCCCAGTGTTCAGAGAGTACAATTAAACATAGGAAGAGTGATGGACTAGTTTTATATGTAAAAAGGAAGGAAATAAGCATCAGTTAGCAATAAGAAAATAAAATATTCTGGTTAGATTTTTTGATCACTGGTAAATCTGTCTCTAAACACTGACATTTACGTTTTCCACAAAAGTGTATTTTTGAATGGAGGAAATAAATTTGATTTTCAGAACGAGTTAAGAATTTCAGATAGCAAACAGTCTGAATTGATGGAGGTATAGATCTTTTAATTTGGGGGAAATTATATAATTGTTTGTGTTCTTGTTAGCAGTTATGTGAAATGTTTTCCTCAATCAAATTTTAGGAAAAATTTTAAAATTATTTTCTTAATGGTCTCATTATGGTTTACTCATTTTGAAAGGCCGCACTGCTGGGCAAACAAGGGGGGTGTCCCGAGTCACACACATCAGACCTTACAGAGAAGCTTCTAAGAGAACTTTAGTGCTGGGACCCTCGCAGATGTACTGCTCCCAACACTGGAGCGGCAGCATCCAGCAATCCAGCAGGGTTATGTGCCAGTGAAAAAGGAAATGCTTGGGAATGATGATTGGAAGACCTCACACTGCCTTGGTCAGGAGCTGGATGAACATCCCTCAAAGGTGGACAAGGACCTTCTGTACTCTTTTCAATCGAACATGAGGTTATTACAGCATATTGACCAGAAGCAGGACTTTGCTATTGTATTTACTCGGAAACTAAGTATGGTTTAAAAGTGTCATGGGTACCATATTGTTAAGGGGTGGACCTGGTGGCTTTATAACATGTCACCTAGACTAGGCTCAGTTTCCTTTCTTAGAATTCTCCTCAGGAAGTTTTCCATTGGGGTGAGCCAGAACAAACATTTTTGTGAGATTTGAAGGATGGAAGCAAAGGAATCACACTCTTATTTTGAGAATAGAAAATCACAGCAAGTGCTATTGACAACTCAGCATTGTGTCAGGTGCCAGTTTGGAACACTAGCCACATCTGTGACTGCTCTGCCTTCCTTTGAATCCTCCTTTAGCCTCCTTGACCCCTGGTCCAGGTGTGTGTTTAGTTCCGGGTCAAAGAGCACCAACCCTTGGAAAGATGATCTCATCACTGAAGTCAGAGATAGGGAGGGTCTGATTGGGTTCCAGTCTATCCTGGTGGGTTTCAGCTTAGAATTCTCTTTCCTCTATTTTCTATCTTCCTTTCTCAATCTTTTGCTTTGTAGACTTTAAATTCTAACATCAGCTGCACAGATAATAGCTTTGCAGAAAATTTTATACTGACTCCTGCAATTACTAAACTTAAGTTATGCAACAAGTTCTATGTATTTTCTAGCCCTCCCACTTCTCTTCTGGAATGCTGAATCAAGAAGAATCTTGGTACCTAGATCTGGTACAAAATTTGGTGCCAAGAATGAGGTGTTCTTTCAGGCTGAGAAATGGTTGGATGGCAACAGCCATTTAAAATGGGTCATAAATGATGTATCGACAATGGTAGGAGTAAGATCACAGTTTGGGTGGGGTCTAGACCATAATCCTTGGGGAGGGCAACATCAGAGCTGTCCCTGTACTTGGAAATATAAGAACAGGGCAGTGTACCTCCCAACAGAGGGGACAGTGTAGGTAATGCCCCAGTACAGTTCCTACTTCTGTCTTATATTCACTACTATCTTCTTACTTGCCTAAGCCAGTGGGGGTTATTTCTGATTCCTTCTTCTCTCTTATTTTCCATGTTTCAATTATCTATTCCTGGAGAACAACTTCCCCCACGGGCATTTGTTTCAGGTGTGTCCTTGTGGTTGTGTTTGAGGTCACTCACACATCTGTCGGCTTTGGGTCAGCTGGCTGGTTGGCTGTAATCTGGTCTAGGATAGCTTCGGATGGGAAGGGGTCTGTGCTGATGGGCACTCCCATCCCCCAGCAGCGCCTGTGGGCTTCTTCTCAGGAAGGTGGCAGGGTTCCAAGAGAGGAGCTGAAAATATCCCAGTGGTTTTGTAAGTCTCTGCCTACACCAAAGCTTCCTAACTCCTACTGGTCAAATCAAGCCAGGTGACTGATTTCCATGGGGAGGGAGCTTATACAGTCAAAGACCAAGGGACGGGTTGCAGGAAGGTTCACAGCAGTAGGCACCACTGCAGTCAGTCTCTACGTAACATATCTAAACCCAAATGATGATAACTTTTCAAACTCTTGAGACTATTTACTCCTTTCTCATTTCTCTGTCACTACCTTCTTTTGAGTCCTTCCTCATCTTTGGGATAAATAGCTAAGGCGTGGGTCCTATTCTAGGTTAAATAATGCCCCTATTAAATTCACACTCACCTAGTGGGAACTGAACTGTCACCTCGATTGGATTCAGAGATGCCTATGATTAAGAGGCTTCTAGATGTGTCAGTCAGGTGTTTCTCGAAATGACTGGCATGTGGGACAGGAAACTGAGGGGGAGACCCACTCTCAATGAGGGCAGCAGAGTGTGATAGGTTGGGGGCAGGATGGAACAAAAGGTGGAAGAGAGAAGCAGCAGTGGAACAAGGTGGATTCTTGCTGAGCGGGTGCTTTGATCGCTGCTTCACTCAGCTGAGGACATCAGACCCCAGCTCCTTCAGTCTTCCAAAGCTGACTCTGACCTGCAGCCTTCAGAGAACTTCCAGGCCATCAGTTCTAGACTGGGACTGCACTGTGGATCCCTTCTGTTCTGAGACTCCAGCTTCTTGGACTGAGCAGCTACTGGTTCCTCCAGCTCTCCAGCCCACAGATGACCACTGTGGGACCATCCAGCTTCTGGTCATGTAAATCAATCAAAGAAATCCATTTTTATAATCACACATATATACATATATCCTATTGCCACTGCTCCTCTAGAGGACTCGGGTGAATACACCTCGAAACAAATAGAGCCATGTTTGGAAATAGTGTCTTTTCTAGATGTGATTAACTTAGTTCACGATTAAGGTAGAACCTAATCCAATGACTGATGTCTTTATAAGAAGAGAGAAATTTGGACACAGACACAGGAAAATGTCCACTGAAGACAGAGACACACAGCGAGAATGACATACAAAGAGGATCTGAGACTGGAATTACCCAGGTGCAAACCAAAGGCTTGGAATTGCTGGCAACCACAGGAAGCTAGGAAGAGACAGGAGAAGTCCTCTTCTAGAGCCTTCAAGAGAGCAGAATTCTGATACCTCGATTTTGGACTTCTTTCCTCCACATGGGTGTGAGAATAAATTTCTGTTGTCTTTAGCTTCCTAGTTTGTGCTCATTTGTTATGAGAGTCCTAGGAAACTAACACAGTTTCCAAACTACCTTCCTTCCCTCCCCTTCCATCGCTACAGTCGATGAGAATTCATCTTTGCTTTACCGCAAGTGGAGCTTTCCAAAGTATAAATCTTTTCATGAGATTCGTCTACTTCAACATTTCCTGGGAGACTTTGGAGTACACTTTAATATTTCCATAATGGCAAGGAAGGATCTTCATCATCTAGTTGCTCTGTAAACCTCTGCAGCTGCAGCTCTCTCCCACGCACACATTGCAAGACTCAGCCTTGAGTTTATCCCACGATTTCACTTCCTAATCAATGTTTAAACTCAGCTCAGGAATCCCTATTGATTTTTTCTGATCACTTAGCATTGGCCAGGATCTCTGTGCCTTTCTTGTGGAACACTTCATATTGTGCTTTAATAGTTCAGCTATTTCTGGCTCCTACTCCAGGTGTTAGGCTTTTCAGCAACGATATTTCTCAGATATGGTATGAGTTCAATAAATAATTTTTATTTGAAGGTACAGAAATAGATGGGTGGGATCACATAGGAAATGGAGCATAGCTTGGTTTGGCTGAGAAATCTGAAAGGCTTCCCTGGGAAGCATCTTTTCAGGCTGTGCCTTTATTCTCTGTGAGAAGTTAAAATGTATACATTAATTTTCCAATTTTTCTTTAAGTCCCAAAGGAGCTAGCTTCAATTTATTCTTATGTCTGAAAGGAGTACTTCCTCCCCTTTTGAAACTTGTTAAAATGTTGAAATGGGCATTTTCTAACTGAGTTAGCCCAGCAAAGTTTGGCCATTTCTCCTCCCACTGGAAAACAAGCTGCAGGGAGCAGGGACCTGATTTGCATCTTTACTGCTGTGTCCCCAGCACAGAGAACTGTGGCTGGCACATGTGGACATTCACTGAGCATTTGTGGAATGACAGCTTCGTTCATGAAGGTTTAACTGTCTCAATGTGACTGACTGAATTTTTTTTTAAGAAAAGGATTTGATTTTGCTTGTAGTGTTTTAAGGTTTCTAAATATCACTTAGTCTAGTTTTTAAATTCTTAATAACTGTTGGACTCTTTGAAGATGTTGCCTTTTTTTTGAGAGAATATTTTAACAGACTGCATTTTGATTCATTGTACACAAATGGGGTACAACTTTTCATTTCTGTGGTTGTGAAGGATGTAGATTCACAAAATTCATGTAACCATACATGTACACAGAGTAATGATGTCTGTCTCATTCCACCATTTTTCATACCCCCATCCCCTCTCTGTCTCATTTCCCTCTTTGAAATCTAAAGTTTCTCCATTCTTCTCTTACTCCCCACACCCCCAAACAGATTATACCCAAAGGACTTAAAATCAGCACACTACAGTAACACAGCATATCGATGTTTATAGCAGCTCAATTCCCAATAGCTAGACTATGGAACCAACCTAGATGCCTTCAACAGATGAATGGATAAAAAAGCTGTGGTATATATACACAATGGAATACTATTCAGCCATATAGAATAATAACATCATGGCATTTGTTTCTGACTGCTTTAACTCAGTAGAGGTACATACAGGCATGCTATTTGGTCATAGGTTGGTTGAAGCTGATTTGCTTTCTTACTTGACGCGGTATTTTAAATCACAATCATGGGTAAACTATTTTAGAAAGTGGACTCTGTATTTCCATCATTTTTTTCTTTTGCCTCTTTTGTGGGCCTAGGTGTGAGTGTGTGCAGGTGTATCTGTGAGTGTGTGTGCTTGCGAGAGTGTGCGGTAGGAGTGAGAGGCTCGTTAAGGTCCAGCAGCTAGCTGTGGCAGAAATCACTTCACACTTGGCTGAGATTTTCCCTGAGTCATCCTGTCACCGTTCCTTTCTTATTTCAAATCCAGAAACTTAATAATGGACACTAGGTCAACCCATAGAATTTAAGGAATAAAGAATTGTAAAACTCCTTCATGGAAATAAATGTGATAATATGACCATTAATGAAGACTGAAGTTTCATTTTTAAAAAATTCCTTAATTCATTTCTTGTTTTTTGAAATGTTCTGCTTGAGTTTAATTCATGTCATTTTATTCTCCTCAAGTACTATGTATCTTCAAATGGATGAGCAGTGTTTTCATAGAACGAGACTGTGACTGTAAATAAATTATCAGTAAAGTCATGCCACATCCAATACTAGTAAATGGGCTTAATTTATTCATAAAATGAGTAATGTCTTTGTGTTTTTGTGTAAAAGCTTCAGAGATGAGCAATTCTTTCCAATTGTACAGGATGTAGATAACTTCTTATTCTGCAGCAATTAGCCCTGGGTTGGCCAGGCAAATTTAATGAAAGAAATTCCAGAAACAAAAGATGTTTATTGAAAATGTCTCCCTTGTAGGTTTCTAAGGATTCTCTACCATGGTATCATCACTCCAGACACATAGATCAAGTGTTGCTTCACAAAGTCAAAGACTGGCTGGGGATATCCAAAGACTGTTTTGCTCCATCCATCCACCCATCCATCCATCTATCCATCCTTTTGTCCATCCATACATCTTTCTTGCTAACTAGCTGTGTTTATTAGGCACCTGCAATGCTTCACTGCCCTTATATCATTTCATCTGTACAAAAACCTTATTGACTATCTATTTTTACAGACAAGGAAATTGAGGCTCAGAGTGATCAAGCAATTTGTCCAAGAACCTACTCTGCAAGCGATGGAGCTGGTTGAAGATTCAGGTATGCCCAAGTCTAGGCACAAACACAGTTGCCTCTTATGGTGGTTCTTGTCTAGAATAGAAGGGGTGGAGGAAGGGGAAAGAGAGGAAGGTCAGGTGGTGGTTTGACTGAATCAACTAGTCTTAAAATGTTCTGCATTTGAGGGGCTGGAGAAAGGATTGCCCACAGTTTGCATTATGCCTTTGTATGAATTATGAAAGCCAGACCCTGAGCTGGATTCCAGCACTACTCACTTCCTTCTTAGGTGTCCTTGAGCTGAATCTGGCAAGTGTGAAGGTCAGGAGGTGAACTTCCACCCAATCTGTACATTCTCACTCCCATTACTCAGCTTCATTTATTTTATTTTATTTTATTTATTTTTTGGGGACACCAGGGATTGAACTCAGGAGCACTTGACCACTATGAGCCACATTCCCTCCCTGTTTTGTATTTTATTTAGAGACAGGGTCTCTCTGAGTTGCTTAGCACCTCACTTTTGCTGAGGCTGGATTTAAACTTGAGATCCTTCTGCCTCAGCTTCCCCAGCTGCTGGGAATACAGGCCTGTGCCACTGAGCCTGGCCCTCAGCTTCATTTATAAAAGACCAACTGAGAGTGTGATATTACAGATGTGTACTTAATAAGTAGCTAATTTCCACCATGCTGGAAAGAAGGGAAGCATTTAGTTCAGAATCCTTGCTAGAATTGCAGTCTGGCTACAAACCATCTTCCTTGTGTATCTCAGCATGTCTTCTGCTCTACACCAGCTAAAGAATCTCGTGGTATTTTACATCAAGCAAGGTTGAGAACATTTGTACAAACAATAAATGGAAAAATAATCTAAAGATTGATAAAACAGTAAAAAATATAGCAAATTAAAATACCATATAAGGCCAGGCACAATGGTGCACACCTGTAATCCCAGTGGCTCAGGACACTAAGGCAGGAGGATCGTGAGTTCAAAGCTGGCTTCAGCAAGAAGTGAGGTACTAAGCAACTCAGTGAGACCCTGTCTGTAAACAAAATACAAAATAGGGCTGGGGATGTGGCTTAGGGGTGTAATGCCCCTGAGTTCAATCCTCAGTACCAAAAAACAAAATAAACTGAATAAATAAATGAATAAATAAATAAATGAATGAATGAATAAATAAATAAATAAACAAATAAAATAGCATGTAAGTATCCCATTTTGTATTCAAAGTTAAATATTGGAATACAGTAAAAATAAAGTTTTTTTTTTTTTTTTCCTACATGGGTGCTATGGAGACAATGTTCAAGGGAGTTAAGAATGTGGGCAAAGGATTATGGAAGAGCTGAGCTACTGTGGTTTATCTTGAACGGGGAACGAGGATATGAGCAGAGATTGGTAAGTTGGAATGAAGTGGAGGTGTGAGACTGGAGGCCCCCAGAAGCAGGAAAAAGAGTGACGGCAGCAGAGAGCTGGTGGGAGAGAAACTGTGTTCCCAGGTGGGACCCTTGCAGGAAATTGGAGAGGATGCCTATTTGGAGACCAGGGTGGCTGAAAGGGAACTGGATAGATGGTCTCTGGCAATGGAGAGACCAAGAAGGCCAAGGAAAGGGGTCAGGGTTGTTCACGAGCTATTGAAATCCCCGGGGGACATCAGGTATGGGGGAGGAGGGGGAATGCAATAAGAAGGGGCTAAGGTCTCTTAAGACAGATGGCGACATGGAGGGTGTTGCCAAGAGAATGGAAGTCGTGAAGGGGAAAATGCCTGCCACACAGTCTGCAGAGGGGTGCAGAGGTCTGGGGTGGTGCTGGAACGTGGCTTGACATGATCTCCAAGGGGAAGCCAGGGAATGTGTTATCTCACAGAACAGCTGGCTTCCATCCAGGAGCTTGGGAGATGCACGGTCCATCAGCGGAGGGCACAGGAAAATCTGTTTAGGATTCCACAGAGGATTCAGGGGGCACAGCAGAAAGACCTGAGAGGTGAGGGAGTCTGTGGGCATGTGCACTGGGGGTATAAGCCCAGAGCAGCATGGGAGTTATGGCAGGCAGGATGTGGGGCATGAGGGCTTTTGCTCATCATGGCTTCCCATACTGGTATCCTCAGCAGTCTCTTGGTGTCTGGTGAGAGGGGAGAAATATCAGCCTCTCAGGAGGAGTCAGCTGCTTCTGAAATTAACTACTTTTCCAGCAAACTTTTGGTGGAGGAGATGAAGTTGATCTCAGGTAATGGCTGCTCTTATATACAGTAATTAAGGTGTTTCAAGATTTGTACCGCATTTTACCGTAGGGTGCTGTGGAAGATTAAGCAAGATACACAGGAAGCAAAGTAGTAATGCTGTGCTTCTTGATTTGTAAGAATGAATTTCAACCTCATGTCATTTCTTAGAAAGCCAAATTGGCCTTTCTGGTGGAGTTTTTTGGATCTTCTAAATATGGAATCATGCCCTCAGCAAATAGGATAGTTTGAGTTCTTCTGTTTCTATTCATATCCCTTTAATTTCTTTCTTCTGTCTAACTGCTGTGGCCAGAATTTCCAGGACTATGTTTAATAGAAGCAGTGGAAGAGGGCATCCCTGTCTTGTTCCAGTTTTTAGAGGGGATGCTTTCAATTTTTCCCCATTTAGAATGATGTTGGCCTTGGGTTTAGCATATACAGCTTTTATAATGTTGAGGTATGTTCCCACTATCCCTAGTTTTTTTTTAATAACCTAAAATAAGCAATTTGACATGTTTTTATTTCTTAATATATTTACTACAAAGCTTATCAAATTGAAAAAAAAAACATAAGAACACTGAGCAGACAAGTTAGCAGTTCAAATTTTACAAATGAATAAAAGGATAAGAAAGTTTTAAAAGTCTTCAATATAAAATTAAATAGTAATCTGTTAATAATCTTTGTTTAAAGATCTATTAGATATTTGTAATCTACAGGTGAGAAGCAAGTTTATTAAAGTAATTGTCAGAGTTGGCAAAGGAAAAGTCTATCCCTAGTTTTGACTTCAGCAAAGTAGCAGGATATAAAATTAACACCCATAAATTAGTTGTGTTCCTATGCATCAGTGATGAATCAACTGAAAGAGAAATTAGAAAAACTATCCTATTTACAGTAGTCTCAAAAATAAAATATTTGGGGGTCAATCTAACAACAGAAGTGAAAGAAATCTCCAATAAAAATTACAGAACACTAAAGGAAGGAATTGAACAAGACCTTAGAAGATGGAAAGATCATCCATGTTCTTGAATAGGCAGAATTAATTGTCAAAATGGCCACACTACCAAAAGCATTACACAGATTTAATGCAATTTCTATTAAGGTTCCAAGGACATTCTTCACAAAAATATAAAAAGCAATCACAAAATTTATTTGGAAAAATAGGAGGTCCACAATAGCTAAAGAAATCCTGAGTGAGAAAAGTGAAGCAGAAGGCATCATAATTAAATTATACTAAAGAGCTAGAGTAACAAAAACTGCATGATATTGGCACCAAAACAGACATGAATGCCAATGGTACAGAATAGAAGACACAGAGACAAACCCACATAAATACAGTTATCTCATACTAGACAAAGGCACTACAAACATACAATGGAGAAAAGATAGCTTTCTCAACAAAGGGTACTGGGATAACTGGAAATCCATATGGAGTAGATTGAAATTGAATCCTATATCTCACCCTGCAAAACTCTACTCAAAGTGGATCAAGGACTTAGGCATTAGACCAGAGACCCTGAGCTTCATAGAAGAAAATGTAGGCTCAACTCTCCAAGTCAGCTTAGGAACTGGATTCTTCAACTAGACTCCTAAAGAGCAAGAAGTAAAATCAAGAATCAATAAATGCAATGATATCAAACTAAAAACCTTCTTCACAGCAAAGGAAACAATCAAGTACATAAACAGAGAGCCTATAAAATGGAAGAAAATTTTTACTACCTGCAACTCAGATAGAGTATTAATCTCCAGGATATATAAAGAACTCAAAAAATTTAACACTAAAAAAATTTTAAAAACCCAAATAGCCCAATCAATAAATGGACAAAGGAACTAAACAGGCACTTCACAGAAGAAGAAATAGGATTGGTCAACAAAGATATGAGAAAAATCACTAGCAATTCGAGAAACCCAAATTAAAACTACACTAAGGTTTCATCTCACTCTAGTCAGAATGGCAATTATCAAGAATACAAGTAACAATAAATGTTGGTGAGGATGTGGGGAAAAGGCACACTCATACATTGCTGGTGGGACTGCAAATTGGTGCAACCATCAGGGAAAGCATGGAGATTCCTCAGAAAACTTGGAATGGAACCATCATTTGACCCAGTTATCCCACTCTTCAGCATATACACAAAAGCCGTGAAATCAGCATCCTATAGTGATGTGGCCACCTCAATATTTGTGGCAGCTCAATTCACAATTGCTAAGCTAGGAAACCAACCAAGGTGCCCTTCAACAGATGAATGGATAAAGAAAATGTGGTATACATACAGAATGGAATATTACTTAGCCATAAAGAAGAATAAAATGCATTTGCCAGTAAATGGGTGGAACTGGAGGCTATCATGTTAAGTTGAAATAAACCAATCCCCAAAAATCAAAGGCTGAGTGTTTTCTCTGATATGTGGATGTTGACTCACAAAAGGCGCAGGGAGTGGGGAGTGGAGGTTTGCCCAGATTGGGATAAGAGGGAACAGGGGGAAGGAAGAAGGGATGGGAATGTGAAAGACAGTAGAATGCATTACATGTAACTCCCATGTTTATATATGAATTCACGACCAGGGTAACTCCACATCAGGTACAACCACAAGAATGAGAAGTCATACTCCATGGGTATATGATATGTCAAAATACATTCTACTGTCAAGTATAGCTAAAAAGAACAAATGGAAAAAACTGCAAAAAACCCCACCCCAATTAGATTTTTAAGTTAATGTTGGACTGGAATGAATGGAAAATGACACCTGGGCCTTGGGAAGGTGTCATTTCATTCCTTGGGCATTCCTGTCTAATGGTGGAGGAGCTGAGCATGTGCAGGTCTGAGATGATGTGAGGGAAGGGTAAGAGCATGGAGCTGGTATGAAATCTGCAGAGGAGAGGGGGTGCCTTTGGGCAAGTCAAAGTGTTGGCCTAGGAGTTTCTTCCTGAGAATCTGAATTGAGGATGATTTGTGGAGGGGCTGTACAGCAGCCCTATAGATTAAAGACAGAGTGACTGGGAATAACAACTTCTGAAACCTCAGAACCTTACCCACAAATAGATTTGTATCTCTGAGATCATAGGAGATGAAGGACATGGACTTTCAGTCATTGTCCTAGTCCACATGATAGAGACAGGAGATAAGGGCATGCCATCAGCAGAAGGGTTGTGTGGTCCCACTCAGGGGTGAAACGCCATGGATGTTGGGAAGAGAATGATTTTGTTGGAGATAAGTGCCAAGCACAATGGTTAGCAGCCCAAGTGTGAGCCTAGTCCAGGATCTGAACACCATCACCAAGTTCCATGCCTGAGCTTCATAAAGAAAGTAGGTGGTAAGTGGTGTATCACTTGTGTGCTACAGAGGTGGCAGGATCCTGGGTCCTTGGAACCAGAAGCAGAGCATGGGAAACCTTCCCAACATTCTCAAGTGACGAGTTAACCACATTTATCTCCCCAGATCCAGAGAGCTTCTTAGACTAATTACTTTTTTAGATGAAATTCTTGGTGTTGTCCTAATAGTTTCAACACACTTCTGCTGCCCAGAGAGAGAGAGAGAGGAGTGTGGTTATGGGCGTTTGATAGACTGTCAAGACTTTTTATGGGAAGCTCAAAAATTGGACTGGGAGGGGTATATGAAGTACACAAAGCCTGCTGTCCACAGGATGGAAGACTTTATAGATACCATCTGACTTCTGAAAGCTGATTTGAAAAACTAGATTATATTAGAAAATAATTTTAACTCTTTCCCAGGCAAAGCATGGAGATAATTTTAAAATATGGAAATTAGAATACTTTTGGATTTGGGGGTATGACCATTTCCCTTTGAAAATCTGAAGAAGGGCCCAGTGTATTTGCAAAATCTCTTCCAACATCCACTACAAACTTCTTAGAGAAATGGATGGTGTCAATGATGTTTTTGCAGAAATCAAGAGCAGTGGGTCATTAATCAATATTTATTAGTTGAACTAATTGAATTAGAGAAAAGTATAGTGACAAATTCAATTAAATAAATCAAATTAGGCACTGTTGTGCCTACTATTATGGAGATATCAAAAACACATAAGTTAATTCTGAAGGAAATCCATTATTCCCTTCCCATGCGAATATTATATTTCTCAATTCTTTGTGTGTTTGTGATGTTGCAACCTACTCTTAGGGCTCAGAACTTAGACTGAAAAGTCTCTGATAGATTTGATACTGACTATAAAGGTTTCAAATTATTCATGGTAAAGGGTGGGGTGTGTGTGGGTTGGTGATGGTGAATGGTGGGCATAGCAGAATCCACTGCAAAGGAAAAGTAGACCTTAGTGAAGTGACAACTTCATTACCTTGTAATTTTTTATTTATATCATTAGACAAAGGATTGTCCCAGACCTACAAAAAACAACTCAGATTTTATTTTCTCTAATTCTTTTCAAGCTGACTTCTCTGGAGATCACAGAACATTCAAATAATAGATGTTGAGAAAGAGTGACCTGAACTCTTCCCTGAATGCATTTCCATGGTTAGATACAAGAGTTTGTAGAAAGGATCATTTGATCATCTCTCTGTTTGGTCATTTGTCTTAGGTCTTGGGGGTACAAAATTACTCACAGTCCTCAATTCATGTCGTAATCTCTACATCAACCACACAAATGTCTGGTTTATCATTTACTTGTTCTCTTTATACCCTTTCTCCATCGCAGCATGATTCTAACATGTTTGGTGTATCTCCTTTATGCATGTTCTTGAAAATATGCACTGTGGCTGATGTACATGCATATTTAATTTGTGTAAAAGGTATCCCACGTTGGACTCCTGGAAGCACAGATGGAGACAGGGAGTCTGGTCTAAGTCATTTACTGGGGGAGCATTTACAGAAGAAGAGGAGTGAGGCGAGAGGGACAGATTAGGGGAGGGAAATAAGCAAGGATGTGACTTCAGAGACCAGTGTCAGATGATCACACAGGGCAGCATGAGTTTCACTACAGAGCTTTGACCTTGAAGCAAGGGGCTGGCATAATTGTGTACCCTGTCAGTCAGCCCCTGGCTGGGGTATTCCCACTCCTGGATGTGAGCAGAGCTAGCTCTCAGGGCAAGGAGGCTCTTGGGGGAGGCAGTGGGAGCTACTGGCAGTCAATGTCACAACACCACTGGGAGAGAGGTGGGCCCGCCAAAGGGAATCTAGGCTGGTCACCCACAATGTCTCTATGAAGCCCTTGTTTTATAGCAATTTTCCTCTACCCAGGCACAGCTTCTCCAGGATTCTCTTTGGTTTCAACTTCTGAAAAAATTTATACAAGAGCATGAATTAGCAGCCCCAGCTGCTGCAGTGGGTCCCAAGGATTTAACTGATCTTTCTCATCTTCCTCTTCCACCACTCAGTCTACATCCCTCCCCTTTGGTTGGCATTTCTGCAGGACTAGCTTTAGGTTTCATAGTGATCGTTCCTCTGGTGGGAGCCTCCGTGCACTGGACACAAGGACTTCTAGTCTCCTAGCAGCTAAGGTTGTGGAGACAGGGAGCACAAATTCCCCAGTTGGACTCCGACTTTTTGCTTTCTGTTTCTGGAGCCATGTATTTTACCAGTGATGGACACAGCACAGTGTAATAGCTTTGGTTTAGTGTGCATGTCCCATTTGGAAAGACAGTCCTTCATCCTCACAGGGGACCATGTCTACGCTGTCATCTTGGCTGTGAAGGAAGTTTCTTTGCTGGATCAGATGGGCAGCTTCTAAAGACTGTGGCATCTGATTGGATTGCTGAATAAAATGGTCACTTATTCATTGTAGAATTTCCTTTGTTGTTTTAACATGGTTTATGACTTTGTTATGTAGCTTCTATGAAGGTAGAACACAGACTTTACAAAGTCTATGATTGTGCTGGCTGAGGCACTGCAAGAGGGAAGGGCAACCAAATATCCAAAATTCATGCTACTCTTGGTCAATGTGAAACCAGGGTGGAGGGGACTCAGTGTAGTCAACTTCCCCCTGAGTGGCCGGCTGCTTCTGGTAAGTGATGGTACCCATGTAGGGAGGTCAGCCTTGGTCTGTTTTCTTCATATCAGTAGTGACAGTAGCTAGATCAGCTTTGGTGAGAGTGAACCTGGGTGGTTGGAACCAGACAGGAACTCCAACTGGACTGCCATGGCTATTCTGTTCATGAGATAATTGTGCAGACACTGGAATAGCCAAGGACAAAGGCTGTCCACATCTACTGACTCTGTCCACTTGGTTTGTTTCACAGTGGATAATTTTGCTGGGTATTAAAGTGCAATATAATATCTTCACATTCTGTGCTCACTCTCAGGGATCCATTACTTGTCTCTTCCCCAGGGATCTTTGGTTTTTCCAAGTCTCATTTTTTTAGGCCCCTGAGCAAACAGATAAACCATTTTATATTGTCCATGAATTCACAAGTCCTTAACTTTGGGTACACTCTCGTCACACAAAGAGAGAGGCAGGTGCACCACCTAAAGTTCCACCCACTGGGAGGACTTCCTCTTACCACACCCCTTTAGGACCTGCTAATAGAGCATTGTGCAGCTCCTGTGCACCTTTGGCTTATACCCACTAACCAAGATGATCCTTCCTGAACTAAGCTCAGGCTCTTCCTTCTTTATCTGCTGTCATAGGCATGAGCTGAGGAAGGCATGCCAGTAGAACAATGACAGGTTTCACAAGGGGTGAGACGCTTACCACTACAGCTAACATTTACCCTCAAACTTGATCAGACCCAAATCCAGAGGTGCCATTTCCATTAAGTAGTGGATTACTATTGCTTTTCCAGTCTTATTCACTTTATTGGGTTGACCAAACCCAGCTCCTGAGATGCATTTCTAGCTTCTCATAGTCGTATGATATTCCATGGCCATATGCTCAGTTCCTCTCTGGGCCCAGGACAGGCTAGGATTACTTTTATGAATGATGTATTTTTCTCTGCCACAGGTGACCTGGTCTTGATCTAGAACCCTGGGGATCTCCACTGCAACTCTCTCAGCATGCCAAAGACATTCCACGATGTCTTTCTTTACCACTGACTGGATCTATTGCAAAGTTGTGTCTTATTTTAAGCCCTGCTCAAAGTAACTAGCTAGTTGCTTTGAGCAGGGCTTAAAAAGGCACAGTCGACTATCAAGTATGGGATGTGCTACTTCTAAAACCCCCAAAGAGACCTTCCGGGTAGTGTTCTTTTAAAATTTTCATTTATTTATTTATAAGTAACAGAAGATTTTTTTTTTAACATTTGGTGGAAGGCGGCATATTCCACATTTCTCAGACAACTGGATTCCTAAAAACTTACTCATATTAAAGTTCCCTGATTATTATAGAACTTTCCTCCCATTGTCTAAAGCTTTTGTTTCCCACCAAGGCATCTGGAGTACTTCCCATTTCTTGCCTATCAGGTCTGATTAACATGTTTCATTAAGATAATGGATCAAAGTGATATTCATCAGGATTGTCAGATCAAACACGTTTCTTTTAACTATATTATGACAGAGAACAGGAGAATTAATACAAATCTGGGGCAAAACCATGAATTTTCACAGTGGTTCATTCTAAACAAATGCCCACTTTTTCCGATCCTGTTTTCCAAAAGGTATGAAGCAATGCATTTGCCATATCTACAGCCACATGCCGTAAACCTGAGACTGTGTTGATCTTTTCTAGAAAAAGAGACCACATTCAACCCAGCACAATCTCAACTGGAGCTATAGCTTCATTAGGGGCTTCACTGTCATCCTCCATGATACATCTACTTTCTTCAAATGCCAGAGAAGTGAATTAAATGATGACATTGTGCCAACAGCAAGCCCTATTTCTTTTAAAACCTTGAAGGTGGCATTAACCTTGCTATTCTTCCAAGCTGCAATATTGTTTAGGATTAGCTATCTTGGCAAAGGTGGTCTCAGGAGCTTCCCCTTGATGTCTTACTGTAGTAATTCCCATTCTGTAGGTTAAAAAGTCAGTGTGAGCACTTTACCCAATACATTAAAGTGATTTATTTGCAAAGTGAGGAAAGACCACAGGATGAATCCTTGGTCTCTGTGAGACAGACGTGGGCCAGGACTCTATTTATTATCTGACACCTATGCCCTCCTGCCTTAACAGAGGGGCACGATGGTGCTTAAGGTCATGAAGTGGTCATGAAGTGGACCTGAGTGGTCATGAAGTTGGCCCCTGCGTCCCTTTCCTCAGTGTGTGGCTTCCTAGGCAAATGGCTGTAGCTCCTTTGGAGACAGCACGGAGAAGGACTGCTGTAGACCTTGGTATGCTTTCTAGTTGCAGGATGCTTTCTAGTGGGAGTTTGGCTTCTCTTTGACTTGGTGTGCTCTCTTCAGTAGTCACCTAATTCATGCTAATTCCCAAAAGGCTCTTTCTCAAGTTAAAAACATCATTCAGGAATTTGCATGAGTTGACATATTCGAAAATTGAACACATGGATTTTCCAAGAGGAACAGTTGTCTGTGAAGTGGTGCCCTGCACAGTGATTCCTGTCCTCGAGGAGCTCACAGTCCATTTACAGAGTCAATATCTATACGCCCAGCAAGGTTGGCGAAGTCTGTTAGGTATATGGCAGTTTGTCATAAAGAATGTTCTCTGTATTTTTATCTCGCCTAACAATGTCACGTTCAGAGAAATGAGATTTTTGAAGTCTGATTGCACAAGATGAATGCTATTCCTAGGACCCTGTTCCAACTATAAAACTGAAATCCTCTATAGATTTTAGCTCCTCTGATAAAATGTAAATTATTTACTCCTTCAGTTTAGGGATCTCTAATTAGAAAAGTCACATATAATCGCTTTCTAGGAATTGGGATAAATGCAAAATGCATACAACTCCTGAAATTGAGTGGGTTAAAATGAGAAGAGAAAAAATGAACCTCTTCTGTTAACAAGTAAATATTATACAATCAGCAAAGAATACCCCATGGAAATGCAAACTAAATTTTCTCTGTAGATTAAGGTTATGCTTCCCCAATATTAGTCATATCTCTTTTGGTTCCCAGGAGATGCTAATTTCAGGAAAATATCTGAAGAAATCTATAGGAGGTAATTTTCATTTGGTTTTAATGATGCACCAGGGATTTCTTAAATCTAAGCTTAAATAGGTTAAATTTACTTTTATTTACAGTCTCCTCAAATAACTTTCTTTAAAGTCATCATTCTTTTAAATAAAGATTCTTGACTCACCCCAAGTTCTCCCTTAATTACAAAAGCTAAATGAAATATTTCTAAATAAAAAAAGTTTTCTTAATAATTTTTATGACATTTTGTAAAAGGGAAACCTGATTGTTGCTCCTTTTTCTATTTGACTTTCACAATTGATTAGATGTCTCAATGATATTTATGCAGGAAATACAAAATTTGTATGTATAGACAACAGTTTCTTTTGGTCACAAGGGCATTAGAGAGAGTACACCATGTTCCCAGCCTTAAATCATTGGTGCTTAAAAACCAATCATGGTTAACTAATAAACCTGTTGAAGAATTGATAGTGAAGATGCAATTTCTAAAAACAATGTCCCTAAATGCTGTTAAAAAAAGAAATCTGAAATATGTTTGAGCAATATAGGAAGAGTTGCAGTTTGCCTGGGTACCATGCTCTGGCATTCCTGGGAGACTTGGTTAACTTTATCCCGTTTCTCTTTCTGCCCTCTGGTTCCTGTGTATGACACATTCCTGAAACCCAGTCCGATTGCCCTGTCATCCAAGCAAGGCCTTCCTGATACCGTGGCTGACTCCTCTCTTTGTGACTCTGGTGTGATGACTTGTGTTGTTTTTACATCAGACTGTGTTCTCTGGACTTGCAAGGATCCTCTGTCCAGCAAGGTGCTCTTCCCAGGGCTCTGCCAACTAGAGAAAGATTTCTGAATCCAATGCACTGTGTTTAATGAAATTCATCAGTTTAAGTAGTTCTTAAAAATTCTTTATTGAGGTTGAACGAATATTGCTCATTGTGTGGTAAAAATACTTGGAATGTATATATTTAAAATTATACTATACTGGACCCCCACCACAAAGGATAAGGAAGCTGAAGATGCTCCATGAGCATCCCCAGGATCTGTTTTTCCCTTTGAGAATCATTCTTTCTGAAATTTAGCAAGCTAATAGCTCTGTTTTCCCCTAAGCTGTGTTTATGAAATGTTGTGTTTAACACAGATATTTTTCTGAGTTAGAGACATTCTGTACAAGTTCATCCATTTATGCACAAAACTCTTGACCCTCATTTCATTTCAGTCTTCTTCTAATCAATTTAAACGTTCCACCAGCCTCATTCTCACATATTTCAATGTTCATTCTACTCCTTCAACCGCCCCTTCCCCTCCAATAAAACCCTCAGAGGAACAGCAATTATTTGAGAAAATGAAATCAAGTAAATAAGCTCTATTAAAAGAGAAACCAAGTAGTCAGCCATATTAACGATATCTGGGGTTTGTGTGTCTGGGTGAAACAACAATAAATATTTATTGGGATGCTATTTTTATTGAGCATTTCAGGGCCCATCTGTGGTATTAATGGCTTATCAAGGAAACCTATGCATTAAGAGAAACTGTTTTCATTTAGATAAATGGAAGCAGAGGCAAAGGAAAATGATGCAAGTTTCACCTTGTAAAAGTCACAAATTAGATACAAAACACCGCCACGGGCAAATCTGAATTCAATAGAATAAGGCTGGCAGCCACGAGCATGAGGTAATAGGCTTATCAAATGAGGTTTTGTATTCTTTTATAATGTACATTTTATGGGGGCCAGTGTAAAACTAGTCAGTAGAATAAAATATAATTTAAAAAGAAAAATTCTTTTTCCGAATTGAAAAACAACCAGTCTCAAATTTGCAATGAATTAAAGGCCTGGGAAATTTATAAATGAGCTCCCTCACCTCCTAATCCCTTACAAATTCACCCACAGAATCTCATGTTTGACCCCCATTTCCAACTCACCCTCAGAAAAGGATGGAGAGGATGAAAAACCTATTTTAGCTCTAATGACACTAAACACAGAGATACGGTCTTACAAAACAGCTGTAATGATGAGGCCATTGGCATGATTCTTGGGTGCACTTACCCAACATTTATTGAATCCTCACTATGTGCCCGACCTCTTCTAAGTATATATATATATATACACACACACACACGCACATAAAATCTCATTGAATCTTCACAAATCTCTGGAAAAAAACAAAACAAAACTAAAACTAAGCCATATCTTTTAAAACAAAATCTGTTTATATTAAAATATAAACACTCAGGCTGGGGATGGAGCTCGGTGGTACAGCAGTTGCCTAACATGCAAAGCCCAGGGTTAAATTCCCAGTAGCACAAAAATAAATAAGAAAACTCCATGTAGCTACATATAAACACTGCATGCCAAAAAGGTCTCATGCTGCACCATTGGTGTAAACCGAGGGGGTCAGACCTCACCCCTACATCAAGATCTGTGTTTCCTTTGAACTTCTGAGCAAACTGTAAATGCACAGAAGTGCATGTGCTTTTCTTACGTTGTTTGCAAACTTGCTTTGCTCTAATTCGGGAGTCAACCACACACACACAGATTCCTGCTCCCTCTTGCTGTCTCCATCTTCCATTCTTAACAGCTTCTCAGTTTCTCATCGTGCATGGATCAGATTCGCTTAACAAAGTCCTAATAAGACAGGAAACCATCTCTCACGTACCACTGCTCTGCCAGGAGCTTGAGAAGGTGGAAACATGATCCATGTGTAAGTGGCAAGGCTGCCACATGTATAAACAGAGGATGCCAAAATACTGTGACTTGCAAGAGTGGAAATGATATGCGAACTGGGGCAGTAGTGGCGGGGATGGAGGCTGTCGGCAGAGCAGTGCTTCCTGCTAGCTTATGAGCCGGGTTCTGAAGGAGTCTAGGACTTGGAAAAGGTGGAAGGGACAGAATGTAGCCAGAAGAGGCAGAGAAAATTAGGTATTGCAAGCAGGAGGACCGGCCTGTGTACATGCCTGGGGGCCTGAAACTGCCTGGCTGATCGGGCACTTGCACCTCGGTTGCTGCCCTGGAGCCCAGAGTGCCAGGAGGGAGGAGAGTGACTGTCAGCATCATTCTTGCTGTTGTCGTACATGATCCCCGAAATTCAGCGGCTTGCCAGAACACAAGTTCATTTCATATTCATGTGGGAGAGCGGTGTGTCTTCCTGATTGGTGATTGCTTTTCTTCTTTACCCATGTGGTGACTCCAGGATCCAGCTGCCTTCCATCCTGGTTCTGCCATCCCCCCAAACTGTCCCTCTGGTCTCAGTTGACCAAGAGAGCATGAGGAGTAGGCAACCCACTTCTTATCCCAGAGGTGACACATCTCACTTCTGTTGATAGTCCAGGGCAAGAGCTAGTCAGCTGTCCCCTCCTAGACATGAACAGAGACAGGAAATGCATGGTGGTTTTCAACCAATTCACAACAGCAAGAGAAAGAGGTGTGCACGTCAGCTCGCTCTCTCAATCCCCAGGAGATACTCGATCCTTCAATCATGTTGGCTTCTCCCTGATCAGCTCAGGTAAAGGCTAAAACTAGAGCTGAAGAAGTGGACGGATGGTTGGCTGGAAGAGGGAGCATGCATGGGAGGACAGGTTCCTGTCCACCCTTCCTGAGCCCCTGATTTTTTCAGCGTTTAGGTGCACATCTGCTGAAGAGAAGATGAACTTAGAAGGTAAACAGTTTGATCCTGGGAGACGAGGAGATTTTGCTGTTGAGTTAATGTTTAAAATTTCAGATTGTCTGAAAAATTTGTATTTGTTCATACACGGATTCATTTAGTTGACAACATGTCCAGGGCACTTAGGTCTCAAGCGTGGTGTTTGAAGTGGAACAGAGCCATAGTGTACCTCTGGGTAGGTGGGATCTAGAAGAGTACTTATCAACCTTTCTTCCATATTCTGAAGGGCTGACACATAGTCATAGTCAACAACAGTGATTCATGGAGATAGTCATTTTCATCCTGTAGGACCTTCTTTCCCATCTCCACCCACCAAGGGAGTCAAGACCAAATCAACACCAATGTGCATATGGACAGAGTACTCTAGATGATTCCATTGTGACATTCCTTGGCAGATCATGTCTCTATCCTGTGTCCCGCTGATAGTAACTACTGATTATAAGATTCTTATTAAAGTTGAACAGGTTCCATAGGAGTAAGCTGAGATTTCAGTGGAGTCCAGGGGCCCTAGGAAGGAGAAAATGTAACAGGACATATTCACAGTATCGAACACAGACAGCCATATCTTATTAAAGACTTCTTTAAAATTATTGCATACCTACTCTAGGTTTAATTACTGAAGAGCTTTTAGACAGACATCATCTATGTGATGTTTCCGTACCAGAAAAAAAGTAGAAAACAAGATGCAATTTGCAAATTCAAGATAAAAAATACATCGCGTTTCAGTATGCAACATTCTTATGCAGTTTGACAAGGCTAATGCAGCTGAGCTGCCGAGGCTCAGTTATAATGGGTGTTGAAAGTATTCAGTGAAACAGGTCTCTACTGAGTCTGAGGTCCTTGGAAAAATGTGTATTATGAAATCACAAGAATTGTTTGCCCCAAATCAAATACTTGTTTTGCTTATACTTTGCTATATAAAACATCACATCATTGGATGAATTAATAACCACTGCAATTTCTAACTTCGCAGGAAGCAGGGGCTCTGTCTTGAATTTCTGTAGAGAGAAGCAATTCACTGCAATACTGGATGGATATCAGTTGTCAACTTGGGTTCCACAGACTGGAATAATTTTTTCCCTTCTGTCACTTTGGGGTCAGTTTCTTATTATGAATAAGAAGTTGCCTTTGCCCTTCAAGAAAATGGAATAAAGCTAGAATCACCTTCCTGCCTTCATGGCCTGCTTTCCCGGCCTAGTATTTCAGCATCTGAAGAGTTTATTTTTGGATGTCATTAGCTACAGCTAGTGATCCCTTAAATGAAATGGATTAAATGGCAAATGGCTTATCATCTTCTACCCTTCAGTTTAGTCACCTGAAAAAATTCACAATTCAAAATCTGATTTATGAAATAACCCTGGCTCATCTCTATTTCTGTTATAGGAAGAGTTTCATTGGTGAGGATGGTGCAGTGTGTTGATGTCAGTATCTTCCATCAATATCTTCTGAGGGTAGAAAAGAGCCCTTTCTTTCCACTTGTTTTAGGTTTGGAAGCGCCAATAATTTCCTGGAAAAGAAAAATATATAATATCCCCAAGATACATTTTGCCAGTGGGAAGTTTTGTCACTTTAGGAATTTTCATGGATGTGTATTTTGAGCATTTTAGTTGTTCCTTCTCATGATTTCTTACAAATAGCTCTGTCTTCAAAAGTTACAAATGCACCACAGTTTTGGCTATATCCTCGGTGATGTGCACACACACACACACCCCTGATAGAGATGGAATTATTTGAACACACTGATTGTTAGTTATAAGGTCCTTTTAGAACTGGATAACATTACCTAAACCATACTCTTTTTTTGGTTCAGAACTGAAGCCTATTTATTTATTTAGTATAATGAAATTCTGAAAACTGATCAGGCACATGAGCAAATTTAGACTTAAATGTCATTGAGGGGAAATTTGGATAAAATTCCAGAAAAGATTGAGCTTTTAAAAGAACTTGCTTAATCGCAAAATTCTTTGTATTGGCAGATGTATATATCGAACATTGTCTATCAGTCTAGAAGGGGAATAGGAAGAGTAACTCCCCAGGTCCCTATTCCCTCAGCAGTGACAATTGGGATTAAATGTTATCATGGCTTCCTGTAATTTATCTGAAAGGTGTCAGCATGGAGTGGCTGCAGTCCTTTCCCCTCAGCATCTTCTTTTCCGCGTCAGAGCTATTGTAGCGACCTGGCATGCGCAGAAATGACATGACCCACGTAAGCAATAACCCTTCCCACAAAGGACAATAACATGTAAACTGGATTTCTCTCATAAAGTGAATGCTCCAAGAGATCTTTGCCATTAAAGATGGGTAAAGTAAAAAATGGGTGACATTACCAATCACGGTATGATTTAAGGGAGGAAAAGGGCAAAATATTCTTAACCTTCTTCATTAATTTCCTTCAGTTACATGGGAAGGTTAATAGAAGGGATAGACGCTCAGCCAGCCAATCTGTAGAACAACACATTTTTGTATTGCTATTAATAAAACTGAACAGACTGAAAATTCCCTAATGATGCTTTAGAAACTTTCATGTATTATAATGAAGGCTACCCACGTCTGCCTCACCCTTGCCAATAATGAGCATTAACATTACTCTTCTCCTTTCCAGATCAATGAGACATGATTGAAGGACCAAGACAGAGATGGGGCTGGTGTGCAGAGGGTAATCCCAGGCCCTGGCAGTAGGAGCCTGTGCTAAGCGCTCTTTCCATGGCACTTTGGTGTCATGAATCATAAGACTGAAAAATACCTTTTCACCCAGCAAATTTGCTACTAGTAACTTATTCTAAGAAGAAGACATTCAGAAGAATGCACAAAGATAAGTAGATAAAAAATGGTTGTTCATCATAAGACTTTAGTAATGGTAAAAAAATGCCCCCAAACAGAGAAGTCTTTAATCGGAGAAAAGAAGTCAAAGGAAAAGTGAAGGAAATTAGGGGGGTAGGCTGTGAGTGGGGCAATAACTGTGGTGGGCACAGCCTGAGGCAGCTGAGTGGGCAGCTCCAGCACACGGCAGCCGCGGGATGTATTGGCCCAGGGCTGCCAGTTTTGATTAACCCAAAGAAACTGGAAATATTCATTTTTGTAAGATATGTTCTGATTTTTACAATTGCATGCAGCAAAATCCAAGTGTACTTTTGGGCCCTGAGACATGGCCTGCCAGGATAGAACATTTTGCAAAATAGATTATGATCATGCAATGTATGCATCATGACATTTGGGTCAATGACAGATGGCATATATGACAGTGATCTCATGAGATGACCCATGTGATCCTACAATATGTGCAACCTGAAAAATGAGAACTTACACTCCATTTGTGTAGGATTTATCAAAATGCATAAATGCATTCGACTGTCATGTATAACTAATTAGAACAAATAAAAAAACCGAAAAAGAACGAGATAAAAATAAAAACATTTTGGATGATATAAAATTTAAAAAAAAAAGAAGTTGAAAAATCCCTAGCCTACTGATGGCACAGCCATATCCTGTCATAGCACAACACATTACTCTTGTTGTTTTTGGTGCTGTGAACAAACTACTGAGCTGCCAGTCATATAGAAGCCTAGCACGTGCAGTTAGATATGGTACATAATGCTTGATAATGAGAAACGACTGATGCTGATTTATGTTTCCCATAATATACTTACCATTATTTAAAACTGTACCTCTTCTAATAAAGTAAATTTTCTATAATAGTGAGCCATATTACAATGTTGCTCATTAATTGAACAACACAGTATGCCTCATGCTTACCCCATCTCCACTGCATCTTTTTCTCTCATGCTTGATTTAATCTCATGTCGTTTTGTTCTTCATGACCCTAGGAACAATCAGGTATTCTCTTTCTCTCTGAGCCCAGTGGGGTGTGTGTGTGTGTGTGTGTGTGTGTGAGAGAGAGAGTGTGTGTGTGTGTTTGTATGTATGTGTATACATTTTACTTATAAACATCAGCTGATGTTCATGCTTTGAAGAATGGCTCAGCAATGCACTTTCTAGAATGTACCCCGTAATTAAGTGATGCATGATGGTATATGAAAATCAATAGTGGAGCACAATGCCATTACTAAAAATGATGCTGTGGTTGTATTTTTGTTCGTGTTTCACAATAGCATTTGCAATATGATCCAGTTTTTGAAAATACAGGTAACATACATTTTTTTGCACTTGTATGAAGAAGGAAAAAGACTTGTATTATATGTAGTAAAAGAGTCATTATGACAACTTCTGGATGAGGAATTCAAGGACATTTTGATTTTGTAATTTTTAATTGTTCTACTTTAAATGTGTATTAAATTATAAAATTTAATAAAAATAGCAAAATGTGTTTGATTCTGTATGGAGAATGCAATAGAACACAGGGCAGGAGAACAGAATGAAAACCTGAAGGTGCCAGTAAATTTGAAAGGAAATTTAGAATGCACTGAAGCTTCTCCAGGAAAATTAATGAATTTAAAAGTCAATTTGACAAACATATTTGTGTTACAAGCAGGACTATTTTTCCAAAAGAGTACTAGAATTACAACAAAACAAAACAAACAAAGCAATCCAAATAAAAATCAAATGAAATAAGACAGAAGAGTCCATAGTCTAATGTGGACCTCCCATATTACCTTTTAACTGTGGAACACAGAAACATTATCACAGAACAAAATGTGGACATAAGGACAGTGGAATTCATGATCAGAAAGCCTATAACATTGCTTTTCCAGACTGACTAAAATATCAGGTTGATACGTCTCAGAAAGCAATATTATGGAATTAATGTAATTAGGTAAACACCCTAACATCATCTAGAACTATGTTAAAATAGAGGGGGAGAAAAGGAATACTAATAATTTTACAACAAAATTCTACACAAAATGTTACAAGTGATTACTTAACGATTTCTTGGGGTACCAAACATAAAGTGAATAAATACGTTTCAAATACAGGTTTGAATGGTGCATAAAGCAGGGTCAAAAGGTTGCGGTCAAAAGTTAGAAGAGGATTAGTTACCAGAAATGCTCTTCACCGTTAAAAGATGCTGAAAGAGTCACAGATCTCTAAAATAAGGGACTCTCAGAAGACTTGGTTTTATTTATTTATTTTTTACCAGAAAGAAAAATGCCAAAGAGGATTTTACAGAAATGAAAATTTCAAGTTTGTTAGAATTTTAATTGGAAAGCATCTTGCAGAATCTCACAAGAAATGTTAAAGAATTAAAATGTATACATAGAGCAATCACTTGCAAAATGAAATATGAATTGATGTGATGAAAAATGAAGAAGGCATGGAATGGTGGTAAGCAGAAAGGAAGCAGTAAGACAGAAGAAACCTGCTGGCTGGAGGAGCATGCGTGAATATGTGGCATGTGTGATCCAATATGGAGATGTGTGAGGTTGGGTCCCAGGAACTGAACTCCAAAGGAATGTCCTGTCAGCACCCTTGTGCAGCACACACATAAGAGGAAAAGAATCTCTGAGTTATGGGGGAAAATCGCAACAATTTCTGCACAGGTTTTCATCTCAATGACGCTTCTGGACAATTCCAAGAGGTCCTAGGTAAAAGCATCAGGTGTAAGTAGGGCAAGTACAGGAATTAGGAAGTTTTGTTGCTGTTGTTGTTGTTGTTTTGGATAGAAAAAGGTCATTACTCTAAATGTTTTCATGTTGATTTTGCATTCTGCAAACTTACTAAATTTGTTGATTAGTTTCAATAGGTTTTTTTTTGTGTTAGAGTTGTTTGGATTTTCTATATATAAAAATAATGTCACTTGCAAACACAGGTAAGTTGACCTCCTCCCTTCATATTGGATGCCCTTTATTCTTTGTCTTGTCTTATTGCTCTAAGACTTCCAGTGTGTCTAGAGATTTATCCATTTCTTTAGCATACAGTTATTCAGAATAGACCCTATTTATACTTTGCTTTTTTCAAATGTCACATCATGTTTTTCATCTCTGTTTTTATTTATTTGGGTCTTGTCTCTTTTTATTGCGGTCGGTCTTGTTCAATTTTTGCCAGTTCTCTTTAGGTTTTCAAAAAGCCACCTTTATTTCAGTGACCTTTAGTATTTTTTCTATTTCATTTGTTTCTGTTCTTTTGTTATTACTTATGCTAATTTTGTGTTTGGTTTGTTTTTGCTTTTTGAATTCATAGAATTATAAAATTTGAATGCTTATTTGAAATCTCATTCATTCTTTCCGTTTTTTTTCTTCCTTTCTTTCTTCTTTTACATATAGATACTAATTGCTTTAGATTTCTCTCTGTTTATTGCTTTGGCTATATCCCATAGATTTTGATATATTGTATTTTCATTTTTATATGTTTGTAGATATTCAAAAGTTTTCTCTGATTTCTTATTGAGCTATTGGTGGAGAATGGTATTTAATTTCCACTTGTTTGTATGATTTCTAAAGTTCCTCTTGGTGATTTCTAGTTTTATTCCATTGTTGTCAGAGAAAATACATGCTATGATTTCAATTTTTAAGAAATTTGAGACTTTTTTGTATCCTAATATGTGGTCTGTCCTGGAGACTGTTCCACATGCTGATGAAAAGAATATGTATTCTGCAGTTGTTGGATGAAATGTCCTGTAAATGTCTATTAGTTTCATTTAGACTATAACAGAGTTTAACTCCAGTGTTTCTTTGTTGATTTTTTTGTCTGTATGATCTTTCCATTGAAGAAAATGGGGTAAGGAATCCCAAACTATTATTATATTAGAGTCTAGCTCTCTTTTTAAGCTTCGTAATATTTGCTTTATATGATTGGTGCTCCAGGATTAGGTGCATATGTACTTAACATTCTTACTTTCTCTTGGTGAATTGATTCCTTATCAATACCTAGCAAACTTCTTTCTCTTTTTATTAAGTTTTTAACTTCTATTTTATCTGATATAAGCACGGCAACTCCTTCTAGAGTTTGTTTCCTATTTGCATTGTGTACATATTTCCCATCCCTTAATTCTCAGTCTTTATGTATCTTTACTGGTGAAATGAGCTTCTTGTAGGCAGCACATCATTGGGTCGCTTTTTTTTTTTTTTTTTAATCTCTGTCTTTTAGTTGGGAAACTATCTCTTTGTGTTTCAGGCTATTGCTGATGTGTAAAGAATGCTCCTGACATTTTGTTGGTTTTTTTTTTTTTCTGTTTTGGTATGTCCTTTGCTCCTTTCTTCCTCTCTTGATGTTCATCTTTGTGGTTTGGTGGTTTTCAGCACTGAAAAGTTTTGATTTTCTTTCCTCTGTCTTTTGTGAATCTGATTTAATAGTGAGACTTACATTTTCATGTGCTTTCTTCATGGCTCTTCTCATTCCTCACTTGTAGTGTAGGTCTGTTGTAAGCATTTCTTACAGTGCCAGTCTAGTGATGAATTCCGTCAATTTCTGCATACCTTAAAAAACTTTATTTCTTCTTCAATTCTGAAGGATAGCTTTTCTGGGTATAGTATTCTTGGTCACCATAAACTATTAAAAATGTCTCTGGGACTATGTGTGAAAGCCCACATGTAAAAAAGAAAGACAAACAAACAAACAATAACAACAACAAAAATGTGCTTTTTATTTTACTTCAAAAATTGAGAGGCTATAAAGCTTGGAAAACCTGGGTGCAATACCAAAATGACAAAAAGAAGTAAGATTATTAAAAGTAAAAAAATGAGAAACACACAGAGCTAGAGTGCCAGCCATAAAGAGTACCAAATAGTAAGTTTAGGTCACAATTCTTTTCTGGGGACACCTGTTTTTATAGATCACGTTTTTGAACTTTCATTACTTTCAGAAATTCTCTTTCTTCTGTGTCTTTCTTTAGTCTATTAATTTGAATACTGCACTGAAAACATAATTAAATGGACCCAGAATAAAGAGACTCTTAAAACTTTGTCCTTCAATACTGTACTTGGTGGTGCTGAATATATATATTTATCACCTTGTTGCCTGATTTTCTCATTGACTTCCTCATTAGTCCCAGGTTTCTGGTGGTGTTGACTTGCAGCTCACTGGACATGGTCTTTCTTATATTTGTAATATGAAGAAGCTTATTTCATAAAATTGGAGATTAGAAGAGTAGTTAGTAGAGGGTGGGGAGAGTAGTGGGAGAAAAGAATGGAGAAAGATCTGTGAATGGATACAAAGTTACAGTTAGAAAACTGGAATGTGTCCTGGAATATATACATATTTTTTGGTACTGGCTAGATGAGAAGAGATCTTAAAATTCTCCCAAATATGAAGAAACTTTGAAAATATGGATTTATGTATTTATTTTTTTGTACCAGGGAATGAATCTAGGGGTGCTTAACCACTGAGTCACATCCTCAGCCCTTTTTATTTTTTGTTTTTGAGACAGAGTCTTGCTAAATTGCTTAGGGCCTTGCTGCATTGTCGAGGCTGACCTCAAACTTGTCATCCTCTTGCCTTTGTTTCCTGAGTCACTGGGATTACAGGCCTGCAACTCTGCACCTGACTTATGCTCTAGAATTCTATTAGACAGTAGAGTGATTAGGGTTAATAATATCATATTTGATATTTTACAATATTTAGAAGGAATAATTTTGGATGTTCTCACCATACAGAAACTCTAAATGTATGAGGTGATAATCTATGTATCTGACTTGATTATCTGCAACATATACATATATTGAAATATCAGCTTGTACTCCATAAATATGAACACGTATTATGTGTCAGTTAAAAATTTAAAAAATATTAAAGAATTAAAAATAGGCTTTTCTCGATACTCCAAATTAAAAACAACATCAAGACTTGCATAGTTTTAATGCTGGCAGGCCCTGAAGCAAATTGCAAATTATGCTATTCCTATAGCTGGAAAACAGAAAATGCCTGCTCACCATGTCACAGCCTTGCTCAGATGGTCACTTCTTGGTGAAAGCAGTTTGCTTACTAGTTTACTGTTCTTTTAAACTTAGTGGCTATTGTACTTCAAAATCTTTAAAAATGTAAGCTAATAATATTGTGAGCATTCACCAAAAGCAGAACTAGACTAGTGCTGGGCAATTCACCTGAAAGTCAGTAACTTTGGAACCAAAGTTCAATACCATACATAACAGAGGTGATGTTGAGCAAATAGAACAGAGCATGGAGCAAAAAACATTGTAAAGACTGTATATTTATGCAGGATGAAATGTAAACACCATAGTTCCCATTTACAAAATTGAAATAATTAATCTTATTAAATAAGATTAATTTTATTATTAATAATACTGAATAATACCGGGTCTGAATTATGGGAGAGCCATCAGGATTGTAGGCCTCCATTGCATAAAACCCAACCACCCTGTCATCTGGAGATTGCCAGGATGGCAGCTTTGGCCCTTCGGCTCTTACTGCACACTTTCTTCTGCAGGCTGGGAGCACTTGAGCTTCCTTGAGAATTTGAGCTCCAATAACTAAGACAACACATACGCTGAAAAATCAGAAGTACCTCAAAATCTGCCTATAGCTCCTCTTGTTTCACCACTGCCTGAGTGTGCTGAAAGCAAACTTAGACCAATTTCTGTAATAATAGAAAGACCAATATGCTTTATTGAATTTTTAGATTCTTCTTTCTAGCTTGACTTGTCTGCCTAGAACTTTATTATTTATTCACTTATCTAGTTCATGTAGATTGCTGTTGGTTTCCTGGTCACTCCTGCACCTGTGGGGAGGGGATCCTTACTTGTGGTGCTTTAACATCCCCAGGGTCTCAGCTCCTGCCTGATTGGTGCTTGGTAAGTGAAGTGGAGGTGATGGTAGTATGAAATCAGCTCTGCAGTCTAGTCTCCTAACTGCCTAAACAGCATCCATAGCATCTCATCTGATAACTAAGTTATCAAGTGCCCAGCTGGAGCTTATTTTGTTGACTTAAATGAAAGATGGTTTGTAAAAAATAAACTGAGAACCATGACTACAAATTATTTATGTTCGCAGATGAACTTCAGTGAACAAACATTGCCATATCTCTTAGGCAGCAGATCCCTGTCTAGCCAAGCTATGAGGACTGCTTTAACTTCTTCATCTTCAAGAAAAGAGTCCATTCTTTTCAGAAGCAATCATCTTGGCTCAAGAGACCTTAGCAATTTTTTTTTTTCCTGCAAAGGCCTTATGATTCATCGGAAGAAACCAGAAACTGGCCAAAATAAATGGTACAAAGATTCCTCTGAGAAAAGAACTACATAAGAAATTGTAAATTCAATTTTCCAGCCAGTTTTTCTTTCTATAAATTAACTCTGCCCTTCCAAAAATCACCTCCTCCAAGTAGACCAAAACCAGAACCCCACAATTTTTACTTAAGACATTGTGTTCATGAGAGATTTGTATCTTTAATAAAATGCACCTATATTCACCTCAATGTTAGATAAACACTGCTCAGAAAGTCTATGAAATCATGTCCCTGAAAGAGCCATCACGGTCCTGGTTCCTGCTTTCATATCAGTTCGGAAAGATACACACATCTGAGGATTATTGCACCATTTATAGAAGCACGAGACTCATAAGAGATTTCATAGATCAGCATTTAAGAATTGTGTGAAACAAAATTGTGACATGAATCTGCTGTCAAGATCTTCTGGTTGTATTTAGCCAAAGAAGACTAAAAATGGAGTGTGATTTGCAAGTGGATCAATGTTTGTAGCTCATGAATTAAACTCCCTCAATTGTCATGTTCCCTTTTTTAAAATATAGAAATCTCTGGTAAAACTTTAAAAATTTGTAAAAAGAACTCATACATGGAGCGCAAGTCGACGTGGAAGATGTTAATAGTGCCGTTAGCCAGTGTGATTTCTATCATTATCAGCCATTATTCTAAGAGTGATAAGTGGCAGATAAAGAGCTCTCAGGAAATTTCCATCTTTTTTGTAGTCAGCATGTAAAATGCATATACTTTTTCTCTAAATTGTTGCCCTTTTCTTACAAATTACTCATTATATTTGCTTAGACTTTGTGAAATGGAGACTATTTTACTTGAAAGATATAAAGGCAGGAAACACTGAATAAAGAACTGTGACTGTTTCTAGAATATGTATTTAAAAATTTTTGACTTTGAAAGAGTTCAAAATGACTCAGTAGAAGCTAGGAATTGTCCTGGCAACTAAGAAAAGAAGGAAGGAAGGACAGAAAGAAGAGAAGGAGGAAGGAAGAAAGGAAGGGAAAAGAAGTGGACAGGGGTTAATGAGACCTGCAAAGGAGCTTTTTTTTTTTTTTTTCTTGTTTTTTTTTAATGAAAAGTTCTTCTGAAAGCCTCATTTGCAAGAGGCCTCAGTGAAACAGTTCAAAATCATGTGGAAGGGTGAGTCGCTGTGGTCTAGTCATAAATGTACATGGGAAAGTTAGGTCAGAGTCATTCCACTGTTCTTCCCCAAGATCAGTAGAGTGGAGGGAAGGGAGCAGGGGAAGGAGGAGGGGAGGCAAAGGGGAAGTACTGGGACTGAACTGGGTAAATTTTATTCCATGCCTTTAAAAGTATGTCAAAATGAATCCTTATGTTACCTATAACTAAAAAGAACCAATAAAAATTAATAAAACATGTGTAAGTACTTACTTTGATTGGGAGGTACACTGGGTCACATTTGTGATTTTATGTGCATATAAATGAGAGTAATGACGCAGGTAAAAAGTTAATTGCTATATGTCACACTGAGAGATTCAAATGCAGATAGGATATGTTAGAATTTTGGTGCGTTCTAAATGCAGGAAGGAAGAATAGGAAGTGATGAGAAAGCACAGGATGTATATGGCTCTCTTTAGGAGAGAACATGGCAAAATTGACTTAGTTCTAGGATAATAATCTTTGGCATTAAGCTTTTGTTTTTCTTGTGTGGGTCTTTTTTGCATGCCTAAGTTGGGACAACAGTTTTATGTCCAAAAACTAGAAGATTGCTTATTCATTTGCATTGCAGAATTTGAATTTATGTTAAATTTATGCAGAAATCAAAAAGTTCTTACTCTGCAAAATACCCAGGATGTAGGATTTAAATGCATGTTTAGGGCAATGGCATTGACTGTACACAACCATAGCCCAACTACTACCAGACTTCCAAATGAATTTTGAAACACCATCATTAAAAAAAAAAATTAGTTCTAGAGTGCAGAACATATTTTGACTGGAGTTGAATTCTGTAAAAATTTCTAATATGTACATATTATGGATAAAATCTCTCAATGAATCAAAAAATTATCATCTGTCATTCTGAATGCATGACATTAAGAATTTACTGCATGACATTATGCTCTTTAAAAATGCATCTTAAAGCAAAATGTTTCATGAATAAGACTTTATAAAATAGAGCACATTATTATAAATGCCTTTCTAAAATTTTTACTTACTAGAAATACTACAAAAAATATCTGGAGCTTGACATCCACCATTGCAAGCCAGCACACTCAAACATCACATCCACGGTGTGTGCAGTTTCTAATATATGCCTTTTAATCATTCTCCTTGCTTCCTCAAGCAAAAACTACTTACACTCATCGACATTAAATGATAGAAATCAGTTAGTAATTCTGGTTGAAGTCTTTTGTTAATATCTCATATTTATCAAAAATTCCCCATTCTAGGTTATAATGTATACTGCAGTTGAAAAACACAAATAAATGGTACCAGAGAGCATACGGTTTTTTAATTTCCTTAAAAATAAAAAGCTAGGGAATTAAATGCCTGCTAATGAAGTGTTACATTTCTTAGTTTTCTGCAACTCATTTTAATTGAAAAAAAAAACTCTCTTAAAGTGTCTCCCATTTTCCTATTCTCAGAAGAGAAATAAGAATGATCTATAAAAGAACAGGCAGTTCAATGACTAAAGAACAGAAGCAGAAAAGGGCATTCTTTAAAAAAAAAATCTTGTGTTGCTTTTGCATATGTGAGAAGAGGTTCAGGGTTCTCATGTTCAAAGACTCATTTTTTAACATTTTGCAAACATTCAGAAAGATATGTCAGTGGAATAATTTCAGTAGTTTATGGGCGTGATAAATGAACATTTTAGGCTCACCTGACCCCAGGGACACTGAACTAAATTACCTTTCTTGTACATGAAGCCCTCTTTACATCAACCTCTTCCTTGAAACACCAATTCAAACAGCAAGAGGCTGATGAAAAGGTGTTGTGTGGACACAGGGATGAAGCAATAATGGGCACGTGTGAAATCACAGTGGGGCTCTGGAACCAGGCTCAACTTGGATGTGCGATGTGAGAAGGGTCCTGGGACTCTTCCACGCACAGGGAGGGCCCTGGCTGTGGGCTGGGAACAATTGACAGGCTAGTCCAGGGAGGCGGGCCAGCCAGTCTGGGGTCCCTGGTGACCAGGAGACCTGATTTCTTCTCTGCTCTGTGTTCCAAGGCAGTGATACCATTATTCAGGAGGAGTGTGTTCCAACAGCATCCTTGGCTTTGAGAAACAGTAACTAGCCACAGAAAGAGGGTAAGAAGTTCAGAGAGTTCCCACATAGTTGAAGTGCTGCCTGGACAGTCCTCCTCAGAGGCTAAAGAGGGAGAAGTCACCATAGGAAGAAGGGGAAGGAGAAGCATGCCCACGGGGAAAGCAGGGAGCAGGGTGCAAGGAAGAGAGGGGACAGAGAGAGAGAGTGGAGCAAGAAAAGAGGCAAGAATGGAGGAAGGATCAATTGTATAGAGGAAAATGAGGGTTGCGGAGGGTGTGGGGGAAGGAAAAATAATAGAATGAGACAAGCATCATTACCGAATATACATGCATGATTATGCAAATGGTGTGACTCTACTACATGTACAACCAGAGAAACAATAATTGTACTCCATTTGTATACAATGAATCAAAATAAAAAAAAAAAAAAAGAAAAGAAAAAGAAAAGAGGCAGCCGGAGGGTGGAGGTCTGCTTTTTAAGGGAGGTGCCCTGGCATAGAATCCCAGGCACAAAGAGGGGCTACTGGTCCTGGCTACTGTGGGGATGGTTCTAGAAACACCCAGGGTATCAGAATTCATGGATGTCAAGGTCCTTTATGTAAAATAGCATAGTGTCTGCATATAACCTATGCAGTCTTCCTGTATACCTTAAATCATCTTTATAATGATGATTAGGTATTATGATGACTTATAATTAATGACTTATAATACCTACTACAGTGTAAATGCTATATAAACATTTCTTACAGTGGATCAGAAATGGAATAATGTCATAAAAAACAAGTTTGTACCTATTCAAGATTTTTTTTCAAATATTTTTCAAGCCTGAATTGGACTGTGAAGTCCTCTACGAGTCCCTAGATGCATCTGGGAGCAGAGGGGTCTGTAACTATGGTCCAATACTCTGTGTGTATGCCCATGCAGACCTGGGGCTTCGCCTGAGCTCCCGTGGAGCTGTGCATGTAGCCTCTGCTCAGTTATTTTAGTCCTCACTTTCTTCCAAATGGCCAGAGGCTGCTTGGCCTCAGGGTGGCTGGGATCTCTCTGGGCCACAGATTGGGCCCTGTAACTTCTAAGAAGAGCATGGACAGGTCCATTACACCTATGGGGCTGTGCCACTTATGCAGGCTGAGAAATGTCTTTTCCCACTCCCCCTTTGATCATTGACCATTCAACCTTCAAAAATCTGAGGGTGCCTGTAACATATTTCTAACTCTGTTATAAAGGAATTTTAGTCCCTGAGAATTCACGGTCGACAACAGTTTGATACAGCTGCTTTATTTACCTAGTTCCTGCCTCTTCCTGGAAGGATGCTGCTTCTGTGAGCCAGAGTAGGCAAAATGATAGTATCTGCTTCCAATACATGAAAATTAATAGGGATGGTAACTGAATGGGCTTATCTTTTGATTGGAATGTGCTCTTTTAGAAAATATGAAACATTTGCAGCATACTACTTTTACACATTTCCCCAGGGTAAAAGTCTCTCTTTTATTCATTTATGTACGTACTTTTGCCTATTTGGCATTCACAGCAGCAATAGAGATCTTATACATGAGGCTGTCATTTCAGAAAATGCCTCATAAAAATAGTTGAGCCTGAAACAAGTAAGCGGTGAAGAGTCCTCTAGTAGCCACCCCTTTTATAAATCAGTTCATCAAGGAATTCTTTTAGAGTCAAGCTGCTTGCATGAAACGATCATTAATTTATTTGACGCAGATGAAGGAAACCTGAAATTTAAAGTTAAAATTTAGGCACCCAAGGTGGACCAAGATCAATTACAGTAAGAGTCCAGGAGGGAAGAAGAACGTCGATGAACAGAATTTCAATTCACATGCATTCCCCCTCCCACCTCCCTAGCAGAATTCTGAGACTTTCTTGGGGAGGTACATTACTAATAATGAGGCAAGTTCTCTAGTGACCTCTTTGCATAGGGGATGAGAATTGTCCTTGGAAAGCACTTCTCCTAAGGAAAAAGGTATCTGGACCAGGATATGGAATGATTGAGGAAGTGTTTCTGAGGGGAACCCAGGGATTGCCCTCAGGTTTAAATTCTGTCAATAATCCTTATTCCTGAATCACAGGCAAGTCTTTGTAGATTTAAGTAGGACCCCAAAATTGGGTTCGTAATTAATGGAACATAAATAGCACAGCTTTGGAGATGACTTAACAGATCCGAGTGGGAGTCAAGTTCAGGCACTCATTCCCAAGGACTCTGACTGCTGAGTTGCAGGACTCTGAGCATTTGAGTGCTGGAGGGAGATGATTACTTGAATATTAGGAATGTCAGTTGGCAAATTCAGTCCTTGAGAAAAAAATGGAAGAACAAAATCATAGTGCATTATTCCTTTTCGTGAACACATCCTTAGAGGTTCCCACAAAAGCTTGATAGGGAATTTTGTAGGGTGCTAACAGTGTTGAACCTTTGATCAGAACCAGGAGTCAGTGACATGTGAATGACATTTTTTGCTGTGATCCCATTCTTTCACGAAGCCTAGAAATACTCTTTCAACAAAAATCTCTATTATGGGATAAGATGAGCTGGAACTTCTGGCCTGTTTTTAAATCTTTGTGGACTTAGGATAATACTATGAGCTCATAGGCATTTTGGATGATATTTGTGGTGGTGAAGGGACTCCTGTTTAAACATCAAAAACTGTCAGAGTGGTCTAGCGCTTTAGGGGGCTGAGACATTGCTCTTGCCAATGGAAACTATGATATAGCATCTATAGTCTCACAGTTAATCTTAAGTCATGCTGTTCTCCGAACCTTTCTGGAGTGTGTCTTGTGGGGTGTTTCTGCATGAGCGGGTTGCCATGGCCTTGTAATCCACCTGGCATCTTGGCCATCTGGAACTTTCTGTGAAGCCCCTGGTTAGTGTGTCTCAACCATGTTTATCCACCGTAATGTTCTACTTGACCAGAGGTCAGACTCCCAGCACCCTCTGTTCCCTGGAATGCAAACTCAGAAATAAGCAAAGAAGGACCTTGCGTACCCAAAATAGCTCCATGTCCCCAGACTAAAGCCACGGACTTTCCTTCTTTCAGGCTGATTTGCTTTCACTTAGAGATTGTTTATTCTTACTTAACCCAGGTCATAATTGTGGCTTTTCTGGTTTTCTGGCTCAAAGCAGCTTTAAAGCAAAACATCAGAATGGAACAGGGAATTTCAGAAGCGAGCAAACTGGCAGCAGGGAGGTGACGGCTGCGAGATAAAGGAGACAGACAGAAGCAGAAAACCAAGACACCCATTCAGTGCTGTGTGCGTTTTACAGAATAACTCAGTGACAGCGACTCATAATGACGACGCAGTTATCACAAAGCCCAAATTATGCCCGACAGTTGCTATTTTAGAAAGGTGGGAGAGAGTTTAACACGGTTTTCAAAAATGACATAAAGTGATGTAACAAGTAGGCTCGCACGTCCAGCAGGGTAAGTCTGAACTGCCCAGATGAGATGCGTGGCCTGTCTCTCTCCCAAGCGTGATTGCTGTATTTGAATTCTCCGAGCACTTTATTTGCACCTTTCTAATGACACTGGCTGTTTTCATCATTGTATTACAGTCATTTGAGTTCATACTAAATGCTGTTCAGCTCACCCGGAGGAATCGGGGAAGCTGCCAGGATGTCTGTGACTTTGATGATTACTTTGTCTATTGCATTTGCACTCTTATTTGCAAGACATGGGATTTGGAACCAATGAATGTGAGGTCCTTCCATTTGTGAATTTTAAGCATTTATTTAGTGAGTCATGAACATATTATAGACAAGGTGCATGGATATTATATATGGCTCCCAGCTTTCTTAAAGATATCTGTAGTCAGAAGCAAATTAATTACATCCACCTATTATCTGATTAAATGCCCATGCATTACAACACCCTTAAAGGAAATGCTTAATATTGCCGCAAAGTTAAGTTGGCACCTGTTATTCTTGCTTAATGATTAGCAACCATTTTCTCTTCTGACATTGTTTGGGTAAAGTCTTTGCAAAGATCAAAGTCCATGTGATTCTCTTGGTTTAATTGGTTGGCTCTGGAATAGTCAAATGAGCCAGGCCTGACCAATCCGCATGTGCCGTCCCTATTGGCAGAGCAATTGCTTCAGAGGTAGACATGTGACCCAAGTTGATCCCATAAAAGCTGATCCTAGGACTGCTCACCGTTCTATTCACACATTCAAGAAATATGTAGGAGTTGTGCCTTATTGATGTTTTATATTTTCCAGAAGAGTGCATCCTTATAAAAAATAGAATATAGCTCCAATTAATATACCCATTAACATGTCAGCAATTAAAACTTTTTAAAATTACAAGTAATTAAACTATTTAGTAGCACAGATTGTTCATACATCATCCTAATTTTTTACATATTATCAATGTCCTTTTTTTTTTCCCTGCATCTACCCCTTCTAAATAATGCCCCAACCCAGGCCATGATTTGAAATAGAAAATGACGTTGAACTTTTTCAGTGACTTCCCCATTAAAGCCAAGTTCGCCAGACATGCAGGTGTATGCAGTGCCAGTGAAGCCCAGATGACCAGTGTCCTCCCTCTTCTGCTTTCCAGCAATGGTATCATTGGTGCTCCCTGCCCTGGGGTCTGCCCATCTCCCAGCCCATGCTGGGCAACTGCAGAACTGCAGAGGAGCATGCTGCTCTCCCTCCTGCGGCCTCCTTACTGACACCTCAGTCTACTGGTCCAAATTCTAGGTTTAATTAATGTCTCTGTGGCTGCCACTGGGTAAGAGCAATGACATTAAGAATGATAGTTTTAATAATCTATGCTATTTATTGACCAATAGAGAACTACTAAATATTTCAGCAACCTGCCATGGGAAGGCCCACCCTCTGGAGGTTGCCCACTTTGGGCCCTTGGCTGGCTGCTGCCCCTGCCTCTATGCCTATAAGGGCTGCCTGCTGCCTGCAATTAGCTTTCTCATCTTTAATGCAGTCATAAGTGGCATCCAGCCAGGCTTTATTATCAGAATGTTCACGTCCGTTCAACATTATGGGACCCTCTGTGGTATAGTGGAAGGGACACTGGGTTCTGAGGATTTTCTCCTTTGTTCTAATTGTGGCAATAACAATACTGTTGCAGTTTGATATTAGTTATTGTTCTCATTGGTGATATAAATATAAAAATAAAATTAAATAAAGTCTGTGCTGGGAACACTATTGAATTTTCTCCTAAGCCATCAACCAAATGCCCTGTCCTCTTTATATTTGTCACATGCTAGTTTTTAGCCTCCTTATCATGATAGTAATAACTTCTGAAGTGTGCCATCATCTTCTGTAAGGGGGCTCTGCCACCCCCCCACATCTCTAATAAAGACAGCTCTGGGTGACCATGGTCAGTACTGAATGAGAACCATCCTCTTTCTGACTACTGATAATTGGAGTAGCATTGGGCAGCCAACCCAAGGGACAGATGAAGTCCACGGAAGGACCCAAGCTGTGCTGTGCAAGAGGTAGGCTGGACAAACAGACTTCTTTTCTTGAGAAATTAGACTTATTACATTAAAAAAATATAGAACAAAGGACCAGTGATGGATGCTGAAGGTGAACAGAGGTGACCAGGTTACCAGCAAGCCTGATTTATATGCCAAGCTCCAATGACGTGTTAGCCAAGGTTAAGAGGCCATGACACATACTGGGATGGGTGGGGTGGGTCAGAATTGGTCAGTTGAAATCAGGAAGGAGAAGCAGACACTGGAGAATAACATATCAGCATTATTGCTGGACAGCTGGAGGAAGGCTCTGAGGTCCTCCGCAGGCCAAGTCCAGGTACCTGATGGCTTCTTGCTTGACTCCCAAGTTCCATTAACAATGCTGCTTTTTGAGCTTGTTCAAGTGAGGGTCCACTCCTCGTAGCATGAAGACACTTAGTGAATACAACTGGCTACTGACCAGGCCCATAGCCTCTCCAGCTTTCAATTTTACATTTCTGAAACAAGAAAGTAGATTAGATCTTTGGGGAAAGGTCCCCCAGGTTCATCTAGTTCTAGGATTAAACACGAATTGATGACCCTGTGGATAGTTATCCTCATTTGAGTGTTTTGAGAGTTCATTATTATTCATTATCCTCTCAAGTCCAGTTGCATGGTATACTGTCAAAGCAAACTGATTTGGCCTGCAGTAAGGGAAACTTGAGGTAACCAAATTGAAAATTAAGTATGATTTGTCATTACTCATACCAGTCAATACCGTAGGAGCTTGTGATTAGTCACTGTTCTCATTGGCGTTATAAATAGAGTAATAAAATTAAATAAACATACACTCTATGCTGGGAACACTGAGGAATCTTCTCCTGAGGCATCAACAGAAGGTGATGTACTCTTTGTATTTGTCAGATAATAGTTTTTAATCTCTTGAATAATTGTCCTACCAAACACAGACTTCACCTGACTTTGTCCTCTTCCTATCAGGAATATTAAATTGACCCTTTAAAGGAAATTAAACAGCACAAAATGCAATATGATATGGCAGAAATAAGATGTCAGAGAAAAGCTGTTCTAAACTGGTGTTCTCTGGACAGTACCTTCCAATGAAGATGTCAGGGACGTAAGCAATCATATTAAAACGACGTAGGAAAAGGAGACCTCGTAAGGACAGGGAACCTAATCTAAGGTGATAGACACCACAATAAAGGGAGCACCGTCTTTGATCGCTAGGAAACAACAGTTCCTAAGTGGCCAGTGTGGACTGAGCTCCTGAATTTGCGGAATAGCAGGGAGAGAGGAGACGGGTCCTGCTCTCCTGGATGCAGCTGGTTCCTTCAGTTACTCACTGTGCACTTCTTACTGGGCATGTTCTATCTGCCAGGCTCTGTGCTTGAGTTCAAGATGTTTTGAAATCCTGTTCCAAAGAATTTCTGGTTTAAATCAGTGATTGTTGCAGTTTCTCCCTAATACTGAACTTGGTAGTAAAATTCTCATATTTAGCCATGACGTGGCCATTCTGAAAAAAAAAAAGAAAAAAAAGAAAAAGAAAAAAGAAAAACAGTTCATACTTTTTGTCTTCATTTTTCAGCTGGAGGGGACTATGTGATCAGACATGCTGTGTAAGCGAGCCCTCAGTTTCCTTTTCTTATGAGACGTGTGACACTCCCTTTGTACTATCTTGGTCTTTTCTGTCTGGCTGCTTGGGAGCTGGCTATGCTGGTCGCAGCCCCTTCTTGGACCACAAAGGTGGGGACCACCTAGGAATGGGGGGTGGAAACCAGGTTCCAGACAGCTGCAGATCCTCCATATCCTCCGACTCTGCACTTTAATATATGAGAGAAATAAATTTCTACATTAACCAAGTCACTCTTTTTCTCATCTTTGTTACTTGTAGGCAAACCTAATCCTAAAGCATTGGTGTTCTTTTCTTTCTTTCTTCTTAGGTGTAAATTCATATGCAATAAAGTCCATGCATTTAAAGTGCACAGTTTGATTAGCTTTGACAAACATACTCACGCATGTGATCACCACCGCTGGCAAGATGAGGAACATTGCCAGCACTTTCGGAAAGTTCTCTTTTGCCCTTTTGTCCCTGACCTTCATTTCCAAGTGATCATTGATCTGCTCTCTATCAATAAAGATTCAAATTGTAGAGTTTCACACAGATGGAACTAATATAGTATGTTCTCTTCGGTATGGCTTCTTTCACTCAGCATAATGCTTTTGAGACAAAAGGCATTGTATGTATTAAAGGTTCATTTTGTTAAATTGCTTAGTTATATTTTGCATTGGTGAGGGTTCTCCAGAGAAATGAACCCCGTCTGTCTGTCTGTCTGTCTGTCTGTCTATCTACCTACCTACCTACCTACCATCATCATCCTTTATCTCTCTATTCTGTACATCTAGAGGAAAAATTCATTTTAAGGAATTGGCAAATGTGATTGTAAAGGCTGACCAGTCCAAATTTGCAGGATAGTCTGGCAAGCTGAAGACCCAGGGGAGAGCTGATGCTGAAGGCCACCTGTTGGCAGAATTCCCACTTCTTCAGGGGATCAGTCTTTTCCTGTTCGTCCATCAACTGATTGGGTGAGGCCTGGAAGGTAATCTATTTTAAGTCTACTGATACACCGGTTAACGTCATCTAAAAACACCTTAGAGAAATATCTAGATTAATGTTTATCCAAATATCTAGCCATATCGACACAAAAAATTAGCCATGATATATTTTATTGTATGCATATATCACAATATGTTTATCCATTTACCTGGCAATGAAAAATTGAGTTGTTTTTAGTTTTTGGCTATTACAAAAAAAACTTCATGGTCAATTTTTACAATTCCTTGTGTAGATACATGCTTTCATTCCTACTGGGGAAATATCTAAGAGAGGGCTTGTTGGGTCACACAGTAAAAGTGTAGTTCAGGCTTGTAAGAAACTGCCACAGTTTCCCAGAGGCTGTAGCACCTCGTGCTCTGAATACAGCATATGAAGTTTTGGTGGCTTCACAGCCTTGACAACATTTGGTAGAATGGGTCTTTTTCATAATTTAGCCACTTTAGTAAACAGTGGCATCCAATTGTGAATTTCGTTTGCTTTGTTCTGTTGACTGATGTGGAAGGTGTTTTCATGGCTCACCTGCCCACTCTCTACCTGAGTAGCTTTTCTTCTCATTGTTTTAAGAACTCCTTATATATGACATAGATGCTAGGCATTTATCAGATAGATTTATGTACTGTGAATATTTTCTACCAGATTTGGCTTAACTTTTAATTTTTCTTTTTGATGGCATCTTTAGGAAAGTAAAAGTTGTTAATTTTGGTCAAGCCCAGTTCTTTAGTTTCTTTCTTTTACAGTTATACCTTAGTCCTGAGATTTTTTTTTGTATTTCAAAATTATGAAGATTTTCTATCATGTTTTCTTCTAATGGTTTTATCATTTTAGGTTTTCATAGATAGATGCATAATTGAAATTGAGTTGATTTTTATGTTTTAAGGTAAGTATCGAAGTTCATTCTGTTCTTATTGTTACCTTCTTCTGACTGTATGTTTTGAATAGAATGTAATTTTCTATTGAAATTCCTTGACACCTTTGTTCAAAGTCAGTCACATATGTGTATACTTGCTTCTTTACTTTCTTCTGTTCCATTAGTCTATATCTTTCAATGCAGAGCTATCAAACCATCTTGATTACTTAAAATCTATCTCAATATTTTTTAATCATAAGACTCATGCTTCTACTTTTGCATTTTTTTTCCATTTTTTTTTCTTTTTTTTTATTGAACACAAATGGAGTACAGCTATTGTTTCACTGGTTGTACACAAAGTAGAGTCACACCATCTGTGCGCTCATGCATTTACACAGGGCAATGGTATCTGTCACACACTCTGTTATTAATTTTACCCTCCACCCACCCCCACCCCTCCCTTCCCTCTATGCTAGCTATCTTTCCTCCATTCTTGCCATCTTTCCCCCACACATTATGCATCATCATTCATTTATCAGAGAGACCATTCGGCTTTTGGATTTATGTGATTGGCTGATCTCACTTAGCATAACAGTTTCCAACATCATCCATTTACCTACAAATGTCATAATTTTATTCTTCCTTATAGCTGAGTAATATTCCATTGTGTATATATACCACAGTTTCTTTATCCATTCATCCACTGAAGGGCATCTAGGTTGATTCCATAATCTAGCTATTGTGAATTGAGCAGCTATGAACATTGATGTGGCTGCATCACTGAGGCAATCTGATTTTAAGTCCTTTGGGTATAAGCCAAGGAGTGGGATGGCAGGGTCAAATGGTGGATCCATTTGCTAAAGCTATCCTTAGCAAGAAGAGCGAAGCAGGGGCTTTCACAATACCAGACCTCCAACTATATTACAGAGCAATAGTGATAAAAACAGCATGGTATTGGTACCAAAATAGACAGGTAGATGAATGGTACAGAATAGAGGACACAGAGACAAACCCAAATAAGTACAGGTATCTCATACTTGACAACGGAGGCAAAAACATGCAATGGAGAAAAGACAGCCTCTTCAACAAATGGTGCTGGGAAAACTGGAAATCCATATGCAGCAAAATGAAACTAAACCCATATCTCTCACCCTGTACAAAACTCAACTCAAAGTGGATCAAGGACCTAGAAATCAGGCCAGAGACTCTGCACCTACTTTTGCATTTAATGTGAATTTTTATGCTTTTTATATTAGTATATTATTTTAGTAGCTAATATTAATGCTATTAGTATACTATTGAAATACTGAAAGGGAACTACCGTATGTCTGTTTTAAATTTATGAAAGATGCCACATTATATATCAGTCTTTTAAGATGTATAATACATCGTGATCTTAAACAGCAAAAGTGACACTATTATTCCTTATTTAATTTTCCTTATTTTAAATAAATTATGACAAAGTAGGAAATCTCCCTGAGCTGTAGAGAAAATGGTCCATTTGGTATTATATAATGTCCATATGTGAGAACTGGCCGCCGTAGTCATTACTCGTCCTCTTACGCCATTAGAGAACCACTTCTAAGATAGGAAATGGTGGTGGATGTTGTCCTGTCATAGACACTTAGCAAGTTGTATGAAAATGACCACAACTTTCAATGACTTGTTCATCTTCAAGAGTTTATTTTGGTTTTGCTGGTTTTTACACATCTAATTATAGCTGCAAATGTGTGTATATAACAATGTTTGTGAAAGCAATAGTGGCTAACCACTAAGTGATTGCCTCTGGCTCTCCCGGTTTCCTGGTTTTTATATAAATTATCTGTTCTCACTTGTATAATCAAAGATTTTGGTGGATGTTATTGTCATGCTTTCACTGATGAAAAGCAGATGTTCAAGGAAGGGACCTAGGGAGATATCTCTACTTGTCCATCTATCTACTTATTGAACACTTACTATGTGTCAGACACTGGAGTTAGTGTCAGGGATGGAGCACTTCTGAACTGAGTCCTTACATGGTGCCATTTATACTTTAATTGTCACCTAACATTTTCCTCCTGGCCATCTGTTTCTGCCATCTTGTCTCCCTGTCTATATCTTGTCAGCACTCCTACCTTTTAATAGCATCCTGAGGGTCCGTTTCCTGCTCAAGATACTCTAGCAAAATGAGTTTCAGATGACATAAAGCAAGGAGAGAGAAGCATCAAAGAAGCAGTAAAAATTCAGCATTGCATTTACCAGGCTTCCTGGGAGCAGCTAAATGTGAGCATTGGCCCTGAGCTGAAGGGTGAACAGGGTATAAGGAGTGAAAGAGATTTAAAATAAAGAAAAAATAATTCACAATGTTAAGTAGCATATGGCGTTTTCTTACCACAATCAACCCAAACGTATCAATAAGATCTTTAAAGTACAGACGCCATATAATGAAATCCAGTTGCAGAAACACACTCAAAGCAACCTGATGATAGATTTAACAAGTTCAAAGTGCCAGGATCAGCCCAAGCTCAGTCTATTCCAAATCTTCCAAATATGGGAACGGAAGAAACTACTTGATTAGATTTTGGTAAAACATACCCGGCTAGGATAAATCAACCAGAAAAATTGGAAGTGGAATACCCGTTCTCAGCAGGCTGAACTTTATTTCTAATCTTTATATTTACAAAAACTAAATAAAAGCAAGTCAAAACAAAAAACCTCGAATACCAAAAATAAAACAAAATGAATCACCATGTAAAGTATTTCTTCTATCCTAAATGTTTCTGGGGGGTACGTCAGTCTGAAGGAATCCAAATTCTGTTTTGGTTCTTTTACCATTTATGTGGCCTGCTTCAGGGATTTATGCCTCGCCTGACCTCTCACTGAAATCTTGAAAATAGTCTTTGAAGAATACTTAGAAATACTTAGAAAGTATAGAAAATACTAAATTTCAGACTGAGGCCAAATGCCCTGAATGTATCTGCAGAAAAAGGACGAGGTCTGAACTTGTTTGGTTTTTAAGGGGGCAGGGATAATTAAATTTTATCTAATGTCATTGCACACTAGAAATAAAGGTATGAATTAATATAGTTTCAAAGCAGTTGCTCAAACCCCTCATGTTTGAATTGCTTGGCTCTCAGGTGTTCTCATACTCTGTCACTTTTTTCACATTTCTTTGTTTTTTATTATTATTGTTTTTATTTTCTCAGACTTCATTTTGATTCACTGTACACATATGGGGTACAAATTTTCATTTCTGTAGTTGTGCATGATGTACATTCATATCATTATTATTAATCATACATGTACGTAGGGTAATGATGTCTGTCTTGTTCCACCATTTTTCACATTCCTTTCTTATTAGTGGATACTTTTTATATAATAACAGAATTGCAAAATCACCTCATTTTCATATAGTTTCCTTTACCTAAATGCACAACTGTTCTTCATTATTTTATTTCTTATACATATTTTCCATCATGGTAGCTTCCTAAAGTAATAAAGAAATGTATTGAAATGATCCAAATCTATCTAAGAGATTAATACATATCTTTGCCTGCCTGTGTATAGATACACGGAAAGTTGGTTCACTAAGGTGTTTCAGGGATAATATGTTGTATTATGGAAGTTTGCCAATAACTTAACATACTTCAGATTTTATTTCTTTTACATTGTTGACCTGATCCTACCATTCTAAGTTAACATTTAATATGTCAATGCTGGTTTTAACATTGAGAAACTTGAGAGTGTATAGACCCTATGATGATTTCAGAACACTTAGTAAAAAGATACTAGGAAAAACTTATTTAAAGTTGCAAGTATTATTATTATTATTATTATTTTTTTGTGGTGCTGAGGATTGAACCCAGGGCCTTGGGCTTGCAAGGCAAGCACTGTACCAACTAAGCTATATCCCCATCCCGGCAAGTATTTTCAAAAGAAATCATTTTACTGAAGGATAACTTATGTATGAGAAGTACATTCAGGATTAGCATGTGGTTCAATCTCAAAATGGCAAACTGAACCCATCCACATGGACACCACTCACCTGAAGAAATATAGCAGTCTGCACCCTGGAAGCTCTCCTGTCCCCTCTCAGCTATACCTCATCCCAAAGGTGAAACTGTTCTGGTTCCCAACTCCAGAATAATCTTACATGTTTTAAAATCTACCGGCTAGCATGACAATGTTGGGTCTGACTGCTTCCATTCAACATAGGCCGGCCTGTGGAATCTTCCTGCTTCTTGGCAGAATGTGGTTATTTAGGTTTTTGCATTGCTTTCCTTTCTGTGCCTTTAACTTTCATCATCATCGTTACTGATGAGACTTGGACTTGTCTCCAGGTTCTTCTTGAATACAGTCAAAGGCTGCTCTTAGCATTCTTTATTTTTTTTAATTTAAATTTTTATTTTTTAAATTATTTTTACAGACTTCATTTTGATTCACTGTACACATATGGGGTACATATTTTCATTTCTATGGTTGTGCATGATGTACATTCATATCATTCTTGTTAATCATACATGTACATAGAGTAATGATGTCTATTTCATTCCACCATTTTTCATACTCCTGCCCCCTCACTCCTCATTTCCCTCTACATAATCTAAAGTTCCTCCATTCTTCTCACACCTCCCACCATGCTGTGTCTTCTGATTGTTGAATGCACACCTTTTCCTGTTGGGGATGTCTCTGGGGTGCCATTTTTGGAAGGAAGATGCTGCACATGTTCGATCAACATCATTTGAAACCACCAGGCAGTTTTTCAAATCTGTACAGATGTCTACTTTTCCTCACAGAGTATTAGAGTTCCAGTTGTTCTGCTTTCTCAGCATCATTTTACATTATTAGTCTTTTCTTTTAAAATTGTACCCATTTGGATGTGTATAGGGTAATACCATACTTTGGATTTGGATTTTCTTGGTGATGAATGAGATCAAGTACCTTTTAATATGTTTATTGGTCATTTGGATATCCTCGTGTGGAGCATCTATTCCAGACTTTGTCTGCTTTTCTCTTTTTCTTATGATTTGCAGGAGTTCTTTATGTATTGAAGATATAGGCCTTTTGTCAATTGCCTATGCTACAATTATGTTCTTTATCTGTGTTAGTTACGTTTTGTGTTGCTGTGACCAAAAGTCTTAATAAGAACAACTTAGAGGAGAAAAAATTTATTTTAACTTATGGGTTCAGAGGTTTAGTCCATTGTCAGCTGAATCCATTGCTCTGGGTTCCAAGGTGAGGCAGAGCATCACCATGGTGGAAGGGCAGAGTAGAGTTAGAGGAGCATTGCTTCATTCATGTATGTCAGGGGGGAGAGAAAGAGAGAGAGAAAGAGAGAGAGAGAGAGAGAGAGAGAGAGAGAGAGATGGATGACGGGGCCACAGAGAAAATGAACCTTTCAGGGCATGCCCCCAGTGACCCACCTCCTCCAGCCATGCTCCACCTGCCTACAGTTACCACTCAGTCCATTCAAACTAGGATGCGCTGATTAGATTACGACTCTCACGATTCAATAAGTTCACCTCTGAACATTCCCTCATTAACCCGGGAGCTTTTGGAGGACACCTCACATCCAGACCATCACAATCCATCTCTAGCTCTCACAACCTCATGTTCGCCTCACAATGTAAAATGAATTTCATTCATGTCCATGGGTCCCATGATCTTAACTGTTCAGCATTGCTCAAAAAGTCTAAGTCCAAAGTCTCATCTGAGAGTAAAGGCAATCTCTTGGCAAGGAGCCCCTGTAAAGCTCAAAACCAAATTACAAGTATGTGCTATACAATGGCACAGAGTAAACACTCCCAATCCAAAAGAGAGGAATAGGGGCACAGAAAGAAGAGACGGAACCAAAGCAAGACTGAATCCCTGCTGGCCCGGGGGGTCCCAGAACTCCTCATACAGCATCTAGGGCGCATGGTAATGCAGTGTGTTCTTCAGAGGGCTTGGGCAGCCCTGCCCCTTTGGCCTTGCCAGTTGCAGTGCACGTGGGCTGTCTTTTAGGTTGCCTCTCAATGCAGTTTTTCTCAACAGACAACCTATCTACATTGCTTGCATCTCTTAATTTCTGGGGTTTCCATTCCAGAATTGTATTCACCTCCACAGCTTCATGCATTGCCTAACCAGGGACAGCCTGCTGGGACATTGACCCTGTTACAATGCTTAGCCTCCTAGGCCTTCCTTTGAAATCTTAGTGGAAGCTTCCATGACCCCCTAACTCTAGCGTCTTGCATTCCTGCAGAATCAGCACCAGGCACCATGTAAATGATGCCAAAGTCTGATGTCAGCCTGAGCAGTAGATGGTCCCTCTGGAATCATGGCTGCATTGGCATCTCAGGGTCTATTTGGCTCAGCATAGCTAAATAACTTCCCAGGCCTTCTGTGCTATCATCTATCACATCTAAGTTTCGAGGAGTTAAATTCTTAGAAAACAAACACTGAGAAAAAATTATAAGCAAAACTTGCTGCAGAGTCTTGCTTGATTTTCTTTGAAGAATTGACTATAAGGATATAGGGAGCTTTGTGCACCATCTATGAAGAGGAGGCTTTTCCAGGACCTTGCCTCAGCATCTGAGATAGAGTAACCCAGACTTTGGGACATCCAGTGTTGTTGGACTAGAGTGCATTACTATCTCGATGGGGAGTTGAAGGCAAAGGACAAGACTTTGATTCAGAACATGAGCCCTTGAGAAGTCAATATTGTATTTCGTTAGATGATATAAAATGAAAATTGGAAGGTGGAGTTAAGGCAAATAAAACAAATTCTTCTCTCTCCAAAGTCTGTGGTATATTTTGCTTGATAAGGCAGATATTTGTGGGACTCTGAATTTTTTTCCCTGAGAATTTCTTTTGTTTTAAAAAGTAGGATCCTACAGTTTCCTGTTAGAAATCACTTCTTCTCCTTAATCTGGAATAGTTAATAAAATTACCTTCCTTCTCTTTCCTGAGGGAAGCCTTTGACCAAACTCAATTAATCAGGTGCTCCTTCCCAGGAACCCAAAGCTGGAAATGGTGGGTGCTCATCAATTTCCAAAAGTGGTGGATGCTGTCCTCAGACTGCTTCTGGTATAGGCCAGTTCATGCTCTTAGCATAACTAGGTTGCAGCCTATGCCCAGTCCCTTAAACCTTCTTGTAAACTCTCTAAACTCTTAGTGATCCCCTCCATTTTTATCTATGATTGATCTCATCTTTCTCCCAAGCTTTCAGTCTGGATGGTCACAGGAAAAAGTTGTAACTCTGCTACTTTGGACTCTTCATATGTAAAACACTGTGGGCGTACACGCCTGTGCCAAAATGTTGGAGTGTCGGGCCTACGTTTCTTCTAGAAATTTGAATCTAATTCCTAGGTCTTTGATCTACTTTACGTTGACTTTTGTGCAGGGTGAGAGTTCCAGGTCAAATTTCATTTTTCTGCATTCAGTTTTCCCAGCACCATTTGTTTCAAAAAATGCATATTCTCTTCAATGTTTTTAGCACCTTTGTTGAGTGTCAGATGAGTGGTTCTGGAGCATAAGAAATGAAATCAAGAATCAATAAGTGGGCTGAAATCAGATTAAAAAACTTCTCTACAGCAAAGGAAACAAGAGCATAAAAAGAGAGCTACCAAATGAGAAAAGATCTATAGAATGTTCCTCAGACAGGAGATTAGTATTCAGAATATATGAAGAACTCAAAAAACTTAACAAGAAAATAAATAACTGAATTAATGCTTTGGGCAAATAAACTAAAAAACATTTCTCAAAAGAAGAAATGCAAATGGCCAAAAAATATACAAAAACATATTCATGGTGTCTAGCAATCAGGGAAATGCAAATCAAAACAACATTGAGATTTCAACTCACTCCAGTCAGAATGGTGATGATCAAAAATACAAACAAGAACGAATGCTGGTGAGGTTGTGAGGAGACAGGAACACTTGCACACTGTTGGTGGGACTGTAAGCAGAGCAGCTGCTCTGGAAAATGGAAAAATATTCCTCAAAAAACTAGGAATTGAACCACCATCTATGATCCAGCTATCCCACTCCTTTGTATACACACAAAAGATCCAAAATCAGAATGCCATAGAAATACAGCAAAATCAATATTTATGGCAGCACAATTAACAATGACAAAATTATGAAACCAGCCGGGTGCTCATCAATAGATGAACGCATAAAGAAAATGGGTTATATTTATGCAATGGAGTTTCATCAAGCTGTGAAGAAGAATGAGATTATGTCCTTTTGCTGGTAAAAGACTGGAAATGGAGAGCATCATGCTAAGAGAAATAAGCCAGACTGGGAAAATCTAAGGTTGAATGTCTCCTGTCATCTTGGAAGCTAGACCAAAACAAGGGGGAAAAGTGGGGTGGCGGGGAGTCTCACAGAAATACAAGAGAATCAGTGGAGTAGAGGATGGGGACTGAAGGGGAAGGCAGAGGGATGGGAAAAGAGAAGACTAGTGGAATGAACTGATCAAACTGTCCTGTGTACAGAGAGGAGCATACCACACTGAATTTCACCTTTATGTATGTTTATAATGCATTACTTAAAAAAACTATAAATAAATAGAAGAAAGGCTGGAAGAATGGAGGAATGAGAGCACAGGAGAGGAAAGAGGTCAGGGAGAGGAGAAGTACTAAAGGAATGAATTGGAGAAAATTAAATTCCACACTTTACCATCATGTCAAAATGAGCCCCAATATTATGTATAGCTATAATACACTAACAAAAAACCCCCACTCTATGGCTAGCTCTGCATCGTGGGGGTAAATAAGCAACTCAATTTCCAAGATGAACCTTTTCAAGGCTGTTTTATTAATTCCATGGAAGCTCGTTCCCTGTTCACTCTTTCTAAACCACAAATGCACACATCTTCTTGTGGGGCGGACATAGCAACTTCAGTTCCCTTGTCTCGGCACCTGCTAATCTGAATTACCTCTGCAGTGCTCTGCGGGGGTGCTGGAACCCAGTCGCATGTGGGGGTCTTTCACGGGAATTTCAGTGCTAGTCCTTTCTCAGCCTCTGCCAACTTGTAAAAACCTACCTTCTTATTTTAACTTGGGCTCTGCTAGTCTGAGTGTACTCAGAGCTTCTAGAACTTTCCTTCACCTCCATTGTGGTCCCTGAGAATTTCGGCATCCTCTCTACCATATGCAGACTGCAAACCCAGCCCAGTCTGTTCTTTCTGAAATTTTCTTACTCGTCCTTAAGATTGGGGGTGAGGCTAGAGAAGAATAGAGGTGCTTTGGATTAGACAGAGGGGAGTGAAGGGAGGGGAAGGCGGATGGGAGTAAGAAGGGTAGTAGAATGAATCAGACGTTAGTACCCTACGTGCAGATGATCACACTACAAGTGTAATTCCATATCATGTACAACCAGAAGAATGAGAAGTATGATGTGTCAAAGTGCGTTCTACTGTCACATGTAACTAATTAGAATAAAGAAAGTTTATTGTTTATTAAAAAATCATTGTTTGGTTGGTACCATATTATCTCAACATTACACTAAAAGCAAGAATTCACTTAGAAACCGGTTTTCCTGCATTGCACTTCAAAGCAAAGAGAAAGTCCCCCGTCTTCCATCTCAAGAGGGATACAACTGGATGTTTTACAGCCTCTCTCCTCCTTCCAGGATTTATTCTTAAAGTCTTCATGGCTGTCCTAGTCCTACATAGTCAATCCCATTCTTCTGAGTCCTTTTTTTCCCCCCAGAACCTCCGGGCTCCCCATCAAGGGGAAACTTCTCTTATATATCATGTATCAGGATAACAAATTCCAAGGATATAATTTTAAAAAAGCCATATTGTATTCAAGCAAAGACCAAGGTAGATTTGTAGGGATTAGGAGAGGGAGTCCTTGAATGTCTCCTCCCAGGTTTAACTCAGTGAGGTAAGGATTTCCACCATGTGCCCTTCCTGCTTGGGCAATCTGGAGATAGAGATGGGACGAGAGATCTCACAGGGCATTTGGTGAGGACTAAACAAGTAGCTCTCCCTGGCCACATCATAAGCACCGTGGCCCATGTAGATGTAAGTGCCTGGGACCTGGGGGAGACCCTTTTCTTGTTTTCACAGGAGGAGAACGCAATGGTGTGATGAACATGATTTCCTTTGCCTCACAAGAGTCTTCTTCCTATTGCGGTGGCAATCGTTTCCCTTTTTCCTGAGCCAGTAATGGCAGATGGCTATGAGGAAAGGAACCACTTAAGAAGGAAAAAAAAATGCACAAGAGAGTATTTCAAAAAGCATTGACCTCTGACCCTTCTGGAGGCCCATGCATCAATGCTATTGTTGATCCTTCCATCTTTCGGGTTTGAATTTTGACCAGTGAAGCCTGTTTTATTTCTGTTCTGAATTTCCAATTTGTAGAAAGGGACCTAATTGACCTCAGAGGTATGTAATTGAGATTAGTAAAATGATTGCTAAGCTTTCAGAAATGAAGTTCAAAGAAATGAGTTTCTTATTATATCTGGATTTTCAAACACAACACTTTTCTTGGCAAAGCTAAATAAATGTTAGAACTGATTATAATAAACATGGTTCACAAAAGCAAGGTGCATAACAGTTGGAAAAGTGTCCGTGATTTTACATACACATGAAGAATTAGAGTTGTCAACGGATTCTTTTGTTGCTTTAATTCTGCTCTAGGCTACAATCATCAGCATGCAGTCACTACCAAATGATCACAAGCATGTTATAACTTGAAATATCCACACGTAACAACGACAAAATTTCAAAGCAATAAATTTTTTGAAATGATTTAAAATAACATAAACACATCTAGGGTCAGCCTGGAATATGTAAACACCATTTGAAATTGTAATTGCATAATCCTATTAAATTGTTATGTAATTTATTTATTATCATGTCATTTAATTAGTTATTATGTAATGATGAAAGCAGTCACTTTGTCTCAAAGCATTTTAAATTTATAGTTGATGCTTATTCTTTCCTTCTCCAAAAATACTCACTTCTACTATTCAGTGACTGATTTTTAATTTTTCATTATTCACATTTTATCAGAGTGTTACATTACATTTATCTTTGTATCTCATCAGTATGGAAAAAAGCAGGAGCACAATGATGAGAAAACGGATGTGAATGTCTTCTGGCTCAGAATCTAAGTTATTATTTGATAGCAAAGTCCAAAGCGATGGCAACCGCTGCCCTCCCATACTGGTGACTTAATTTTTGTGCCTGGGTTCATGTTGCGTAAAATATTTCCTGGAAATATTTCCCTGTTCAAGGCGGTACATTAAAGAACTCACCAGTTGGGGATTGTGATGATTGCAATGTGCCACAAGTTTTAATGGCTTCATAGCAATAGTTCGAGCTGGTAGTCCTTTCCCCTTTGGAAGTGTCTACTTTGATTTGTCTCACGTATTGTTTCTGGAATATTTCACTGATCATTTCTAAGAATCCTCTAACTGCTTCATGAAAGGCTAAAGCACATTAGCAAGATCACTGGTGACAAACATCACGGTTCAGGAAAGCAACATATGGTCCCTTTATGTCAGAGACTGAAAAAGATTCAAGGCAAGGAATGAGTTTTTCCTGCACGATAAACTTTTTATTTTCTACATGGAACTAATTTCTGTACTTCTGCTATTTTGTGTCTGGGGGAAAGATATGTTTTGAAAATCAGAGCTGCTGACATAATTTCATGGCTTATATTTGATTCACGTTAGTTTTAACGGTTTTTATGACACAGAAAGCTTTAGAATGGCTTTGAAAATAGGAAAACATCATAAATAATTCCAAATGGAAAGTTTGGGGGTATTCGAAAACAAATTTCTTAATAGTGTTCCTAATTATATAGGTATTCTAGTTCTGCTAGTCGTAAATTCTGCCCATTCTTCTGAGTTTTAGTGGTGGAGGGAATCCAAGATATGGCATTTCTTAGAGAAAATGGATAGCTTTTGTCATAACGAGGGGTCATAGAAATCTTTCCTAAAATCAAGTTTAATGATATGTTGATAATTACCAAATGATGATGGAAGTTATCCATTAATAATTACACAGTTTAACGTGTGACCCCATGCTAGAATGTCACCATAATGATCAGATGATAACAAAAGTTATCCTTTAAAAATTACAAAGTTTAACATATGACCCAATTCTACAATGTCACCATTTTTTATTTTGAACAGGAACATCAGAGACAGGGTATGTAATTGACTAATGATTTGAGTTTTCAACTAAATATTTTGAGAATTCTTAGCTCTGCCTGTGTGACAGAGGGTGAGTGTTCAGCCATTAGATCTTAGTTTCCTCAGTTGTAAGAGAAGAACATTAAACTGAAGCAGTTCTCTGGACCTTCCGGTACACAATGCCAAGCGTCTCAATGCCCTGGTTGTAGTATGGCTGTCCAGCTTTCCAGGTCTGGTGGTAGCCAGCCAGAAAATGACCAGCTAGAGGTTGTTCAGTGTCTGCTTGACACTCCTCCTCCCTTACTCTGGCCTAGAATATTCTGATTTTCTTCTGATGCCTTCTCCCCTTCTTCCCATTAGACATACACACCAGCTCCAGAGGTGAGCTCTGGTTAGTTAATCCAGATCAGAGCAATCACAGCCCTTGGCCAGCTCTTTTTTTTTTTTTATTTTTTTATTCCTTATACACAAATGGGGTACAACTATTGTTTTTCTGGTTGTACATGAAGTGGAGTCACACCATTTGTGTAATCATACATGTACATAGGGTAATGATGTTTTTCTTATTCTATTATTTTTCCTTCCCCCCATCCCCTACCCACTCCTCGTTTTCCTCTATCCAATCAATCCTTCCTCCATTCTTGCCTCCCTCCAACCCTCCATTATGGTTCTGTATCATCATCCACTTATCAGAGAAATCATTTGACCTTTGTTTTTTGGGGATTGGTTTATTTAACTTAGCATGATATTCTCCAACTCCATCCATTTACCTGCAAATGCCATAATTTTATTCTTCTTTATGGCTAAGTAATATTCCATTGTGTATCTATACCACAGTTTCTTTATCCATTCATCTATTGAAAAGCATCTAGGTTGGTTCTACAATCTAGCTACTGTGAACTGAGCTTCTATAAACATTGATGTAGCTGGGTCACTGTAGTATGCTGATTTTAAGTCCTTTGGGGATAGGCCAAGGAGTGGGATAGCTGGGTCAAAAGGTGAGTCCATTCCAAGTTTTCTAAGGAATCTCCATACTGTTTTCCAGAGTGGCTGCACCAATTTTCAACCCCACCAACAATGTATGAGTGTACCTTTTCCCCCACATCCTCACCAACACCTGTTGTTGCTTGCATTCTTGATAATAGACATTCTAATTGGGGTGAGATGAAATCTTAGGGTAGTTTTGATTTGCATTACTCTTATTACTAGAGATTTTGAACATTTTTTCATATATCTGTTGATTGCTTGTAGATCCTCTTCTATGAAGTGTCTGTTCATTTCCTTAGCCCATTTATTGATTGGATTATTTGAATTCTTGGTGTAAAGTTTTTTGAGTTCTTTATAGATTCTGAAGATTAGTGCTCTATCTGAAGTGTGTGTGGAAAAGATTTTCTCCCACTTTGTAGGCTCTCTCTTCACATTGTTGGTTGTTTCTTTTGCTGAGAAAAAGCATTTTAGATGGAATCTATCCCAATTATTGATTCGTGCTTTCATTCTAAATGGAGAAAAACTGAAAGCATACCCTCTAAAACTAGAACAAGGCAGGGATGCCCTTTTTCACCACTTCTATTCAACATCATCCTTTAAACTCTAGCCAGAGCAATTAGACAGACCAAGGAAATTAAATAGATGCAAATAGGAAAAGAAGAACTCAAGCTGTCACTGTTTGCCAAAGACATGATTTAGAGGAGCTGAAAAATTCCACCAGAAAACTTCTAGAACTCATAAATGAATTCAGTAAAGTAGCAGGATATAAAATCAGTGCTCATAAATCTAATGCATTTTTATTCATAAGTAATGAATCCTCTGAAAGAAAAATTAGGAAAACTACCCATTCACAATAGCCTCAAAAAAAAAAAAACCTTGGAAATCAATCTAACAAAAGAGGTGAAAGACCTCTACAATGAGAACTACAGAACGCTAAAGAAAGAAATCAAAGAAAACCTTAGGAGATAGAATGATCTCTCATGTTCTTGGATACGCAGAATTAATATTGTCAAAATGACCACACTACCAAAAGTGCTATACAAATTCAATACAATTCCAATTAAAATCTCAATGATGTACCTCATAGAAATAGAGCAGGCAATCATGAAATTCATTTGGAAGAATAAGAGACCGAGAATAGCTAAAGGAATCCTTAGAAGGAAGAGTGAAGCAGGTGTTATCACAATACCAGACCTTCAACTATACTACAGAGGCATAGTAACGAAAACAGCATGGTATTGGCACCAAAACAGACAGGCAGACCAATGGTAGAGAATAGAGGACACAGAGATAAACTCACATAAATACAGTTTTCTTGTACTAGACAAAAGTGCCAAAAATATACAATGGAGAAAAGATAGCCTGTTCAACAAATGGTGCTGGGAAAACTGGAAATCCATATGCAGCAAAATGAAACTAAATCCCTATCTCTCACCCTGCACAAAACTCAACTCAAAATGGATCAAGGGCCTAGGAATTAGACCAGAGACCCTAATAGAAGAAAAGGTAAGTCCAAATCTTCATCATGTTGGCTTAGGACCAGACTTCCTTAACATGACTCCCAAAGCACAAGAAATAAAAGCAGGAAACAATAATTGGGATGGATTCAAACTAAAATGCTTTTTCTCAGTGAGTTCTTGATTCAGGAACTGGCATGGGATGCTATTGGGGGCAATGATGGATTTCTGGGACACCTTTTCCTTCCTCATCTCAAAGATGTTTTCAGGGAGAGAGAATTCAACTGGGTTTATAATCACTGTCCAAGAAAAGCAGCGTGATGGATTTGCCACTGGGGAAAGCAGAACAGAGGGTCAGGTTCCCTAATGAAATCCCTGAACTGCCAGCTCAGTCAGTGGTGGAAAAACCTTCATATTTTTAGAAACTTTGCAATTGGCTATTGTTTACCCAGTTGGGTTTTCTGTTAATGACAGTTAAAGCATACCAATACAATGCCATTGTATCCCTTCAGAGAATATATGTGGAGGCCCCTGGAGAAGTGAACCATGTTATAAAATGTTAGGGGCTAAATTGTTGAGTTGAACTACTTCTCTGCAATTTGCATTTGTAAGTTTATTTTTCTTAAAAAATATTTGTTGACAGCCACAATGTGTGGGGCTCTATGTTAACCCTCTAAAATACCATAACTTAGACATGTATCAATTAATTGACTTTCTCAAGGTCGTGCAGGGACACTGAAGTTGAAAAAGGGCCCAGAATCTTGATTTTTAACCCAGCTAAAGGACTTTACTAGAGGCCTCTTAACACCTTGGTAAACATTTTTAGTTCTGGAAAGAGATTTCTAATTAGAACATGGTATTCATAACCATAGACATTCCCAGTTAAATAAGTCACTTTACATTACGATGCCGTTCTCAAAGGAAACAAGGTGACGGAATGGGCAAACTTTTTTTTTCTGGTACTGGGGATTGAACCCAGGACCTCATGCACACCACACAAGGAAGTGCTCTGTCACTGGACTATGCCCTGAGCCAGGACTAACTGTTTGAAATCCATGACTGCAACAGGAAAGTTGTGTGTCTGGATAAGCAGCGCCTCTTGCCTTTCAGTACAACGTGCCTGAAACCCCCCATGATAGAAGAAGGTCCCTTAACATTTTCTCACTCACATTCTCTCACTTTTCCTTAACACTTTCTCACTCTGGTACAGACCCTTCTAAGCTCATGATCTGGTGAATGCCAAACTTTCTTCATTCATTTAACGCATACCAAGTTTCTAGTACATGCTGAATGTGGTACTCCTAGAACCTGGAAGTTCTGACTTTAGATTCTTACAATAATTACATCCTCACAACAACTGACCATCAACCTGGGAAAGATCCTGGTCTGTCTTAGTGCTTTCATGTCCTGCCTGCCATCTGACCCTTTCTTCTGCTACTCTCCCTGCAGAAGGAATCCTTGGTTCCAAATGCTCTTTGCAATTGACAGCTGAAAACTTTTACTTTTAGAATGTTTTTATTCTTGCTCTTCTTAGGGAACTTCCTCTTATTGCCTCAAATCTAGCTTAAGTCTCAATCTGTTTGAGAACAATTATTGTAAGTCTAGGCTTTCCACCCCAACTATTAACTATGAGCGAAATAAAAGACGGTGACTTAGAACATTTTTCTGACACTCCCTTCCTGAAGTCATTACTTGAGGATATAAATTAGTAAAACAAAAGGAATGAAAGAAATAGAACAATATGAAAAACAAGAAAGTGTATGTTAGTAAGTTGTCCTCATTCTGAAGTTAGTATAACAGTTAATTCTTCAGATAGAATGGAACACATCGCAGGGGTCAGTTTTTATGGTAAGACTAGGATGCTTTTGATTTCTTCAACATATTTTTCGACATTTTCCAAATTTTTTACTATGAGCAGACTTTGTTTTGACCATCAGGATAAGACAAAAAAAAAAAAAAAACACAAAGAATTTTACAATATGTAACTGTTGCTTTAGAATGGACCAGTTTTTATGGAAATGGTTTTATAAAATGATCAAAAAGATATTTAAAATCGTAATAATCAATTATTAACATATTGCTTTGGCAAAATATTTTCCTTCTTTTGTAAATATCCAAAATATCCAACCATAAGAAATTGTCTATCTTAAAATTTCAGCATCATGAAGCTATAACTGATGAATAAAAACTTACATGTTAATGTTGTACAACTGATGATTTGATGTGCATATATGTTGTGAAATGATTGTAAATGATCAAGCTGATTAACATATCAATCCCCCCACATAGCTATCATCTGTGTGCATGAGTGTGTTACACTTAAGACCTACTCTCCCAGCAAGTTTCAAGAACTATTAACTATTAACTACACATTCTGTCTGCAGAACTTACTCTTCTTATAAATGAAAGTTTATGATTTTGATCGATATCTCTTTATTTCTCCCATCACCCTGATCCTTCATAACCACCTTTCACTCTGTTTCTATGAGTCTGGATTTTCAAATTCCACATACAAATAAAACAAATGCATTTTCTTTTTTTCTGTGTCTGTCTTGTTTTATTTAGCATAGCATCCCCTAAATGCATCCATGTTGCCACAAATGGGAATGTTTTGCTCTTTTAAAAGGCTAACTAATATTCTATTATACACATATATTATAGTTTGGATCTGGAATGTTCCCCAAAGCCCATGTGCTAAAAGCTTGGTCATCAGCCTGCGGCTCTATTGGGAGGTGGTGGAATTTTAAGAGACAGGAGCTCCTTTGGTTATGAGGGGTGTATCCTCCAGGGGAACTGTGGGACCCCAGTCCCTTCCTCTTGCTCTCTTGGCTATAAGGTGAACAATTTTGTGCTACCACTTACTTCCTGCCATGATGTGTTCCCTCATCATATGCCTCAAAAGGCAGGGGGGTGGGCAATTGATCATGAACTAAAATCTCCAAAACTATGAGACCAAGTCAACCTTAAGGAGAAATTGAGGTTTGGTCACAGCAACTGTGAGGAGGGCCATCTTAATAAAAATATTCCCAGCCCTCGCAGAGTTTCCAGACTTGATCCATGTTGAGACCCAGAACCACTGGGCAGAGCTGACTGGTTTCCCAAGCAGAATGATCCTTCAGAACCAGAGCATCAATATATGTTAATGATTTCCTCATTTTTTACCCAAAGTGAATTATGATAACTTGCTCAGTTAGGTGGTACATTGGGAAACGGGGTTACTCACATATTTCTAGCATTGTTGGTATAGGATCTAAGTGATATTAAAATATGGACATATTGACAAAAACCCCTTTCCCCTTATTAATGTAATTGTTAGAGTGATTAAAAGTTGATTAGTGCAACATACTTTATACACGTATGCATGTTTTTGTACATTTGCTTTGTCCATTCATCCATTAATGAACACAGGTTGTTTCCTTATCTTGTCTATTATAAACAATGCTGCAATGAACATGGGAATATATGTCTCTTTTTAAGACAATAACTTAATGTCTTTTGGACACATGCCCAGAGTGGGACTGCTGGATCATACGGCAGTTCTATTGTCAATTTTTGAGGAACTTCCTTACTGTTTCCATCACAGTTGGACAAATTATATTCCCACCAACAATGAATAAGAATTTTCTCTGCATCCTTGAGAACAATCTATTGGTGTTTTGATAATTGCTATTCTAAGAGGTGATATCCCATGGGTTTATTTGTCCTCACCCCAGCAGTTAGTAATGTTGAACATTTTTCATATACCTGATGGCCATTTGTATAACTTTTAAAACATGTCTATCAGATTCTTTTCTTATTTTTTAATCTGACTTTTTCTATTGCTATTGTTGTTTCCATTCCTTAAAAAATTGGTGTTTCTTTTTTTAATTTTGATTCATTGTACACAAATAGGCAATTGCTATTTCATACTCTTCATTGCAAATTATTTGCAGATCTTATTCCCTTTCCATAGTTTGGTTCTCCTTAACATTCCTTGTGATATATCTGTATAATAGGGAACCATGTAATACTAAAAGCTGATGATGTAAAAGCCTGTTTATTGCCATTGAAAGATATTAATGACATCATTAAGTGAAAAGAAAGACAAAAAACCTATGTATGATAAAATAAGTGATTTTTTTTCTAGGCAATTGAATTTTGGGTAATCTTTTATATTTGCTTTCAGTATCTTATATAATGAATATGTCCTTTGTAGATTATCAAATGTTTTCAATGTGTACCAGTTAGGTTCTTGGATATGAGAGGAGTGACTTGGGTTGCAATTCTACTCAGGGTCTGGAAGGAGCCAGGAGCTCCCACAACCTTCTCCCTGTCCCTGCCCCTCCACAGCTAAGATGTCCAGTGGGCTTCAAGAGGTCAGGCCAGCTTAAACACAGCAGGCTGAGCTTGAGGAAGCAGGCTTCTCTCAGTTTCCTTGACATTTATACAACCAAAGAGAGATCCTGATTGGCTTAAGGTCACCATGACTTGATGCAGACTGCAGTTCAGCAATGTTCAGGCCAAGCCTCTTTTGATGCAAGCCAGCTCTGTGTTTGCTTTCACCTAATGCATCCAACTGCCTAATCAAAATATTAATCAAGCTTGATGGCAGAAAGAAAGCATGCTCAGAGGCAAGCGTTCCTCCAGAGGGAAGCACTGACTGGGTTCTGAACCTCCATGGAGCATGGTGATGGCCAGGCATGCAGTGGGCACTTCCTGGCCTCAATGAGCCCCTTCTGCATGCCATTCAACATGACTTAGTGCATAGAGAGAACACTGCTGAGGAATTTAGCTACTGTGCAGCGAAGAGTAAACTCCTTATTTAAATATCCTGGTGATGAGTGTCCCTTAGCCTGGCCCTGCTCTTATGACTGTCCTGCTTCCATCAGTCTGTCTTCAGAGATAACACTGCCACTTTCTCCCCTATGTTTTTGTGAGTTCTATCAATATAAGAACTCATATCTTTCTTGAACTTGGAAAGATTCTTCTACCATTATTACTTTCATCCTTATTTTCTTACCTGTTTGGATCCTACTTTGGCTATGTGGACCTTTCAATCTCTCTCATATTTTCTATTTCTATTTTCATGTTTATTCTAGAAGATTCAGTCCACCTTATCTTGTTATCAAGTCAACAATTTCATCTTTGGCCATGTCGATTCCATGAATCATCCTGTTTGAAATTTTTATCTAGCAATAACCTTATGAGATGCTTTTCAAGAGCATTTTCTTTTTCTTTTGACTTCTTTTCTACGGAAGTCCATTCCGGTGGTGGCGTCTGTGTCCTTTGAGATTAACTTAGAATTGCTTCACATTTCTCTTCTGCAGTATTGCTTTTTCTCCAAGGTCAGGTTTCTGTTTGGTCCTTCTCTTTCATGCTGCGCTCTCCCCAGATTCTTTCTGAATTTCTGTTGTCCTTTCATGTTCCCGAAGGAAAAGCAGGTTTGATGATTCTGGACAATGAAAATTGTGGTTCCTCTGCAGTCACATAGGCCGATTTACACAAAAGGTCCTTCCTGGGTTGGAGGAGGCTCAGGAAGGGCTTCTGTTTTGAGTGTGCGGGAGATAAATAAGACAGGTGAGCCCAGGGCCCGTGACTGCTGGAGCTGAGAATCGGGGGTTATGTCAGGCCTTGTGCTGTTTATCTCCGGCCCTGACATCCAGGCTGAGATTGCTTGCCAAGAAGGCCTTTAGCTTTATTTAGAAATTTCCGTGCTGGTCCTGAGCCTGTGTGTGCTCACAGTCATTCCTTGGCCTTGCTCTGCTCTGTGTCATAGGAAGGCTGACTCCAGCAGCCTCTGTCCCAGGCCTCACCCAGGAAGACTCTCAGTAGATTTGACCAATGGGACATAAGAGGCAGCAGATTAGGACATGGGGAGGGTGGTGAAGAGACTTTTCCTCCCTTCCAGGTCTCAGGTAGTCTCTCCAGAAACGTCTTTAACTTTCCCTGGCAAGAACCTTCAGCTGAGAGGTAGGCCTTTTGTCTTGGGGACACCACCTCAGCCCTGATGTTGCTTTTGCCCTCTCTTCTGTGTGGCTTCTTGGCCACACCGTCCCCTATGTAATTGATTCCTGGCATTCAATTCCCTCTGCTTCTCTGATTGAATCATGATTGGTACGGTAGTCCACTTAGGATGAGGAGGAAGTCGTCCACCACACTGTATCTTAGTGGAGGGGCGATGACTATTTCGACTCACTGCAGGCATTTCTGAAATAAAATATTCTGAAGACGATTATTCCATGGCTGATCTCTGCTCTGGTCATTATCTTACCTCCATCAATCTGTTGTCTGTTTCCTACAAATACTTTAGAAGTTCTGATAACTGAAGGGACCATTTCTCACTTTCACCACTTTTAATGGTTTCTTCTTGCTTATATCTTTATTGGCAGTGTAGCACAGGGGCTCACTCCCTGGGTTCAAACCTTGACTGCTCCAATTACTGGATTTTGACTTGACATACATTTCCTGACTTTTTATGCCTGTTTTCTTATAACTGGGAGTCGATGAGGACTAAAGGACATTCATGCAGGAGAGTTCCCAGCACATGCACGTGCAATGGAGACTAGCTATTGCAATTTTAGTTGCTATTATTATTATTTTTATTTGAATCAAATTTTGGGATGGAAGGGACGTAAGTCCCTGAATTCAATCAATCATTTCCAAATGCACACAGGATGCCTATGAACTATTGGAGTGTCAGTTGTCATGTGAGGAAGTAGCATATACAGAAAGGAAAGGGAAAAGGAGAATGGATACTCCTCCTTTGGATAAGGACAGGAAGACAGGCAGCAATGCTGAAGAGCAGCCTAACAGCACACACCCAGCCTGGGACTCCACACAGAATGGCGCTTCAGATTAGCATGATTTCCAAGACTTGCTTATACTTCTTTTTTGCCTAATTTTATTTCCATATAGAAATGTTCTCAACAGGGTGCTGTGGTGCACCCCTGTAATCTCAGTGTTGGGAGGCTGATGCAAGAGGCTCACAATTTCAAGGCCAGCCCCAGCAACTTGGTTAGGACCTAATATAGAGATAGGGATGTAGTTTAGTGGTAAAGTACCCAAGGGTTAAATCCTTACTACCAAAACCAAAACAAAACAAAGCAACAACAACAACAAACAGTTCTCTTATAGGATCAAATAAGTAAAGATTCCCTTCTCCAAACACAATTTAAAATGCCAGAAACAATAATTAATATTAGTACTGTCTCTTCTTTATAATTATTCTTGTTTTAGAAATTTTCTGTAATGAATGTTCTACCTTCCACATGCTCTGACCTTTATTTATTCATTTATTTTGGTGGTGCTGGGGATCAAACCCACATCCTCACACATGCGAGGCAAGCACTCTACCACTGTTCTGAGAAAAAAAAATGGCATTACAAAATCCAATAATAAGATAGGATGAGCCATTTCCAATCCTTTGGGGATTCCTTTCATTTTAACCAATAATTCAACTTGCAATTTGATTTTAATTTAATTGAACAGTTAAGAGCAAAAACTTCTTAGAAGAAACTTGAACTAAATTAATTTTTGTTATCTCTTTCTAGAAAACCTTTCTTTCCAGTTATAAATGCTTAGACTCTTGGCTAATCCAGTCTTGAAGTCCAGCTGTCTCCTTTTCATTTAATTTCCCGCCATCTTTATCTTGATGGAAAGCCTCCACTTAGGTAGATAGAGATAGAGTGTGATAGTACTCAGCTATTTTTAACGTCTGTGTGATCCTGACCTTATTCTGCAGTTTCTCTTTTATGTAAAGAGAGCTTTCTTACTCCACAGTTTCATCAAGCTACTTGAATCTGAAATTGAAAAACTATCTGAAAACCAAAAGTAGGTTGTGATAAATGCATATGGAAAGACTTAATTTGAGAATAAATGCAAAATTCACATTGGATGTTGTAAATAGGAGCCACTTGAAATTCTGTTCTTGAATAGCGACTGTCATCAAAAGCTATATTTTCGCCTGATTTATGTTTTACAAATGAAGAAGTTTCTGATGGATATGCTTTTGCCATATGTCAATTGTACTGTAGGTGAAAAAAATGTAAGTGTGGAGACAGCAGAGAAAACTCCCTGCGTGATCAACATAAGGTTTTGTTGTCCTGGCTGAGTGTCTGATTGAAAATACACACCTGACAAGCATCCAGTGGTTCCTGGTCCCAGGGTGTTACAGCTGCAAGACCAAAACACAGACTCAATATAAAAATGCATTTATTATGCTTACGAATGTGCTTTACAAAATGTGTTTTGTACCAAAGAATGAAGATTTTGAACATGGGAATTAACTGGACCAACATTTTTTTCTCTGACTCAATACTTGCCAAAGTGTACATCTGTTTATTCTACAGTAATTACTAATTTCTTTGTCAGAGTTTTCCCTTTTGCATTTATGCACATGGCAAAATTATCTTTTCGTAAAAAAAAAATGAGGAGTGAAAACTGAAATTACTCTTAATAATCCAAAAGCAACTCTAGAACATGCCTGTTCACACAACAACTTATGTTCAAAAGCCACAACAATTTTAGCTCCAATTCCACAAAGAGAAATAATTGAAGGAAGAAAAAGAGTACACTTTACCTTAGGAAACACCTGGGATACTTTGACCCCAGTATTTAGTGACCCACTGGAAGCATTTCCAGGGCAGAAGTTTCCAGTAATTACAGGGATATGCAGAGGAATGTCAGAAAATGAAAAAACTGGTACAATGATGATCCTTAAAACTATACCCTTCTACCATAGTTTTTCACACTGTAAAGGAAATGTCTACCAATGATGAAGGAAATCATTCTAAATAGGTGTAAGCCCTATTTTGATCTACCTACATAGTTGATTGTTTCATATGAAATTAACAATGATATAATCTGCATATGACTTAGGAGAAATAAAAACAAGTACAGCAAAATACAACTTTTTGCCATTAATCTTAGCTGAATAAAACTGATGAAGTTTAACAAAGGCATTTGTATTCCTACCCACAAAAGCTCAATTACTTCTATTTTTTCTGAAGAACAAAATCTCCAGACACATTTACTTCAATAAAATAAGTTGATTAAGCCTAAGCTCTAAGTAGAAGACAATCCAGAGAGTGAATGAACAGGAATAGCTGAGACATGGTGTTCAGGAAGCAGAGCATCATATATTTAATTGAAGGAAATGGCTTAAGTTACAGAAATTTCAGGAGTAAATATGGTTGTCAAAAGTAAAAAAAATAGTGTGTACGTGTGCACACACATCTAGTCTTAAAATTAGAATCATAGCACTATAGAGTCCATGTACCAAGGATTACTGAAATTATGTGTACACATAAACAGTACATAGGTTCATATGTGTACTTATGTAGAGAATGTGTACTTCCATGTACGTTTGTACACACAGTGGAAATTTGACCATCACATAATCTTTTCATGGCATTCACGAGAAAGCTCCAAACTCCTGACCCTCCTACACACACAGATACACAGCCTGTGCCCACAGCCCCACCAGGGTGGAGCAAAGCCTAGCTCAGGACTGAGACCTGCCACGAGCAGCCAGGGTTTCTCCGTTTCCCTCCAGCGGTGTTTTGAGATCTTCCTTCTGTAGACATTTGCGGACTTTGATTGTGTTCTTGCAGTACCTGTGCTGCTACTTGCTCAACCCTTTTCTTCTGAAAACAACTTCCTTTTCAGTTTCCCAAAAGTGAAATGGCATTATCACTACTATAAATCAGTATCATCTTTCCTAAACAGACCACAGACGCACACTAGTGTCATTTGGGTTTAGCTGGATGTGGCCCACCAAATGCTCTGAGCACAAGACCTGCTCTCTTCATTGTAAGACATTAGGTGTGGAAGTCTGGCCTCCCAATGAGACATTTTTTTTTTTTTTTTTTGCCAGATAGAATTAGAGGATTGAAGGAAAATATAAAAGGGAACAATTTTCTCATTATGGTTGTTTTTTAATATCATCACTTGCCTAATGAGAATAACACTCCATTGTCTTGTGGACCACCTATAGTTATCTCAAACACCAACAGTATCCCAGGCTTTGGGAGGCACTGCTACTGGGGATTGACAACAGAGGTGCTCAACCACTGAGCCACATCCCTGTTTATATTTTATTAAGAGACAGGATCTCACTGAGTTGCCTAGGGCTTTACTAAGTTACTGAGACTGCCTTTCAACTTGCCATCCTCCTGCCTCAGCCTCTGGTGGGATGAAAGGCATGCACCACTGCGTCCGGCAGGCATTGCTGTTTCTTAGTAAAGATGGGGAAATGAGGAAGGGTGGGGTGCCTTAGTAATGTGTGCTTTTCTACTTTCTTTAGAAGGTAGGTATGAAATAGGATAATGGGGAGACTAGGGCCCTACTCCACTAGGCATGACAACTACCAGCCCCCCTGGTGTAAACTGGGAGCTCCACCTAAGAGACGTCATTGGTAATAGGACCCCCTCTCTCTTTTACTGCCCAATAATGCCCCAGAACTGAAAGACAAACATGAACTTGGGATTGGAAGCTAATAAATGGGACATTGTTTTTTCTTGGACGTGAGGGTGGCAGGGTTAATGAATTACAGAGGAGATTGTTTACACGAGTGGGTGCTGTTTGCTTTCTCTGCCATCCCTTTTTCCCTTTCCAGCAAAGGTAAGTTCACTGACAATAGCCGTGTGGGAGGGAAGCCAAGGCAGCTCTAAAACATTTGTTTCTTTTTAAACCTGTACTTCTGAATGAATGTTTCTGCTGCCCCTTTCTAAAGCTGTGGCGAGGTTAACTTCTAGTTGGGTCCAAGTGCTGTGAGCCTGGCTGCCTTGATAGGAAATATGTTTGAAATAAGAGGTTCTAGATCAGGACCAAGGCAGGTGTGGGCAGGTGCAGGTGGTGGTGTGTGAGTGGACTTCACTTCTCACAAATCCCAGGGAAATTTTAGAAGTTATCTTGTAATCTTGGTAGGTTACGGGTCTGAGAGCCGGGAGAGCAGAACTCTGCCTCTCTTTCACATTGTTGGAACTGTCATGAGCTAGAAGGTGGCCAGCATGGAACCACAGATCTGCCCAGAGCTGGTTCTGAGAAATTGCAATGCAAGGAAATCCTCCCACAGGCAGACCTTCAGGTGATCTGCATGACTGGATGTTCTCTCTGGAAGGATAGATGGTCTAATGTATGGATGTCCTTGATAATGAACTGTAGCTAGTGGATTGGCTGATTGGTCATGGATTTGAGATGGACACATTCATGATAAGGAGGACTTGAGGACGTACACATAGATAGATCTGTGATAACAGGCACGGAGAACAAGATCTGTGTGATCCTCCTGAAGGCTTATTTTGTGAAGGAGGCTGTTAATAATGAGATAGAAAATTAATCCACCATGGATGACAGTCAACTTCTTATCCCAGGACCTCTGGTGCCTGTTCCATGGGTCCCCTTCAAAGTGGCCATGAAATCCAGACTGTAGGACACGCAAGGGCCTTGCTTGCCCTCCACAGGCTGATCTGGCTTCTAGACACTCAGCTGAGTCCTCCCTCATTCACTCAGTGCACAACTGGCTCACCATGGAAGAGTCACACTTGCCCACACAGGGACAGGTGTGATCTGGAATAGATGTGTCTCACTGCCTTTGGGGTTTGTTCCAGTACAGGACAGGTTGCTTCATCCACAGAACTCCACAAAACAGCACCTCAGACCAGGGAACGCATTTTAAATGCAGGGAGGGGGACACTGAACTCAGGTCAATGGCATTCACTTTGGTATTAATTTGTGTTAAGACCAAAAGAGTTAGGTCGGTTTCAGGACCAGCCAAGAAAACGTGCCCTGCGAGGCAGGCTGCTGCTCTACTGTATGCAGCTAATGTCCATCATTTCCCGCAGTTAACACTTTGTTCTCCCTCCAGAGTCAGAAGACAGCGTCGGGAGCACCCACGGGAGGGAGATGAGACCGCTTCTCTCACCAGTGTACCTAATAACCCACTGGGAGAAATTTACTTCCTTTCTCCATGACCTTGGGTTCTGTGGATTTTAAGTTCCTAGACAGTGTTGCTTCTACCAGGGGACACAATTATAGTTTTGATAAATTAGATGCCCAAATCCCTCTCTGGCCATTTTGGATTTTAAATAATGTCTGAACCATCCACACTCAGGCTTCTGATTCAGTGCAGCCCACGAAGAGCCCTAGTAAGAGACTGGAGGGAGAAATAAGAGCGAGGTCAGGCTATTTATTTTCTCAGTTCCCTGTAGTTAGCAGCATTGGGGACCATCTGGCCTCTTCTCCTCCTCGTATACATGAGGAAATATGAAGATAATTCACCCAGAGGAACAATTTTAAAAGATTTTATTAGGCCTGGCTTCGGGCAGAATCTGGGCAGGTCGGGGGATTGTAAAGTCAAGAGATATCCTGTGCTATCCAGGCACCAAACAGGTGAGGGGAGGTGCTTGGTGAGTATACACATGAGCATCACGGGAAGCATTGGCAACAGAGAGGGTATCGTTCCCCGTGGCACCGCTGCTTTGCCCAGCTGGTCCTTGCAACGTGGGGAATGCAGAGCCCAGTGCTGTTATGTAGCATGAATTTTCAAGAGAAGCTGGAAATCTGGATGTTTGTATGAAGTCTCTGATTTTGAAAAGCAGTCATCTTAACCTTGAACCATCAATATAAACAGATGATCTTCAGTGTGTAAACACCACTGAAGGATTTTTACTGAGGACCTTCATGGTTAGATCTGCTCTGAGAGATAGCTCACTGGCAGCCCTAAGGAACAGAGGGAACAGGAGAAGAGAGAGACAGGGCCCGTGCTTGGGAATCGACTGAGAGTCTCTAAGCCAGTGATGGACAGAGGCCTGAAAAGGAGTGGCAGGACTTGGAAGAGGGTTTAGATTGTAGAGGAAATAAGGAGAAAGAATTAGGTGTGGGTGGTAAAACAATTCGCAGGGTTTTGGCATGAGTGAACAGAAAGATTTTGCTGCAATTCACAAAAGTTTGGACAGCACGAAGAGGATCAGCTGAGAGATGAAGTGGGGTGTGCAGAGCATTTCCATGTTCAATTGGAATTATGAACTTGGAGGTGTGCTGGCAACGAAGGCAGCTCGAAATTCAGGTGTGGGATTCTGAAGTTAGGTCAGCTGGGGCAACGATAGAGTTTTGAGATCTTGCCTCACCTCTGTTCAGCCTTACCTCTGTGAGAGGCAAGGCTGGTGAAGTAGAATACCCCAGAAGGCATCGACCTTGAAGGTGGACTTTAGAAGAATTATTAGCCCACAGAAATCTTTCATCATTATGGACACCATCAGAATGTACACAGGAGCTGCTGGGGAGAATGTAGGAAGCAATATATTGTAAATTAATCTTCAGTGTGTAAACACCACTGAAGGATTTTACTGAGGTAAAATTAATTATTGAAATTAATTATTAATAAATTAATCATTGAAATATAAGAAAATTAATCATTGAAATATAAGAAAAATGTTGTTCATATATGTGTACCAAAAATTACTAAAATAATGTATTAGATAGATCATTTAATTTTATTGAAAAGAAAATATATCAGAAATGTTAAGTAAAACAGTTTATCTGTTGTATTTCTTATATGATAACAATACCCCTGCGGAGCATATTCCTTGGTGTTGCTGAAACCCCAAATTCTTTTTTCACTAGGGCTTGCTTGTGGAGCTGGACACTCTGTTGAGGGTCCTCCCGAGACTACTTCCACACTGAGCATCCGCTGCAGTGCACTCAGCTATCGGTTTTCTGTAGATTATTGTGGGAAAGGCATGCTTTATTATTATTATTATTTGTTCCTTACTAACCCAACAATTGCGATTATTCATCTGCTTTTTTATTTATCAGGTCAGGTTTTTAAAACTGTATTTTTCTTTTCCAGAAAAGAACTCTTTGCCAGAGTTTGGGCAACTATGAATGTTTAATCATCATTCAATATTGCATGATATGAGTTTGTATAATATAAATATTTAATGTAGCATTAGGATTAAATAATATTTATTCATTCACTAAATCTTATTGCATGCTTTCTGTATAAATTCTCATGGGTATTTGATATATATTCACAAATAAAATACATAAAAACACATTTTGATCAGGAGAAACACAAAAGAAATAGTTTATGTGTGTGGAAACTCGACATTGTTAATTGTCTGGATATTATGTCTTCCTTTAAAGAATGCTTGTGAATCAGGTCTGTTCTTTCCAGACCAACTTTTAAGTTATCTTAGTGTATGTGTCGAATAGCCTTCATTCTTGGACTAGTTTAATTCCATTAATAAGGCAAGGACCCTTTGGGGTCTCTACTGGATGTACTGGGTGCTCCTCTGAATCTCCCCACTCTGACTGTCAGAACTGAAATGTCCTTGTGCTATCTGCAACCACTGGAAGCTGTTCACCTTGGATTCCCAGGACTCCTGAGCCTGACCTTGTGGAAATTTACCCTCCGCCTGCACAGATTCAAGACGCTGGATGCGCGTGTGTGGATCTCTTTCTCTACATAGCTTCTTCCTCCGTCTTCTTCACTTCTGACTTCTCATCTCATCAAGACCGCTGTGCTTTGCTTTGGGACATTCTCTCAGACACACTCATAAAAGTGACTCTAAGTAGAAGACCAGGGTTATTTGGAGGGCTCCCCTCATCAGTTCATCTTCTCAGAGGAAACACAATCCTGTGGTCAACTGTCACATATTTTGTCTAGATTTTTGTACAGAAAGGCAAATCTGGACCCTGCCCCTTGGTGAGAGATAAAAAGAGAGGTCTGATGGGACCCTTGCAATATTGCTTTTCCTTACTGTAGTGCTGCATTGCATTTGGTTTGATTTTACTTTAAATTAACAAAAAAAGGAACTAGACCAAACGAAATCCTAAACAACCTTAACAAATTTCTGTGCCTCAAAAAATAAAAGGCAACACTGAAATCATCATACAGGCAGTATGGCTGGGATCAGAAGTGACAATGTTCTGGAATGGTCCAGGAAGAACCCACAGACGGGGACTGCGCAAAGTTAAGGAAGACACATTTGACTGAAAACATTTAAAGACATAACAAAAAGAGTACATGTGTGATACATGTGTGAGTACGTGTGAATACACACGTGTGCTCTGGTTTGGCTGAAGCATCGTGATCCAGTGAGGAGACAGTTCAAGGTCTGACTTGGATTTAGGTTGGGGCAACTAGAGGGTTTTGTAGACTGAGAGGATAGGAAGGACACTCCAAGTTTTTTCCCAAGTCCCCAGTCCAACAGGCCCTTCCTTCTGTTTGCTTGGACTCCTGAGTCAACTCTGGAACACAGCGGGAGGCGTCAGATCCTGAAAACCCTTCCCTGCTGCCAGGGCCTTCCTCATCCTCAAGTCTGCTTTGCATTGGTGATGTCAAGCAGTAATAAACATGTCCCAAAATAACATCGTGCTTTTCGATACGAAACGTTCCTAATGTACCCTTTGCTCAGCACTTAAATAAATCCTGCAGGAGTGCTCACTCCATTATAGGCTAAAAGGCAGCCATTTCTGGGAAAGAGAGAAAAACTCAATAATGCTTTGCTGACTCAAAGTCAAGTCAGAAAATGTGTAGAAAATGGGTCTCTTCTGACCCTTCTTTGTTTGGGACTCTCCTTTTTTGACCATTGCCTGTTGCCCATGGACCTCTCTCTCTTTCTCACATGCGCGCACACACACACACACGCATCCATAAGACTTTTAAACTGGTATAGAGGAGACAGTATAAGCCTGGGGTCTTGCCCTCATTTCCACCTCTGTGAAGTGAAAAAGAGAATTCCGGAAGAGCCGCAGCAGTTAGTTCAAAAGCTCATCCAGTTCCGTGCTTCTTCTCTGATAGTCCATTTGGTCTTATGACAAATTAATATTAAAACATGAAAGGTAATTTTCCAAATATCCCATAGTACTTGATGATGTGTCAGACTATCAACACTGAATTTACTAAACTTTTCTTATATCTATTTTGTGACTAATTACCACGTTAATTTTTGAATAACATTTATATATATATGCATAAATATAAAATCTAAACTTATGTGTATGTATTTATTTCAAAATGTCTAAAATCTATGCCTCTCATAGGCACCTAGTTATCCTCTCTGGAGTCTTTTACTGTTACTTGTATTGTATGCAATTTTCCAGAGATTATAAATATACACATATAAATATCTATATACATGCATTTATGTAAAAATGAATGTATACATGTGTTAGTATAGGAGTGCACTTTTTGCACATTGACTTTTTAATAAAATATTTTAAGATAATTGTTTTACATCTCTAGCAATTAGAGAAATGCAAATCAAAACTACTCTAAGGTTTCATCTCACTCCAATCAGAATGGCAATTATCAAAAGAATATGAGCAACAATAAATATTGCAGAGGATGTGCTGAAAAAGGTACACTCATACATTGCTGGTGGGAATGCAAATTGGTGCAACCATTATGGAGAGCAGTATGGAGATTCCTAAGAAAACTTGGAATGGAGTCACCATTTGACCCAGTTATCCCACTCCTCAGTTTATACCCAAAGGACTTAAAATCAGCATACTAAAGTGAAACAGCCACATCACTGTTCATAGCAGCTCAACTCACAATAGCTAAACTAAGGAACCAACCTAGGTGTCCTTCAACAGATGAATGGATAAAGAAAATGTGATATATATATATATATCTCATTCACAGCTTTAAAGAAGAAGGAAATCCTGGCATTTGCTGGTAAATGAATGGAGTTAGAGAATATGATGCTAAATGAAATAAGCCAAACCCAAAAAACCGAACACGGAATGTTTTCTCTGATATGCAGAAGCTAATTCACAATAAGGTGTGGGCGGCAGTAGGGAAGAATAGAGTTATTTTATATTAGGTAGAGGGGAGTGAAGTGAGGGGAAGGGGTATAGGGGAAGGAATGATAGTAGAGTGAAACAGATATTATTACCTTATATACATGTATGTGTATGATTGTGTGACCAATGTGATCCTGCAATGATCACAGAAAAATGAGAGCTTACATGATATTTACGTACGATCAATCAAAATGTATAAATGCATTCTACTCTCATGTACAACTAATTAGAACAAATAAAATAAAAAATTTTTAAAAGATAATTGTTTTAATAAATGTGCACATACACATAGAATCTGCATAATATTCTGTTTTATGGATGTATCATAATTTATTTAACTGGTCCATAACTGGTAATGGACCAGTCATGTTGACCTTTTAGCTATACAGATATTGGTGCAATAAGTACTCAGGTACTAAAGTCAGTTTTGAACTGTGTTTGCAGAAGAAAAATGTCTTAAACTGTAATTATTTTTAAATGGCACCTGAATTTCTGATTATGATGGACACACCAAGTTACCATGTGTTGGCGTAGCGTCTGTTTCCCATGCCCACCTACATGCATGTGTGTTTATTTCATCATGTGACTGGAGCCCTGTGAACTGCTTTTTGGACTTGGCAATCAGCTAAGTAAAAACTGATCTCTTTTTAATTTGTATACTTTTTTTAAAACAAATTAAGTTGAGCACATTTTCATATATTTAAGAACTATGTGGTTTTCTCATCTATGAAGTTTCTTCATTGCTCCTTTTGATGTTGGGATGTTGATTTATTTGTTGGAGCTTCTAATTGAGTAGATTATTTCATTTCTGTGATATGTGATTTGGGAAATGCAAATATTTTGCCTGTTTTTCATGTTTTCACTATTGTGAATGTGCTTTTTTTTTTTTTTTTTTGCACACTGGGGCAATTTATTTCTTGAAAGGTCCAAAATAGATAATTGAATCAGCAAACATATCACACCACTCTGAGTCCTGTCATCACCATTGATTACATAGACTCCATGTCTAAAGTCAAACATACTTGTAAGGCAGATATTCCTAACTTTTAAATAGTTCAAAGTATCAATCTTTTTAAGATTTCTGTATTTTTATGGCCTCTGGACCTAGAAAGCTCAGGTTTATGAATAATCTCAGGCTTTATGCTTTTGGTGGTTACTCTTTTCACATTTGAAATCATAAACAACGTAAACTTTATTTTTATATAAGAAGTCACTATGAAACAAATGAAAAATTGTCCTAGATGACTGCTACTGTTCTCACACCAATTTTGGCAAATCCATCTCTTGCTCTTTGATATGCAATGCTACCACTAAATTCACTACAGACACATATATGTGTTTGAAATTTGTTTATTCTTTGCCTCTCAGTTCTGTTCCTTTAATTTAGTTTTAATTTTTTATATTTTTATTATTGCTATTTTCCCAAATAAATGTAGAAATGAAGTTCCCATTCTAAATTATAATTTTTGGCCTATTTACGGGTAGCATTATTTTCATAGGTTAGTAAATAAAGAATTGACATCTTTATGATATTCAGAGGTAGAAAAATTTGATGTGTGTCTATACATATACATACATATAGGTACATATATATATATACATATATATATATGTCTCCAGATTATTCCAGTCTACTTTTTTTTAACCTCTTATTATAATTATTCTTTATTAGAGCATTATGACTATACATAGTATTGGGGTTCATTTTGAGAAAATCAAACATGTAAGGAATTTGATTCTAATGCCCTTCCCCCAAGTTTCCCTCCTCTCCTTCCTCCCCCTCTTCTCCCTCGCTATTCTACTATTCTTCTTTTCACTCTGTTATTTATTTGGTTTTGATTGGTTCTTTCAACATATAAAAGTGAAATTCCATTTGGTAATTTGTGTATGAATACAATAGGGTTTGTTGGATTCATTCCATATTTCCTGCCCTCCCCATCCCCCCCACCCCATTCTCCTTCTTCAGCTCCACCAGGGATCCCTCTGTCTTCAGATGTCTGCTCCCCTCCCAACCACCTTCTTTCCCTTATTTTGCTTTAGCTTCCACATTTGAGAGAAGACATTCAACCTTTGATTTTCTGAGTCTGCTTATTTCACTTAGCATGATTTTCTCCGTTTCCATCAATTTCCCAGCAAATGACATTATTTCATCACTCTGTACAGTTGATCAAACCTTCATTCTGGATATATACCACATTTTCTTGATTCATTCATCTATTGACAGGCTCCTGTGTTGACTCCATGAATTGGTTATTGAGACTCAAGCTTCAGTCTCAATACTGAAGTGACTATATCCCTGTAGTATGCTGATTTTAGTTCTTTGGGATATATACCAAGGGATGGGTTAGCTAGGTCACAGGTGATTCCATTCCTTCTTTTTGAGGAATCTCCACCCTTCTTTCCAGAGGGGCTGTACTCATTTTCAGTCCTACCAACAATGTATGAGTATCCCTATTTCCCCACATCCTTGCCAACATTTATTATTATTTGGATTCTTGACAATTGCCATTCTGACTAGAATGAGATAAAAAAAAAAATCAGTGTAGGTTTGATTTTCATTTCCCTGAATGCTAGGGACATTGATACATGTTTTCATATCTATGCTGGTCATGTGTATTTCTTTTTCTTGATAAGTTTCTCTTTAGTTCTTGTGCCAATTTTTTAATTCAGTTATTTGATTTTTTATGTTAAGTTTTTTGAATTTTTTGTATATTCTGGATATTTACCCTCTGGTAGAGGAGTAGACAGCAAACATTTTACACCCATTCTATAGGTTCTCTCTTCACATTCTTAATTGTTTCCTTTACTATACAGAAGCTTTTAAATTTGATGTCCCATTTATTAATTCTTGGTGTTCTTTCCTGAGCTTTAGGAGTCTTAATAAGAAAGTCATTGTGCATAGGGTGTTGGAGTGTTGGCCCTCCGTTTTCTTCTAGGAGCTGCATGGTTTGTGGTCTGTTTCCTGTCTTTAATACAGCTGGAGTGGACTTGTTCAGAGGAGGGTGGGTATCTCATCTCATTCTTCTACATATCGATATTCATTTTTCCCAGCATCACTTATTACAAGGGCTATCTTTTCTCCAACATATGTTTCTGGCACATTTTTTGAGTATAAGATGACTAAGTTGGTTTGTCTCTACATCTTCTATTCTAGGTGGTTGGTCTTCAGGCCTGTTTTGTTGCCAGTAACATGGAGTTTTTGTTATCATGGCTGTTGTACAATTTCAGGTCTGGTATGGTGATGGTTCTAGCATTGCTCTTCCCGCACAGGATTGCTATGTCTATTCTGAGTATCTGACTCTTCCTAACAAATTTCAGAACTGTTTTTTCTGGTTCTGTGAAGAATGCCATTATTTATTTATTTTTAAATTTTTTTTTTATTTTAGTTTTTGAATACCAGACTTAGAGGCACTCCACCACTGAGCCACATCCCCAGGCCTGTTATATATTTTATTTAGAGACAGGATCTCACTGAGTTGCTTAGGGTCTTGCTAAGTTGTTGAGGCTGGCTTTGAACTCATGATCCTCCTGCCTCAGCCTCCCAAACTGCTGGAATTTACAGGCGTGCACTGCCTCATTATTAATTTTGAGGGGAATTGCATTGAATAAGTATAATGCTTTTGGTAATATAGCCATCTTGGCAATATTAATTCTGCCTATTCAAAACATGGGAGCACTTTCCATCCAGGCTGCTTACTTAACCTGGATATTATGAACAGTGCTGCAATGAACATGGGTGTGGAGGTGTTCCCTTCGTATGCTGACTTCATTTCTTTCAGATATGCCAAGGAGTGGTGCAACTGCATTATATGGTAAGTCTATTTTTTTTTTAAGAAACTCCATATTGTTCTGCACAATGGGCTGTACCAATTTCTATTCCCACCAACAGTGTGTCCTTGCCATCATTTGTTATATTTTGTATTTTTTTTAATAATAGCCATAGTAACTAGGGGGAGATGATACCTGTGTTCATCAGTTTTTCTTCAATGGGACCAATATACCTGACATGAACAACGTAAAGGAAAAAGGTTTATTTTGGCTCATGGTTTTAGAGGTTTCAGCCTATGGTCATCCAGCTCCATTGCTTTGGGCCTGAGGTGAGGCAGAATATCATGGAGAGATAATCTGCGTATCTTATGGCAACTGAGAAGCAAAGAGAGAGTGTATCTCATGGCAGTTAGAAAGGAGAGAGAGAGAGAGAGAGAGAGAGAGAGAGAGAGAGAGAGAGAGAGAGAGACAGGCCCAGGACAAGAAGAGAGTCCCCAAAGGTATACCACCAAGGACCTACTTCCCCAACCAGATCCCACCTCTCTAGTTTCCACCACCTCCTAACATCTATTCAGCTATCAACGAATTAATCCACTAATGAGGTCAGACTCCTCATGATCTGATCACAGACCCAAAGTTTCACCTCTGAACCTTGCTTCATTGGGGTAAGCAAGCCTTCAACACACGAGACTTAGGGGAAATATTCCAGATCTAAATTATAACAGTGTTCCAATGTAATTTTTTTTTTTTTTTTTTGCCATGCTGGGGATTGAACCCAGGGCCTTGTGCTTGCAAAGCAAGCACTCTACCAACTGAGCTATATCCCCAGCCCCCAATGTAATTTTGATCTGCATTTCCCTATGGCTAGAGACTTTGAACTTATTTTCATATATTCATAGACCATTTGTATTTCTTCAGAGAATTATCTATTTAGATAATTTGCCCATTCATTGATTGGACTGTTTGTGCTTATGTTGTTAATATTTTTGAGTTCTTAAAGCTGACAAAGATTTTCTTCCATTCTGTAGGTTGAATCCTCAATCTGTTGATTATTTCCTCTGTTGTGGAGAAGTTTTTAATTTAATGTAATTCCATTTGTCAATTCTTGCTTTTGATTTCTGAGCTATTAGAAGTAACATGTAGTTGCTTATATCAATGTATTAATGTTGAAATTGTTAATGTGTTTCCCTTATGTCTTCCTCTAATAATTTCAGAGTTTTGGGTAATAAAGTAAGGAGTTTGACCCATTTTGACTTGATTTTATACAGGGTCAGACAGAAGAATTTGGTTTCAATCTACATGTGGGCATCTAGTTGTCTCAGCACCATTTGTTAAAGAGGGTTTTTTATGATGGAATTTTTTTAGCTTCTTTGTCAAAAGTCAGATGACTATAAATATAGCGGTTTAGTCCTGGTTCCTCTATTCTATTCTATTGGTCTATATATTGTATCTGTTTTTATGCCAATAGTATGCTGTTGTGTTGCCATGACTCTCATATATTTTGAAATTGGGTGCTGTGATGCCTCCAGCATTGTTCTTGCTCAGGATTGCTTTGGCTATTCAGGGTATTTTTTGCTTTCATGTGACTCCCAGAATTGTATTTTTTAGTTCTGACAAGAACGTCATTGATATTTTCAAGGGGACTGCATTGAACCTGTAGATCACTTTTGGTAGTATGGTCTATTAATCATATTAATTCTCCCAATCAATGAACACAGGAGATCTTTGCACCTTCTGGCATTTTCTTCAGTTTCTTCAGTGTTTTAGAATTCTCACTGTAGGGTCTTTTACCTCCTTGGTTGGATTTATTCCTAAGTTATTTTTTTTCCCCTTAGGTTCTTGCCAATGGGATTGTTTTCCTGATTTCTTAGTCAGCAAGTTCATTGCATAGCATAGACAAATTACAGATTTTGCACATTGATTTATTTTTATTTTATAAAACAAAGACAATTTTAGTGCTAAAAAGTATAAAATATATAATTTTAGAATAAAGGAAAATTCTCAGTGTAGTTTTGATTTGCATTTCCCAAATTGCTAATGATGTTGAATTTTTGTTCATATATTTGTTGGCTATTTGAATTTCTCCTTTTGAGTAATGTCTGTTTAGTTCATTTGACCATTTATTAATTGAGGTTTTTTTGTTGCTAAGTTTTTTGAATTCTCTATGTATTCTGGATGTTTACTCTCTGTCAGAGGATTAGCTAGCAAATATTTTATCCCATTTTGTAGGTTTCCTCTTAATATTCTTAACTCTTCTCTTTGCTGTGCTGAGGCTTTTTAATTTGATGTCATCTCATTTTTTAACTCTTGGCATTGTTTCCTGAACTTTAGGGATCTTATTGAGAAAGTTATTGCCTGTCTATATGCTGGAGTGTTGACCCTATGTTTTTAGCTAGGAGTTGCACAGCTTATGGCTTAGTTCCTAGGTCTTTCATCAATAAGTTGACTTTTGTTTGGAGTGAGAGATAAGAATCAGTCTCATTCTTCTACATATGGTAATCAGTCTTCCAAGCACTATTTCTTAAAGACTGTCTTTTTTTCAATGTGCTTTTGCCAACTTTGTCAAGGATCAGATGTCTCTATCTGAGTAGGTTTGTCTCTGTGTCTTTTATTCTGTACCATTGGCCTATGTGTTGTTTTATGCCAATATCATGCAGTTTTTGTTACTATAGATCTTTATTATAATTGAAGTCAGGTATTGTGAAGCCTCCAGTATTGCTTTTTTGGAATTGCTTTCACTGTTCTGGGATTTTTATTCTTCTGAATGAATTTTAGGACTTTATTTTTTTAACTTTGTGAAGAAGGTCATTGGTATTTTGATGAGAATTGCATTTAATCATTTTATTGCTTTTGAGAGTATGGTCATTTTAATAATATTAATTCTGCCTATCCATGGACATGGGAGATCCTTCCATCTTCTAGAGTCTTATTCAATTTCTTTTTTAAAAATGTTCTTTAGTTTTCATTGTAGAGATTTTTCACCTCCTGGTTTAGATTTATTCCTAGATACTTTATTTTATTTATTTATTTTTGAGACTCTTGTGAATGGACTAGTTCGTGATTTCTTTCTTAGCAGATTCATTATTTGTATATAGGAAAGCTACTGATTATTGTGTATTGATTTTATAATTTGCTACTTTGCTGAATTTGTTTTTCAGCTTTAGCAGTTTCCTGATGGAGCTTGGATCTTTTTGATATAGAATCATGTCACCTGCAGAGATAATATGATTTTATCCTTTCCTATTTTTCAGTTTTTATTTCATTCTCTTGCCTAATTGCTTTGGCTAGAATTTCTAGTATTATATTTAATAAGAGTGTTGAGAGTGGACATCCTTATCTTGTTCCAGATTTTAAACAAAATGTTTTCCAGGTTTTCCAAATTCACAATGATGTTGGCTTTGGGTATGTCATATATAGCCTTTAGGATGTTGATGTAGGTACTTTTTATCCCTAGTTTCCTGTGTTTTTATCATGAATCATTGCTGAATTTTGTCAAAGGCCTTCTCTTCATCTATTGAGATTACTATATGTGTTTTACCTTAATTTTATTTATGTAGTGGGTTGTATTAATTGATTCACATATGTTAAAACATCCTTGTATCTAAAATAAAACTAACTTATTCATGATGTATAATCTTAGTATTTGCCAATATTCCTTAAGAATTTTTGCATCTACATTTATCAGGGATATTGGTCTATAGTTTTTCTTTCCTTGATGTGACTTTATCTAGTTTTCATTTAGGATAATACTGGATTCAAAGAATGAATATGGATGTGTTCTCACCCTTTCTGTTTCATGGAATAATTTGAGGGACATTGACACTAGTTCTTCTATACATGTTTGATAGAATTCAGCTGATAATCCATTTGACCCCAGATTTTTTATTTTTGTTGGAAGGCTTTTTATTACTGCTTCTGTCTCAATCTTTATTGATCTGCTTAGGTATTCTATGTCCTCCTTATCCAATTTTGGCTGGCCATAGATGTCTAAAAATTATCCATTTCTTCTGGGTTTTCCGATTTATTGCAGCTTAAGTTTTCAAAATCTTCCCCAAAGATACACTGGACTTCTGTGATGTGTGTGGTGTTTTCTCCTTCTTTATGTCAAATTTTATTAATATGGCTATTCTCCCTGTTTCTTTTGGTTTTATTCTCTCTTTTTCTTTTTTATCTTTTCAACAAACCAACTCATTATTTCATTGAAACTTTGTATTTTTTAAATTTTCAATTTCATTGATTTTGATTTTTATCTTAATTATGTTCTTCCTTCTGGTTTTTGAATTAGTTTGTTTTTGTTTTGCAAGGGCCTTGAGATGCATAATTAGGTTGTTTATTTGAGATATTTCTGATTTTCCTATTTTGGCACTCACAGCTATTAACTTTCCTCCTAGAACCACCTTCAAATTGTCCCAGAGTTTCTGTTATGTTTTATCATTAATCTTGTTTGATTCTAAGAAATTTTAAAATTCTCCCATGATTTTTTCTATCACTCTTCATTATTCAAAAGTACATATCTCATTCTCCTTGTGTTTAAATAGTTTCTGTAGGGTTTTTGTTTGTATTTTTATAATTTTATTCTGTTAATTTTTAACAGAAAATTCTGTTAAATTTATTCTGTTAAATTCTGTTAAATTCTGTTAATTTTATTCTGTTAATTTTTATTCTGTTAATTTTTCTGTTTGTATTTTTATAATTTTATTCTGTTTTTGTTTGTATTTTTATAATTTTATTCTGTTATCATCAGAAAAGATTCAAGGAATTATATCAATTTTTATATCTTCTAATAATTGCTCTTTGAGATAAAATATGATCTATTTTGGAGAAGATTCCATGAATAGCTGCGAAGAAAGTGTATTTGGATGTTGTTGGATGAAATATTCTAGAGATTTCTGTTAAGTTCTTTTGAGTTATAGTATTTATAGGTTCAAAATATGTTTACTGAATTTATGACTGGAGCACCCAATGTATTAGTTAGAGAGGTGTGTTGAAATCACCCAGAATTATTGTACTTGATTCTATCCAAGGTTTTTATTTGAGTAATGTTAATGCAATTTGTGCACTAATGTCATAAATATTTATCATTGATATATCTTCTTGTTGGATTGTTCCATTTCTCAGTATGAAATGACATTCTTTGTCTCCTCTGATTAAATTTGGTTCAAATTCAGCTTTGTTGAATGTGAGGTTAACTATTCCTACCTGCTTTGTGGTTCCATTTGCATGGTATATCAATTTCCATCCTTTCACTTTCAGCCTGTGAGTTGAGTCTCTTGCAAACAACACATAGTTGGGTCTTGTTTTGTAATTCATTCTGTCACCCTTTGTCTTTTAGTGGAGAGGTGAGACCATTTATATCAATGTTATTATATAGAGATATTTATTTATTCCAGCCATTTCTTTGTGTTTCTAATGTTTAATGTAGTTGTGTTTCTAATTTGCTTAGATTAGATACTTTTCAAATAACAGATTTTCATTAATAAGCTGTGGAATTTGTTTATTATTTCTTCTGTTGAATTATTTATTAGTTTTTTTTAGTGCTTAGTATTTATAAATTCTTTTAGTTTCTTCTTATCTTGGAAATTTTTTGTTTCTTCTTCAATTCTAAGAGATAGGTCTTCTGTATATAGAAATCTTGGTTGACAGTTATTATCTTTCAGAACTTGGAACACCAGTTCTCTTGACCTTTAGTGTTTGTGCTAAGAATATAAAGGTAATTCCAATTGGATTGCCTCTAAATGTGACCTGATGTTTCTCTCTTGAAGCTTTAAAATTTTATCCTTGTTTTGTATGTTCAACATTATAACTATAATGTGCTGTGGAGAGCCCCCCTTTTTATCTTGTCTCTTTGGAGTCATCTCCTTATTGAATTTCTCATTAATATTCTGTACAGACTTTCTTATTTATTTCAGTTATTTTTCTGCATAGTTTGTAAATTCATTGATATGTTTATAATCATTCTTTTGAATTTTTTCCTGACATTTCATCCACTTTAATATCTTTGTAGTCAGTTGCTGGAGAGTCATGAACTTTAGGATGCACCATGTTATCTTGTCTTTGCATATTTCTTGTGTTTCTATTAAGCTTTATGCATCTGTTTAGATGGATTTCTTTTCTACTCTTCTGTCTGGCTTTTCTTTGGGGCACAACCATCTTTTGTTAAAGTGTCCTAGAATGATCTAAGTTGAGATCCCTAACGGTGTGTTAATTCACTGTTTTGTTATAGAAGTGAATGTCCTTGAGTGGGGCCTAAGGGTCCTCCTTCACCCTTCCTAATTGGCATCTGGTTATTATTTTGGTGTTTTTGTCTCTTCTATTCTTTGTATTAAAGTATTGCTGAAGTTTGTGTATAGTTAATTTGTTTATAGATCTAGAAAGCTGTCTCTCAACTGGATTCAGCTCAGCAGGAGAGTTTCTGCCCTGTGAACTTGTAGATTTACTGTAGATTCCCAGCATCTCACAAAATGGGGAAAATAAATAATAGCAACAACTGAAGCAAGCAATATGCATCATTAAAATGAATACCCAGTGCATCCTATGAAATCTGCAACACTAAACCAGGATGGGTGGTGCCGGCAATTGCCAACAGTAAGAACAGTAATAACCATGAACAAGATCTGGCCGGTGCTGATAACTGCTACAACATTAATGGTGGGGGAAGGAATTATATAAACCAAATAGCTTTAAAATATGGTTAATACATTTTATTAAGATAAAAGAAAATGTGATAAGTAAAAGAAAGCACTGAGTGCTCAAAATGTGAACAGAGAGAAAGCTGAAGAGATGGAGCAGGAAATTGTAAAGATGGAGGAGAAAATGAAGAAAATAAAGCAAAAGTGCAGAGAAAGAAGAAAATTTGGCTGTTAGTGGAAGAAGGGAGAGAAGGAGAGATAAGCAAACAAAAACAAAATAAAACAAAACCAAAATAAATTTTAAAAGAAAAAATATGTATATATGTATATCCATGAAACCTATCAACCAATATTCACACTCAGAACACCAAAATAAATAATAAATATGAATAAATTAAAAAAGAATCTTAATGAAAAATAAAAACTGTCTCCACTGAAGTGGTCCAAACCATCAACAAGGATGAGTGGTCACTGTCTCTTCATGACAGTCCTTTCTGTTCCTTTTTGTGCTGTGGAGAGAGAGAGAGAGCGAACAAGCACAAGAAGCGAGAGCTTGGGATTATTATCCCCCTCCTCTCTTTGTATTATTCCACGAGTTCTCAGTTGGAGTGACCTAAAACTGAAGCTGATTGAAAGAACTCTCAGTTTCTCTTCTCCTCAGTACAAAGTAGGACAGAGGGGAAATACTGTGGATTGTAGTTTTGTTGCGATAGACCAGATCAACACACTTCCAGGGGTGGCTGCTATAGAGTTCTATGAGGGAAGTTGCAGCAGCTAACTCTCAGGTCCAATCAGGCCTTGGGACTTTGTTTGGTCTTATCTGCTTTGGAGAGATCAGATCATCACACCGGTAGGGCCAGGCAGATGCTGATCTCTGCTGGGAATCTAGATCTTAGGACCTCCCATGAATTTTACTTGTAGAGCAGGCTAACAAACCCTCCACAAGTCTCACACTTGACTGCCCAGTAACAGTGCTTTTCCAGGCTTAGTTGCTGAGTGTACTCATGCTCACTTGTTCAGTTTCCTAACTCTCTTTGGTGGTCATGTGAGCCACAAGACTGTAAGGGAAAGTGAGTTGTACTCCCCTTTCTTTCTTACTTGAATCCCCCTGGGCACAACCCTCTCCATGGCCTTTGGACTCATGTTCTGCTAGGTACATTCTAGGCCACATGGTAGGCAGTTTTCAGGACAGTAAGGTAATAATTGCGATGAGTTCCTAAGTATTTGCAGCAGCAAGCTGCCATGTGCCCTCCTTACAGTGGTGCTGCCTGAGCTCTCTGCTTGCCAATTGAGAAATGGCACTGTTCAAATGCCAGTTCACTGGGCAACCTCTAAATTATCTATGTTCAGGCTGCTTTTCCAAACTACAGAGTTTTCTATGTCACATTTGTTCACTGGGTTTCTCTCTGTGTTATCCTCCCCTCTGCAGATAAGAAGAAGTGCTGCTTCTGCCACAACCAGCTTGTCTCCAATGTACTCTTTCTTTTTCTTTGTTCAATGCAACCAAATTTCTGAGTGTCTTAAGAGACTCTGACTGTCTGATACTGAATTTCAATGAATTCCCTCTTTCTCCCACCTTGCTGAGAAGCAGTACTCCTGCTGCTTGAATTCCAAACCACTGAGCAACTGGGAACACAGCCTTCCTCTAATGTGCTGTCCTGCATCCTGCAGGTTGATTTTCTTTCCTGCTATTTTTCAGAATCTGTTTATCTCTTCTAAAAATCCATTGGTAGCATATTCAGGGGTTTCTAAATATAGAATCATGTAATCTGCAAATGGTGATTATTTAATTTCTCCCTTTTCTATTTATGTCAGCTTTATTTCTTATTCTTGCCTAATTGCTCTGGTTACAATTCCAAGTAGTATATTGAATAAGAGTGGTGAGAATGAGCATCCTGTTTTCCTTCTGATTTAAGAGAAATTCTTTCATTTTTTTCCCTTATTCAATATGTTGTTGGTCTTGGGTCACATATAACTTTATTTGTATATAGTGTGTTGAAGTTTGATTCTTCTTTATCTAGTTCATTCAGAGCTTTTATCATGAAGAAATGTTGAATTTTATCAGATTATTTTTTTCTTCTATTGAGATGATTATGTGATTTTATTCTTTGATTCTATTTATCTGCTCTGTTAAATTTATTCATTCACGTATGTTGAAACATCCTTGCATCCCTTGAAAGAAAAAACAATTTAACCATGGTTTATGATCTTTCAATGTTGTTGCATTTGATTTGCAATTATTTTATTGAAGTTTTTGCCTCTGTATTTGTCAAGAATATTAATCTATTGTCCTTTTTCTTTCTCTCTCTCTTCCCCTTTATTTCCTTCTTTCTTTCTTTTTCTTTCTTCTTTCTTTCTTTCTTTCTTTCTTTCTTTCTTTCTCTCTTTCTCTCTTTCTCTTTCTTTCTTTCTTTCTTTCTTTCTTTCTTTCTTTCTTTCTTTCTTTCTTTCTTTCTTTCTTTCTTTCTTTCTTTCTTTCTTTCTATCTTTTTTTCTCCATGCTCCTGTCAAGCTTGGCTAGCAGGGTAAAAATGGTTTGTGGAATGTGTGGAAGGGTTCCTTCCCTTTCTAGTTCATGGAATATTTTGAGGAGAATTGTTCTTAGTTAAATTTTAAAATTCTGTTAAAATTCAGAAGTGAATTCTTCTAGTTCTGGACTTTCTCTGTGGGGAAACTTTTTATTTTAGTTCAATGTCATTTCTTACTGTTGATCTATTTATGTTCTAAATTTTTTATATATCCTGTTGATTCAATTTTGGTATATCATCTCTATCTAGAAATGTGTCCAGGTCTTATACACCTTCTATTTATTGACACATGATTTTTCAAAGAAATCCCTAAAAATCTTCTGAATTTCAGTAGCATCTGTTGTAATATCTCCTGTTTTGCCTCAAATTTGATTTATTTGGATTTTCCTTTTAATCAGTTTAGCTAAGGGTTTGTCAATTTGTTTATGGTTTCAAAGTACCAACTAATCATTTCATTAATCTTTTATATTGCACTTTTAGTCTCTATTTCATTTATTTCTGCTCTGACCATTATTTTCCCCCCGCCTTTTACTGATTTCTCATTTGGTTTGTTCTTTTTTCCTAAGACTTTGAGATTCATCATTAGATCATTTACTTGAGATTTCTATGAACATTTTAAGTAGGTACTCATAGCTATAAACTTTCCCATTAGTGTTGCTTCAATATATATCATAAGTTCTGGAATTTTGTTTCCATTTTTATTTGCTTCTAGGAATTTAAAAATCACCACCATGATATCTTCTGTGACCAAATGCTAAGTCAAATAGGTATTGTTTAATACCCATGTGTTTGTATAATTTCTGTATTTTCTCTTGTCGATTTGTAGTTTTATTTTATTACGGTCTGTTAAAATACAAGAAATTATTTCAAAAAAATTTTACATTTGTCAAGACTTGTTTTATAGCCAAAATATGATTTATTTTGAAAAAATTTTATGTATTAATTAAAAGTTATTAAATGAAATATTCTGTAGATGTCTGTTAAATGCTTTTGATCTGTAATGTAATTTAACTGCTACTTATTGATTTTGGGGGTAGGTTTCCTGGTGATCTATCTGTTGATAGGAGAGAGTACTGAAATCTGCATTAGTATTATTTGTGGTCTACTTATTTATGGTCTCTAATGTTGTTTTATAAAATTGCGTGCTCCAGCATTTAGTGCTTTTATATTTACAATCATTATTTATTCTTAATGGATTGTTCCCTTTATCAATATATATTGACCTCTTTTGTCTTTGTGCACCAATTTTGACTGGAAGCCTGTGTTTTTAGATATGAGTATAGCTATCCCTACCTGCTTTCAGATTCCATTTGCTTTAGATAGTATATTCCTTTAACTTTGAGTCTGTATATGTCTTTGTCAGAGAGGGAAATTTCTTGTAAGTAGAGAACTGTTGGTCTTGGTTTTTAATCCAATCAGTCAGCCTGTATTTTTAAATTGGAGAATTAAGACTATTTACATTCTGGATATTTGTTGAGGTGTTTACTCATTCCTTTAATTTCATTGTTTTTCATCTGATTTTTTTGAATAATCTGTTCTCTTCTTTCTTCCTTATTCATCTGGTTTACTGAATTAATAATGTTTTATTTTTTCCTAATTCTCATTCACTTGTATTATATTCTAGTGAGATTTGTTCTTTCCAGTGTTCTCATGATTATCTTTATTTTGCTTCCTTTTCTGCATGAGGATCACTTTAAGTATCTTGTCTAATGCTGGTTTAGTGGTCATGGGTTCATTTAGTTTATGCCTATTTTGGAAGTTTTTTATGCTCTTATTCAATTCTGAAGGATAATTTTACTACATATTGTAGTCTAGGTTGGAAACTATTTTCTTTCAGGTTTCAGGTTTTGAAGTATATATCATTCCATGTTCTCTTGGAGTTTCTGTTAAGAAGTTTTGTTTTGCTTTTGTTTTTCTTAGATTTTCTGTTAGATTTGTCTTTCTATGTGACTTGGTGCTTGTCCCTTGCAACTTTTAATATTCTTTCTTTGGTGTGTGCTTTTAGTGGTTTAATATGCTGTGGAGAGTTTCTTCACTTGTCATGTCTATTTATTTGGGGTTCTAATGCTCCCATTTCTTTCCAATATTTGGAAAATGTTCTGCAACTATATCACAGTACATATTTTCTATCCTTTTAACCTATAGTCCTTCTCCAACATCTATTCTGTTTGTACATATGTTTGGTCTTTTAGTGGTGTGCCATAGATCTTTTAAGTTCTGCTCCTATTTTCTTATTTTTTACCCCTGTCTTCAATTCCTGATATTCTTTCTTCTGCTTGATTTCCTCTACTGGTGAAGTTTTTAGCTGAACCTTTTATTTGACTCTTATTGATCTTTTCATTTCTAAGATTTCTGTTTGGTTCTTTATTGGAATCTCTGTTTAATTATTGAATCACTTCTTCATATCCTGCAGTGTCTTCCTAATCCAGTCAGCTATTTATTTGTATCCTGTTTGAATTCATTGATCAATTCTTACATCATTCTTTTGAATTCTTTCTGTCATATTTCACCCACTTTTATGCCTTTTGAACCATTTACTATAAACTTATGAAATTTTGGAGGAGTTATGTTTGCCTCCCCCAGGTAAGGAGCCATTGTTTAAGTTGCAAATTGCTTTGTAATTTTATCTGAGTTGACTTTTTGTTCCTCTGTGCTGCTCAGGCTTCCTGTTACTCCTTTGTTGGTTTCAAGATTTCTTCCTCTCTTTCTTTCTGTGGATAGAGTTTACCCTTAGCCGCCCTGACCCTTCTCACTCACAAGGCTGTGTGAAGGGTGCTTCTATTCTGTCATTTTCTTGGCCTACTTTTATTATTTATATCTTCTAGCATAGATTTTAAGACCAAAACTTTGAAAGTTTGAGACAGTCATCCATATCTTGCATCCCCACATGGATTTGCTGCCTTGAGGTTATGATCTGTTGCACAAGGTAAGATAGACAGGCTCTGCTTCTGTGATGTATGCACACCACTTCTGGTTGGTTCCAGTGATTCTCGAATCTTCAAATACCTTAGAACTAGAGCAACTGAATTATCAATGCAATTTTTTAAATTTCACCTTGGTTTGAATTTTAATTTCACATTGACAGCCAATTTTATTTAATTAAAAATATGTTCTTATTTTATATATTTAAAAAGTCACTAGTTCTGTTCTAAAGAACAAATTAAAATGTTAATAAATGAAAAAAATTTGATTCTGGGAAAAACTAAAAAATGTATTTTTGTTATTTTTAATTGCATACAGTAATTTCTATAGTAAAAAAGACTGGATTGTAAATTGTGGCCTCTTTTTATACCTGATTGAACCCAGGGGGCACTTAACCACATCCCCAGCCCTCTTTTGTATTTTATTTAGAGACAGGGTATTGTTAAGTTGCTTAGGGCCTTGCTAAATTACTGAGGATGACTTGGAACTTGTAATCCTCCTATCTCAGGCTTCCGAGCCACCAGGATTACAGGTGTGTGCCACCATGCCTGGCATAATTTGTGGTCTTTGAGGGACTTATTTAAAGAGGGTGGTAAGAATATTTCCATTACTTACTTTTAAGTTGATTCTATGAAATTGGTTATTCTGTCTTCTTAAAAAGATTGATTACTCAGAAATTTATTTTTTATATCTTAAGTGATCTTACTAAGTGAAATGTAGCAAAATCATATTTTCAGGATAAAAATAAACTTGCAAATACCCTTCATCTTATAAATGGTTACAAATCTGACCTTACAAATGGCAAAAGAAAAATGAAAATTAAATGTATGAAGTCTAATAGCATGAATCTACAACTATATAGCCACTCTGCTATGTCATGGTATCACAATCAAGCCTTTGCCTTTTTTTAACTTCATTTTCTTTCTTTCTTTATTTTTAATGTGGTGCTGAGGATTGAATCTAGTGCCTCACACATGCAAGGCAAGTGCTCTACCACTGAGCCACAAACCCAGCCCTATCCTTTGCTTTTGATTGGCATTTCAGTCACAATTACTAAAATACACTAATCCCAACAAATTTTGTCAGTAACATAATCATTCAGTAAATATCAGTGATGTATACTGGATTACTAACCTCAATTTACTTCTCTCTGAGTGCCTGCATGTGCTTTGTCTTAGAGTTTTTCTCTTCTTTCTTTCTCTTTCTTTTCTTTTCTTTCTTTCTTTCTTTCTTTCTTTCTTTCTTTCTTTCTTTCTTTCTTTCTTTCTTCTTTCTTTCTATTTCTTCCTTTCCTCCTTGTTGGATTTTGGGCTCAGCAATATGATTTTCTTTGGCCAATGGGCCATTAGAATTGAATAGCTAACACTGCAGTGGTACATTGGTTACAACTGATGAACCTACACTGACATACCATTATCATCAAAGTCCATATTTTTCATTAGGACTCATACTAGGTGTTGAACAGTCTGTAGGTTCAGACAAACTATTTACAGGTGTTTGCTACTATGGAATCATACAGGATAGCTTCACTGCCCTGAAAATCTTCTGTGCTCTGCCTGCCCATCTCTTCCTTCTCACCTACACTCAGCAACCAGTGTTCTTTTTGCTCTCTCCATAGTTCCAGCTTTCTGAGAATGCCACGTAATTGGAATCCTGCAGTATGTAGCCTTTTCAGATTGTCTTCTTTCATATAGAAATATGCATTAATTTTCCCCATGTCTTTTCATGGTTGAGAACTTATTGTTTTTAGTGCTAAATAACATTCCATGCTCTGATATGCCTCAGTTTATTCACCTGTGGATGGACACTTTGGATGTGGGAATGCATTTTAAATTCATTAGCATAAATATCGAGATATACAATTGCTGGGTTGTATGATCTGAACATGCCTAATTTGTAAAAAAATTGTCAAACTCACTTCCAATCTTTTCTGTTTCAGTTAAGAATATTTTAAATTTTTTCCTTAAGAATTCTTCTTTTAGCCATCTGCTGTTTAATCCATGTATTTGTGGATTGTCCTTCTATCCTTGTTATTGATATCCATTATGATCTGAGAACTGATATTTTATGATTTTTATTCTTTTAATTTGTTAAGGTGTATTTGTGTGTGTGTGTGTGTGTGTGTGTGTATGTATGTGTGTGTGTGTGCGTGCACCTGAATAGAATGTGTATTCAGCTATTGTTGGATCCCATCTACAGTTGTCAATTGTGTATTATCAATTGACAGTGTTGTTGTGTCCAACTATGTCTTACTGATTTTTTGCCTAGTAGATCCGTTTATTTCTAATAGAAGGTTACATACTTCTTCTATCAAATGGTGAATTCATCTAAAAAATTGATGCAGTAATTATTTGAATGCAAGTTCCTCATTTCCATTCCTTCAACATTGCCTTAAGAAAACGCTGGGCTGACCTATGGAGGATCAGAAATGTGTGGAACAGTCTACCCACTGGTAAATATGCAAGCCAATCAGACTACAGATGTGTGAGTGAGCCAAGCCAGGGTCAGTATGGATCAGCGGGACACCAGCCAAGCCCTGGATGGAAGAGTGAGCTTCTAACTAAGATCAGCAGGGCTACCTAGTGATCACTTCAGATGTAGAAGCAATACATGCTTGCTGTATGTTACTGAGGGCTCTTTTTTTGCTTGTTGTTTAGCATTATTATGGTGATAGGTGACTAACATACTCACTAAATGAGCAGATTTTAAAAAATTCTTGTTTCACATTTACATATATTGGGTTTCTAACTAGAATAGAGGGAATTAGAGGTCAAGAAATCTGCTTCTTCGTATTTTACATCTCATTATACTTAATCATCCTTTATCCATGCTTTGGTGAATTTTCAACAAATCCATCAAAGTTTCACATTTGTTGACTTTTAATTGTCTTAATTGTAACAATTTCTGAAAGATTCTCTTTGGAGCTGCTAATCCTTCTCCTTCATCATTGTACTGTTTTGAATAAACCCTTTTAAATTAAAAATGAAATAGTGTCATTTTATATTTTAGTCTTATAATTCAACAGAAATTAACTAATTGCTTTCAAATAATTCAAGTAAGCTCCTTTATAACTGAACCTAGATGGATAGGTAGGAAAAATGTCACACACTCACAAATATATTCTATCACCAATCTTTCTATCATCCTATGATTGCATACACATACATGGATTTATAGATAGATAAATAAAATGTTAAACTGAATATATACATTGGCTTTGAAAATATTTGACACATATCTTTTAAACTATTTTATATGAATCCTTCAACCAAAGGAGAAAATTGACATTTGCTGAGGGAATCTAAACTTTCATTTTCCTTTTTCCCCTTTAATTCCAGTATGCAATCTCAACATTGCATTAACATAGATTTTTGCATTTAATATGCAATAAAGTGAGTTGGTAAGCATTAAATTGTAACAGTGATAAGCTTTTAATGTAGTTAAATATGGCAAAACAAATCAGTACTTGGTTCTTAATTGATTTTTATTCTATTGTGCATACAATCTCATTGGATTATGTGTTCATTAAGGAAAAGAAAGCAAAATCAAAACAAGCAAACCAGCCCTCCAGCATTTTCAGTCCTCATATCTATCCACATGCACCCTCCAGTGTGAATATTAAAGGGAATTAATTTTCTGACATTGACACTAATATGTGTCATTTCCTTAAGAAGCTGTTTAGTTATTGAAATGTAGAAATAGTTTGAAAAAATTCTAACGAGTTACAAAAGGAACAGTCCCAGCATTTTCAAAATTATGCGTCAAAGGGAGGTTGCTCAGGATGCTAAGTTGACATCGAAACACATTTGGTAACGGTTCAAATATTGAATGGTTTGATGTACAACTCCATGTATATCTTCTCCTGTGTATATTGTAAACTAAAAAAACAAGTGTAAGCATCAAGCAAAAGTGGAAATATTAAGATCAAAATATAAAATTCAAAATAATGTCATGACTGTTGACTCTGGGGATTTGGAGAGGACCAATTTTCATTTTAAATACAAAGATTTTTTTTTTTCTGGAAAACAAATAATGACATGAACCAGTGATATCTGATGACTCAGTGACTCTTAAAGGTACATAAGATGGCATTTCACTGGAGCAAAAATAGAATTATAAAGAAAAATAAAGATTTACCCTAAACATTTAATAATCTGTGGCATTTATGCTAGAATATCAATGAGTTGATAGCTGTTAAGTCAGTTTTCCCAGACGAGAGCCTGAACTGGGGGTTCCTGTGCAAATGGTTTTGCTTTATAAGAAGTGTCCACTGCAAGGCCACTGGAAGGCTGTGACAGAAGCCAAAAGCTGCAGGTGAGAAGGCTAAGAAAGCCTGTGATTTTAGCAGAAGTCCAGACTCCACCGGATCCCATGTGGAGCTCCAGAGTGTGCTGGACCTCAGAGTATCCCAGAGGCAACGTGGTTCCATGTCCCTGTGCCTGTCAATTATTAGCTGAGGACCACGGTCACCCCCACCCTCCCACTCTCCATTTGGGGTGACCATCCATGTTCCCACACAGAGAATAGTCTCTGAGACTTGTCCCCTTGGCCCAGGAAGATGATCTGGATCAGGAAGCTAAAACTCCCTGCACTGGGGGAGGGTGCACTGGCAGGTCAGGAGCTCTGGGAAGGGCATGAACATTGTCTAAATGTGGGCAAATAAATTGCTTTTTACATTTCCAATGCTTTTTTATGTCTCGTATTAATTACTGCTTGAAATGTCCTATTGGTGCTATTCTTGTTTTAGGCTGGTTCTAATCTCTTTTAAAAGCTGTGTCCCTCTTAAGAAAAGTCTAGCATGTTTTTGAATGTTCAATGCAGCCTAATATCTGCTTGTTGATTCATTAGATCATAATCTAATGCAAAGTAAATTTAAGCTTTATCAATGAATTTATTAATTAGCCAAAGACTGATGGTGAGAGCATCCTCAGTCATTTCTAAGAAAGTATTGTTCTTGATCTAGTTTTGTCTATGAAGCTAGAGTTTCCTGTAAGTAAGATGCTTGGAGTAAACGGGGAGATGATCTTTTCACAGAGGATGCACAATAGGCTATATCTGCAAGGAATAGTCTTGCATATCATGTGACCTTTTTATCTTTATGTAGCAAATCAATCACTTAAAAACTACTATGGAGATAGTCACATTGCATTGTTATGGAAACAAACATCCTTATTTTTTTGAAGCTTTTTTTTCTTTCCCTTTACATTTACATATCTGGAAAATTTAGAAAAACAAAACAAAACAATCTACTCTTTAAGTGATCAGAGATAATCAGTAAAAATGGCCGTTATTTGGACAGGTTTATTGGTTAATTTCCTTTCTCTGTAGGTCTTTGGAAATCCTGAAAATATCAAGGTGGGATTAAATCCTCTGTTTAATTAAAGGATGACATGAAGTCACACATTGGACTGACGACTTCCAAATTCAATGTCGAAACTGGGAGTCAGTCCCAGCAAGCCTTTTCCTGAGAAAGGTGTAGAATACAGTTATGCATGCATTTGGCACCCATATGAAGTCAGGCTTTCTTCATCCCTTCCTTCTTTTTTCTTCTTATGAAAACGAACCTTAATTAGAAAGAAGGAAAATAATAAATTTCAATGGAATATTATAAGAGCTCCTGATGAATTTACTATAATATTTTATGGTTAAAAATATGATAATATTACAGGCAAATATCTCCAGACTATTGTACACCATGGTAATCCACACTTTCCTCACTGGATTTTACTATGATTTTTTCAAGGCATTGCTATGCTGTTGCTGGTGAAGCAGGTTGGTGCTGGGGGCCTCGGTGCCCACTGTGGGATGGTGAGAGGGGCTTGCTCCCCTGCCTGGTGGGTGAGAGGAGGGGTGGAGAGGCCTCACTGAGGCTGCTGGGATGGGGGTAGGTTTCTGGGCACTTTCACCTGTTTCTCTTTCCTGTGGCTAGGAATCTTATCGCTCTTGGGGCTCATGCAGGGTCACTATTACAGCAAGAATGTATCTTACCGCCCAGCAACCATTAGGAATCTGAAACCCAAGTTCTGCTACATTTATTTTGCCCATTGTGCTTTTATCCTGACCTCCAGGTATGTAAGGAGACTGTCCCATCACATTTCACTTGTGGTGAAAAGGGTTTTGCCTCAGAAATGACCAAAAGGAGATAAATACCAGCACTGGTCACGAGCAATTCACCTGTAAGGCTTTCACCATCTGGAGCCTAAGATCAACTTTGTGAGCAAGTAATAAGAAAATACATCAAGTTTCTGCGATGCAACGTAGATTTCATTTTGTAAGCACATGTTTTATCTTAAAAGCAAACTTATTTTTAATTTTTTTTCTTTTTTTAAATTTAATTTTTTTCTAATTAGTTATACATGACAGTGAAATGCATTTTGACACATCATACATAAATGGAGTATGATTTCTCATTCTTCTGGTTGTACATGATGTAGAGTTACACGGGTCATATAATCATACATGCACAGAGGGTAATAATGTCTGGCTCATTCTGTAATCATTCACACATCCATACTCCCTTCCCTTCCTTCACTCCCCTCTGTCTAATCCAAAGTATCCCTATAACGCCCCCCCCCATTGTGAATTAGCATCCACATATCAGAGAAAACATTTGGCCTTTGGTTCTTTGGGGTTGGCTTATTTCACTTAGCATGATATTCTCCAGTTCCATCCATTTACCAGCAAATGCCAACATTTCATTCTTCTTTAAGGCTGAGTAATATTCTATTGTGTGTGTATACCACAATTTCTTTATCCAATTCATCTATTGAAGGGCACCTAGGTTGGTTCCATAGTTCAGTTACTGTGAATTGAGCTGCTATAAACATCGATGTGGCTGTGTCACTGTAGTACGCTTTTAATTTTTGTAAAAAAAAAAATACTTTTTTTTCCTAGTTTTTATCTCTTTGTCTGAAAATTTGTTCTCTAGGGATAAACATGAAAATGAACTTGAGGTGAAATTCAAATCAAAATCTTTGCCAATACAGCAAGCTATTTGTGCTCTGCTACCAGGGAGTTCCTTGTTATATATTGTCAACTTAATAACCAGTAGACTGTTCGTAACCTGGTCTTTTGTTTCTTTGTCCCCATTTTAATCTCTAACATGGTGGTAGGTATGTTCACACCAGCTTTTGGTTGAACTGACTTGATTTTGAGAGAGGTTGGGATGTTGGGATAAGTTAGTTACTGGGTTGTGCGCAAGGTGGGAGCCTAAAGTGTCAGAAGGGCACACTTCTGCTAGGGTTGATAGAAAACTTGCTTGGATTCCAAGGTGCTGTCCCCTGTGGTGGCTACTGGTGGTGATCTGAGACTGTAGCATTTCACAAAAGTGATTTTTTTCCCCTGAATTATCAATTCATATTAGCAAAGGTATGTTGTCTCTCAGCCTTAAAACTAGATTATTAATGTATAAATGGAACTGATAGATAACCACCAGCTCAGAAACTTTAAATGGCATTGAATTAAAATACTTCAAAGACTATTTTGAAGCTCTGTGGATTGTAGTTAACTGTTGTTTCCCAAAAGAAAGCTTTGTTACAATTGCAGAGGAGACTGAGTGGTGGTGTGAAAATTACCAAACAAATTAGAAGACATGATTCATGAATTTCATTTTGTCCTTTTGAAGTTAGCACATCAGTTTTTTGATCAATTTCTGACATTTTTGTACTTCAACACTTTTCTGGTAGCAAGGGAACGAAAGAATAGCTAAATCCCCAGATGTCAGCTCTTAGACAAAACAGATCTGAATACATCTTTTTCTACAGCCATGTCCCGCCTCTTACTTCAGAGGAGTGAGAGTCTACTCTAATCTCTAGGAATTCTGCTAATCAGTACCCCAAAGACACAGGCTTATATTAATGTGAGCTGTTGGCCTACCAATAGTTTCTAAAATAATATTTGCTTTATTGGAATTAAGTTGATCTTCAACATTTTAACATTCTCACGTAATAGGTTTTTAATGACTTCAGCTATCACAGTAACGACCCATTTGAATGAAGAACTTTAAATGATACCTAACCTTTTGATTTAAAAAGCATTTGTTATTCTGATTATGTTGAGTAGTGACCTCAGAATTTGTCTTAGAAATTATGAGTCTATCATTGTGTGATCAGGTCAGTGTCAAATTGGCCCAGATTGCCTCCAGTTGGCTGGGATGGAGCTGGGAAGGAACTGAATCAAGTAACGAGTCACGTTCTGGCTTTGAGTGTATCAGTCTCTCCATGCTGTGGCCCCATGTGTAAGGCTGTTTTATTCTTGCCTGGGTCCACTGGCCCCTCTGTGGGGCTGTGCAGTAGGTGACCCATTCATCTATTCACAAACTCCAGGGTTTTGTTCCTTGAGATGTGTTTTTATGTCTCAATTTTGAGAGTATGCACATTTATTTACCTTGGTTTTCTTTTTAACTTTCAATTTATAAATAGAGACTCTCAAGAAGTGCCAAAAAAGTACAGGGTAGTCCCATGAACCTTTCACCCAATATTCTCCAATGATAACATCTTGTGCAACAACAGCAAAACTCATCAGACAGCACTGGTTCAATTCACACGGTTAGTTCAGATTTCACCAGGTTGACTGACAGGACCTCGTTCTGTGGCCAGCAGGACAGTCAGGGTTCAGAGCTGTTCCACCACCAGAAGGCTGTCCCATGCTGCTGTACAGGCTCACCATCCCCTTCCTCCCTGCCCCTAATGCTGGACAACTGCTATTCCACTCTACATTTTCATTTTCATGCTATTGTGAGAATGATATAAATGGAATCATACAGTGCAGAATGGGGAGGTTGGCTTCTTCATTCCTAATTTCCTTGGGGACAATCCCAGTGTTGTTGTGCATTTTCTGTTGTGAAGTAGCAGCCCACAGTATGGATGGTGTGGATGACTACAGTGTGTTTAGCCATTAAAGCATATTTGGTTTGTTTCTTAGTAGCTTTCTTACTATTTGTGTGGACATAAATTTCTATGGCATAAATGCTCAAAAAGGCAATTGGGTGGTATACAGGAATGCACAATTAGCTTCTGGAAGCTTCCATACTCTTTTTCAGAGTGACTAAGCAACTTTTCCTCTGCATTAGCACTAGGGGAACGCTGCAGCTTCTCCACACAATCCTCTGCCTTTGGTGTTGCCATAATCTTTTAGTTTAGCCATCTAAACGCCATGTGGTGGTAACTCATGACAGCTCAAGTCTGTACTTCCATGATGGCTCATGGCGTTGAACGTCTTTTCATGTGCTTGTCTGACATCGGTGTATACTCTTGGGTGAAATGATTCTTCTTGCTTTTTTTCCTATTCTCTACTTGATATTTTTAAATGTTGGGTTTTAAAACTTCTTTATTCAGCTGGGGTTGGGACTCAGTGGTAGAGTGCTTGCCAAGCATGTGTGAGGCACTGGGTTTGATTTTCAGCACCACATATAAATGAGTAAAATAAAGGTCCACTGACAACTAAAAGTTCTTTATATATTCTAGATACAAGTCTTTTGTCAAATAGATTTGCAACCAGTTTGTAGCTTCTCTGTCCTCTCAACGGGGTCTTTGGCAGAGACTGTTTTCAATTTGATGAAGTCTAGTTAATCAATATTTTCCTTTTATGAGTACACTTTTAATGCCAAGTCTAAGTAGCTTGCCATGCTTGATTTTGCAAGATATTCTCCTTTGCTGTCTTCTAAAAGTTTTATAGTTCTATATTTTATCTACACGCTCATGATTCATTATGTGTTTATTTTCGTATAAGGAATGAGGTTTAGATCAAGCTTATTTTATTTTTTTTGTCTATGAATATCTAATTTCTCCAGTACTCTTTGCTGGAAAGACTCTCTTCCTCCCTTGATTTGGGTTGCAGTAGTTTTGTAAAAAGTCACTCGGGCACGCATGTGTGACACTGTTCCTGGGTTTTCCATTCTATTCCATTGAACTATTCCCCTATAAATATCACAGGCGTGAGTAATGTAGCTCTGTCGTCAGTTTTTTGTTGGGTAGAGGGGTCCTTTCTACTTTATGGCTCTTTTCAAAACATGTCTTAGCTCTTAGAGATCCTTTACCTTCTTATGTGTTTTAGAAAAAGATTTTCTAACTCTACAGAAATCTTCACCATGATTCAACAGAAATCGCATTAAACGTGTACATCAATTTGAGAACAATTAAGAGCTTCCTTTGTGGTATCTCCCTGTGTTCTGCATCCATTTGTCAGCATTTTGCATTCATCATACAGATTCTCTACATTTTTGTTTGTCTAATACCTAAGTACTTCGTTTTCTTTGGAGTGAATATAAATATTTACTGTCAGTATAGAGAAATGGGATGAATATTTTGTATTAATCTTGTCTCCTGCAACCTTGCCAAATAAATTTTATAGTTATAGAATTTTTTTTGGTAGATTCTTTGTGTTTGCTACACAGAATCTTGTCTTCTTAAACAGAATAGACTTAGTTTTGGAGCTAATATATTTAATGCTCTTTACATTTATGGAAAATATATGGGTTTTTAGAGGGGGTGGAGTAATGTGATTGAACTCAGGGGCACTTGACCACTGAACCACATCCCCAGTCCTATTTTTGTATTTTATTTAGAGATAGGTGCTCACTGAGTTGCTTAGCTTCACTGTTGCTGAGGCTGGCCTTGAACTAGCAATCCTTCTGCCTCAGCCTCCTCAGTCACTGGGAGTACTTGTTCTTTTTGAAGTTATACTTACATATATGCTGTTTTCTATAACTTTGCACTGTGATTTACAAGTCTTTGGTCAGTGGTTCTCAAAGTGAGGTTGGGCACTTTCCAGAGTCCTTGGGATGATTTCAGGGGATCCATAGTATCAAAATTCTGTCTGGTACAGTGGAGTAAACCTGCAATTCCAGGAACTTGGGAGGCTGAGATAGGAGAATTGCAAGTTTGAGGCAATTCAGCCTCAGCAACTTAGGAAGGTCCTTAAGAAGACCCTATTTCAAATAAAATACTCCCAAATGGGCTATATTACTATATTAAAAACTATGCTACTCTTGACCATTTTTACTTTTACTCTTATTTTTTCATAAGCATATAATGAAATTTTACAGAAGCTAGGTAACATATGATATAGTAACAGATTTAGGCATTTCTGGATTTAGGAATTTTGAATAATCTTCTATTATGTCACATACTGAAAAGATTTGCAAAAATAAAAAAAATAATACCACTCAACAACTCTTTATTTTGGAGAATATTATTTTATATGGAAATGATTATTTGTGTTAATACTGGATTTGCTATTTTTTAAATAAATAAATTAATTAATATTTTAAAGCTTCCTCAGAAATTAAAACAGTATTTAGTATGTTAAAGATTGATAACAACCAACACACAAAAAAAATGCCTTTTGGTGTCCTTAAAAATTCTTGGGAGTGTAAAGGGGTCCTGAGATGAAGAAGTTTGATAATCTCTAGTTTAGGTCCATTCTACTAGAATGAATTCCCTTGGTTTCCAACCATTTATCATCTAGCACATTGCCTTGAATAGTTCTGGTTGAGTTTTAGGAAAGAATCTTTTATTCTGGATGGCTTGTTTATTGCAGAAGAGGAAGTTTTTTGTTATCTTTACAGTTTCTTTAAATGAGCCCTCATGAGAAAGCCTAATATTTCAAAGTAAGAACAGCAGCAAAGATGGGACTTGGATTTAAAGCTGTTTAAATTTCTATCTTCATGCCATAGGAACTGTAGTTGGCCAAATCACAGAGATCCTTGGAGAATAATTTGAAAATGATGATTGTGGAGAACTAATTGCAAAATGGTGTAAACAAGGCTCCATTGCCACGGGTTACCAGCCCTAGGCACATACACCCAGGGTCTTGCTTCACAGCTGGCCCAGAGCATGGCTCAACAAACGTGGTACGTGAATACTTTCTACCAGGAGGAAGACATGACTTCGGATCAGTGTTGAAATAGTCCCTGAAATCAAACTTCCTCAACAGAAAACAACCTGAGCTCTATTTCCATGGGTCCATAACCTCTTGATGTATTTCGCATCTCCATGAGTTCAGACAAGTATCTGAGCTCCATCTAATTGCAAAGGGACTATATAAAGAGTTGAGACAGACAAGAGGTAACTTTCAATGCTGTGTTTCTGGGAAAAGAGAAATATCTGTAAGGTATAGCAAAGACAGCTTTGAAGTGTATAAGGTAAGGAAAATGATCAGCTCGGAGCAGTTTCAACAACATTTTTGTTATTATATGAATTATGCCAAATTATTGTCAAGTCAGATTTTCTCAGTCACACAATTAAGAGCATCTGAGCACTTAATGATCACGCCTGGAGGCGGGGAAGTATTGGAGAGGTGGGATCACCTACTGGATTAGGTTGCCTTTGAAAGAAGCAGTATGTCTTTTTCCTGGGGTTATACCAGAAATGGAGAAGAGGGATCCCGTATTAACGGAAGCACAAGCATTAAAAAGAGCAGCACGGAGCCTAGGGCAGTTGCTTGCTGAGCCAGGGCATCCCTTGCACGCTCTGGATGGCTGCATCGTCTGCTCCTGTGAGGCTCCACGTGCCATGTGACATTGGCTCTGGTTGATTGTGGCAGGAGTGATCTGCAGCATCTTTCTTTATCTCAATGCTAAATGCAAACAAGCTGCGGCCAGCATGCCACCCAGGACCCTGGTTCTCACAGTCAGCAGGAAGCACATTCTTCATAAGATTGCTATTTTTATTTATATAAAAAATGTGGGGCTGTTTGTTGTATCATCATTAAAATAGTCAGAGGATAAGGAAAAGTTGATGGATAACTTCCTGAAGTAAATGAATGTCTTTTTTTTTTTTTAACTCCCCTAAGAGTAGAGGTCAGTCACAGGCTGTAATACAGAGTTTAGGACTTGTAAGAAAAACCTTGACCATGATGTCCAAGAGTTCCACAGGAGGCTAGGCAAAGGAAGGAGGGTTGAAGGAAAACAGAGGAGCAAAGTACTTTCACCCAGTGACCAGAGACTTGTTCTTACTAATATTTGTACCCTGCCTGCTGGCTGAGCTTTATCCCTGGCCATGATTCCAGAAGTGACAGTGCTAGCCAGGACTTCCTATCAACACGGAGCAAGAGGGGCCCCGATGGGCTGTGGAAGTCCATGCCTGTTGTCTCACCGTGGGAGTGGCTTACTAGAATTAAATTTCCTTTTGCCTCAGCTAGAAGGCAGGGGCAATGAAAGCAAGGATTTCTGTCTGATTTCTTTATCCTTGTAAATCCAATGCACGAATCAGGCAGTCAATTTTGGTGGAATGTGTGTCTAGCTATATGAAGTTTCCAAAATCAAATTTTCATATTTGATTGTGTTGCCTCTTGGTTAGCTGAAAGAGAAACAACTTGGTCAACATCAGACTTTCAAGGAGAACTTAACAGGAAGCCTGCAGCAAGCTCCCATGACAATGGCTTAGACACAGGAGACAGATATGTGTCCCCATGCATATAATCTTCACATGGGACAAATGACAGAAATCAGTTGTCAATTTTAGTAAAATTAAAAGAGTTTCTGATGAGTTATAGCTGTGTTTCCCAAATATTTTGGTCTTAGGATTCTCTAAAACCTTATTCAGGATCCCAAATATGCTGTATGTGAGTTTTATCTATATAACATTTACCATATCAGAAACTGAAACTCATAGGATTTAAAGCATTTCTTTATTAATTTGTTAAAAATAGCCAGCCAGCATTATGCTGCATTTGTATAGTTCCAGCAGCACAGGAGGCTGAAGCAGGAGGATCCCATGTTCAAAGTCAGCCTCAGCAATTTAGTGATACCTCGTCTCAAAATAAAAAATTAAAAGGGCTGGGGAAGTGGTTCAGTTGTTAAATGCCTCTGGATTCCATCCCTAGTCTCTCTGCCCCAGCAAATAGCATATTTTGATAAACAATCACCATGGTTTCCCAAACAAAGTAAATTAGCTAGTGAATAGAATTCTTTTGCAATTTTTCAAATCTATTTAACTTTTGACTTGGTGGAAGGCAGCTAGTTTCTTCCTGCTTAGGCTCAGTAATGAAGATTTTTGTGGTAGTGGTGGACGGGTAGATTAATGGAAGGGAACAGAAAATCTAGAAATAGATAAATCCAGCCAAGCAATTTTTGACAGAGGTACAAAGGAGGTTCAAGGAAGGAAGAATGGCCTCTTCAGAAAATGTGCTGGAGAAGTTGGTCATCAGTGCAAAAAAATTAAACCTGAGCCTGGACCTCACACTTTCACATGTTCACACAAACACCTGCACATGTTGTTGGCAGCGATTTCATTCACAGTCGCCAAATTCCAGAATCAGTCCAAATGCCCCCCAGTGGGTGAGTGGCTGAACTGAAGGGCATCCAGATGATGGACTGTTAGGAAGAAAGGGGAACAACTCAAATGGATCAAGAACTTACATGTAAACTGTAAAATTATACCATTATTAGGAAAAAATATATGAGATGATCTTAGGGACTTAGGCAAGGCCAACATTTCTTAGACCTGGTGTCAAAGACACAATCCATATATGCAAGACACTTTCCATTAAAAAGTTAATAAATTTGACTTCATCAGAATTAAAAAATTTTGTTCTGTGAAAGACTCAGACAAAAAGTCAAGCTACAGGCTGGGAGAAAACGTTAGCAAACTGCATGTCTGATGAAGGACTTCATCTACAATATACAAAGAACTCTCAAAAATCATCAATTAAAAAATTAAAAGGAAACAACCCAGGTTGAAAATGGGCAAAAATCGTGAATAGATATTTCATGAAAGAGAATAAGGTGGCATCAGATGGCAAATAAACACAAGAAAAGTTGTCTGATATCAGTAAGTATTAGGGAATCACAAACATAAGCCACAGTGACTTATCACTGTATTAGCATGGCTAAAATAAAGTTTTTAAAAAGATACCAACAGCACTAAATGCTGGTCAGATTCAAGGAAACCGGGTCACTTGCACATTGCTGAATATACAGTGTTATGACTGCTCTAGAAGACAACTGGATAGTCTTTATAAACTAAGCAGAACTAGAAGTCATTGTACTCCTGGAGATATTCCCTAGAGAAATGGAGGGACATTCACACAAAGACTTGTGTACACTGTTATCGGTAATTTTATACATAGTAGCCAAAACCCGTACCAGATCTATTGCCTGTCAGTGGTGAGGGGCTAAAACACCAGAATCTAGATCATGGAATGTTAGGGAGAAAAGGGAACAAGCTATAGATACACAAGACAACTTGGATGGATCTCCACGTCAGCATTATGTTGAGGCGGGAAGGAAGAGAGGGAGAGGGAGAGAGAGAGAACACCAATAACAAAAGGCTACATGTATGACTCCGTTGATGTGACATCTTGTAGCTGTCAGAATTGTGGAAATGGAAACTGATTATTGATTGCTCTAAGGACAGAGGGCAGGCTGCAGGAGGGAAGGTGTTGCTGCTCTCTGTAAAAGGGAAGAATCCTGGTGGAAAAGGAAATGTTTTGTATCTTGACTGCATAAATGTCCATATTCTGGTGACATTGCTCCATAGGTTTAAAGATGTTGCTATTGGAAGAGACTGGGCAAAGGACACATGAGAGCTCTATGTTATTTCCACAGCATTGAAGTGACAATAATCCCTCCAAGTAAAGAGTAAATTATCTCCAAATCAAAGTTCATATACATGTTAAATCTACATAATACACACTACATATGTAGTGTGTGTGTGTGTGTGTGTGTGTGTGTGTGTTTGTGATCTTTTCTTTGCAAACTGAAGATCATTTTGTTGGGTCTGGAGGTGTCTAGAATGGCAAACAGCTAATTCAAAATCAGTTTAAATTCATTTCTAAACATCTGAAGTCATCGTGACTAATGCTGTTTTAAGAGTTTTAGTAAACACTTTGAAAACAATGAGAGGAGTAGAGTTTACTGGGCAAGTAAAGAAGTCTCTTCTAAATATGGTTTGAGAGGACACAATTTAACCAGTTTATTCTTAATATGCTAAAGATATAACAGCAGGATCTTTGAGCTGCATATATCATAAGCCCTAAAGACCTGTTGCCAAGGTAAGCTGTTTACTTTCAACTGTTTTTATTGTCTTCAAGGATTTATTAGGAAGTTGTGATTTGCAATGGTAGTAGGAGAGAATGCAAAGGAAGAGATGATCTAAATCAATAGACTGAGAAATGGTATTTTGATCCATCCAAAGATCAGAGTTTTGTGCCTTAGGTGGGGTCAACATCACAAATTTTTGGAGTATTGGGTTTTGAACCATTTAAGGGCCAAATCTGTTTGTTTACAATGATGCAACCTATTTTGAATGAATAGAGCTTTTGTACAGCATTAAGAGAAAAAGCAAAATGGATATTGTTATAATACTTTAAAAATTCATAAGGGTGGCTATATGGAAGAGTGTAAAGCTGGGGTAACCATGGAAACCTGCCTTGCAGCGGCCTGGCCTGCTGGCATCTCTCTGGTAGAAGCCTAGGGCCACCCTGCTATGCAAACCCAGCTCACAGGGCCTGTTCACTGCCCGGGCTTCCTAAGCCCCATGGCACTTGGTAAAATGAGTCTCTTCAGCATCTCAGTCTCTGCTGATGGAGTTTGGGAGGAAATTAAAGAGGGAACAATGGCTGATTATTTTCTAAAGGGCCTTAGAAAGATTGGCAAGGAAAAAATATAATAGATTTTTCAAGGGGTCCTTTAGTTTAATGATTGAGTCCATAAACCTCTTGAGCATGGGCCAAAACACCGCTTGTTCTTATCTCTCTTGTAGAGGACTCAATTAGAATTAATTGGAAGGGCATTGTTTTTATAAAAATACCAAGAACCCATGTACCATTTTTATCAAATATAAAAAGTTATTTATGCCAGCAACAATAATATGGATGTTAGCATATTACAAAAAAGGGTGCTTTCTCAGCAATCACTGAGTCTAATTACTTCATTTTGTACATTCAGGAAACTTCTGAAAAGGGAATGGACTTACCCAAGTCCAAAAACTAATTAGTGGTAGAGCAAGCCCTGGACTCCAGGACTTTGACTTTGAGTTCATGGCAGTTAATTCTACTACTTTGTTAACAAAGGGAACATATTCTAGTGGAAAACAGTGCTCTTTACCCTCCCTCAATAAATATGGTAGAAGATTTTCTAAGCCATAGTTAAATACTCTGTTGGTGGCTGACATGTCGATTAGGCTAAGGTCTACCCCAGGTCCGGTCCAGTGTTCTTCCTGTTATGCAAGGACCAGAAAGCACTCAGAACTCAAATTCCCAGATTCCCTTGTAGGTAGAAGAAGCTGGAAGGTGCAGTATGAATTCGAGAGCTAGGCTTAACCAGAAGGCTACTGCTGCAGCCCCCCAAGCACCTGGTTAGAATGACTGCTTAACCCGGTTAGAGTGACTTCTTTTATCTTCAACTCAACACTGACCAACACAGGTTTACAAAGCTAAAACTAAGAAAATATTGGAGAAGAAACTAAAATGCAGAACTAGACACCTAAGGGTCCTGAGGCCAGAAAGAAAGTAGGAGTTGGGTCAAAACTAAGGGATGGACCTGCTTTGGCAGAGGAATCTAGTAGCCAAGGGCACAGGATTACAAGTCCTGGAGGAAACCAGACCACCCCTGGGCTACGATTCCATTTTAGAATTGAACCTCCAATAAAAGCAAGGGCCCATCTATTTCCACTGTCCCCTGCCTCCCACCCCTAGAAACCACAGTTTTATAAAAGGAATAAGAAATGGGACTTCAGAACAGCTCTCAAGCAGGGCTTCTGTGTGATTTCCTGATTTGCTTGCTGATGCCTGAAATTCCTTTAACAGGGGGCAAATTACACATAATTAGAAATAAAAGTGTCAAAATGCAAATGCTGATTGAGTCAACTTGTGCAAAACTCATCAATAGTAAAGGGTAATTGGTTAATTAAATTAGAGTTAATGATAATTTCGGGACTCATTGTTTTGTGATGGAACTGATTAACACGTGCAGAGGACCTACTATGAACCTAGCCTGCCTCTCGTGGGCACACACTCCAGGCCATCTGGTGTTCTTACAACTCTGCCATTCCATGTGGTGTTTTTATTCCCATTTCCCAGGTATAGAGACTGAGATGTAAGGAGATTAAAAATCTTACCCCAAGTCATGAGGAGAAGGCTGGGTTCAGAAGGATGGGTCAGGCCGCCTTGGCTTCATATAGGGAAAATCTGAAACTGCTCTCATACGGTTTTTCTCATGGGAAGACAGGCAGGAAGTGCTCTTTTCCATGATTTATGGCTTTTCTTCCTTTAAGATGGCTTACTTTTTCTTTCTTTTCTTTTTTGAAAAGAGTTTATTGGACCCAAAGGATTCATTAAAAACAACAGATCACAACAAACAGGCTTCATACACGGGCTTACAGTCCACCCATGTCTCCTAGGATGCTTGTTTTCATGCCTGGGGTCTCGTGTACTTTACCCTCACAGTTCCCCAGTTCCCCAGGAGGAACAGACGCCACTCCCATCTAGTTTCAAGATGTAAACTGAGTCCAGAAAGCTGCTGCTTTGCCCCAAATTACACACTCAGTGGGGATTCTGGATCCCAGATGCAGGAATTCAATCCTCACTACAGGCTCTCATTTCTCATGAGATAACACCAACCTGGAGGCCCCAGAGACAGAGGGAGACACACGAAGGGCAAGACCCCAGAAAGAAAGGTGCTGTTCAATGCTCTGCCCATTTCACTGCTCCTGCCTCCTCTGCCTCCTTTCACATTATACACCGACTGTTGACCTCATCGTTTCAACCATGAGGGCTGGTCCTTTCGTCTGATTCATTGAATATTTCTAGCTCCTGACACGATGCCTGCAGGCTTCAGTATATTCTGATGAATGAGGACCTCCAAAATGTCAACTTTCAGAGCAGAATAAAAACAGGGAAGTTTTCACTCCAATGTTTTAACTGATTAATTTTTTCATGTTCGACACACACGTGGATTTCATGTGCAATGATCAGCACAGTACATCAGAAATACAGAATGAATTAGTATGTTTTGGGAACAACACATTTTTGCTGCTAGCAACACCACATATTCTACTACTGATTCTAAAGCTTGAGAGAGGCCCCTTCTCTGGAAGAGCACACTGATTTAGGTTTTCTTCCTCCCACAGTAAAGTAAAACAAGTCACACTGGACTAGTAACTTTTCTGTGACAAACCAGATGGCAGCAGTACCTGCCTTTGGAATCAAGATAAATGAAGTCGCCCCCCCAGAGAAATTCACTCTGGACACATAGTCCTATTGCCAAATGCTGGCCAATGCAAACAGCCATTAAGAGAGAGAGTCCTGATTTATTTCTTTAATTTTCCCAAGCAGACAGAGCATTTGTGGTCAAATGGTACCTTAATTGAATAAAAACATTCTGATTTTAAGTCTGTATTTTTCTGACCTTTGTATACGATGGAAGGCCACTGCAAATCTGATCTGGAAAATCTCCCAGGTTGAATAGATGTTTGCATCACAGAATGCCCTGGCTTTTGTCCTGTGCCCTTAAGATGGTGGCTGCCATACGAATGTGTGTACATGTGTGTATATGTATGTGTGTATATGTGTATGCACGTGTGTGGACATATATACACATATATACATATAAGTGTGCATATATATGTATGTGTGTATATATACATATGTGTGTTGTATGTATATACATATATACTTATATATATACATGTGTATATATACATATGTGTGTATGCATATACATATATATGTGTGTATATATATACACCTGTGTATATGCATATGCATATATTCTTATATATACATATGTGTGTATATATATATACATGTGTGTATGTATATACATACATGTGTGTATATATACACCTGTGTGTATATGTATATATATACATACACATGTATATAAATATGTGTATGAATATATATAATTAGCTGCAGGAAACATCATTATTGCAAATATGCTGTCTAGTTTCTAGTTTTCAGCTCATTTTGCAGCCCCAGATCCATAAATGCTTAGAGCATTGTTGACTTGGAGGCATTATAGGTGTAACCTACAGGATTTACAGTGTGTGAAGGGCAGAAGGAAATAGAGCAGAAGTCTGATGACTCCAAGCCATTCATGAACACCTCACTGCAGGGAAATTTGTTTTACTTGTGCGTTGTCAATCATAGCAGATCATATTAATCTTTGGAGATGTTCCTTTCAATGAATTCTGCTGTGCATTATTGGATTTATTTAGGAATCCATGAGTAGTAGCTACAGAGACAGTGGTCTCTGAAAGGTCAGGCAGAATTATAAGCGACAGGATTATAAGGTGAAGATGGATTCAGAATTGGGACAACTATTGAACTTTCCATTTCATCTATTGGTTCAGCTCTATTCACATTGCACTGAGTTAACCATTCCTCTGTCTGTCTTACCCACTATACTACTATCTTCTCAATGTTAGAAGCAAAATTTTGTTTACTTTTGCAAAATCAGAATGGTGCCTGTGTAATCTAACACCATTACCTTGCACTGTGTGGCACTTTATAGATAGAAAATGGTCGGTGACTCTTCAAATAGCCTGCATCTATGCTGTGTGAAACTGCTCTTTAATTTTACTCTATGGCAAACGTATACCAAGTGGATTTAAATCATTCACTTTAATATAGTTTATCTGAAATGGGGTTTTGGTACCAATGCTACTAAAATTTTGAATGCTTTCTCTAAGAGAGAGAGAAGGGGGTATTTTCTGAATAAATTATGCAAATAACCAAATTAGATACATATAGTTTTTTACAACTTCACCATAAATCCATCTACCCCTTGTTCTGCTGTGAGGTAGAAACATTAGATATCATCATTACTATCACCTCTTGTTTAAAAAAGAGAAAGGCAAATTTGGGGAAAGTAAATTGATTTTTCTAAGTTTTTACCTAAACATGTTGAGCAAGGAGTTGGAATGTCAATTTATTTCACCTCAAATACTCTGGAACTTTCTACTATCAGCCCGTTTTTCATTTTCACCTACATTGGAAGGAGTTGAAATTTGTGGACTTGAAGTGTGGGTAGTTGATCTTAGGTGTTCTTTCCGGTTTATTTCTTGAATATGGCAACAGACTTGGAGGCAGAATGGTGTAGTGAGGAGGACCTGCATTTGAAGTTAGGATCTGATTCCAGATGGACCACATTGATGTTACTTTTAACTACAGATTTCTTCATTAAAATTCAAATAAACAAATAAATCAGAAAAATCCGTGAACTTGAATCATTACTTAGACACCTAATGCACATTTCTCTCACCTGTAAGATAGGACCAGCACCTGTGTGGATTGTTAAGGAAGTGGGAAGCACCCAAGACCCCAACTGCAGATGGAATCCACGTCAGCCAGGAAACTGGGGACTGACTCCCACCATAAAGGCAGGGGATTCATTTGGCTTTCTATATTTTATCTAGATATAACTAATTTAAAAAATACTCTATAATTTCACAATAAATGCTGAAACTTTGTCCTTCATACTGATGTTCTTCCTTAAAATGTAGATTTATAATCTCTTTTTATTGTAACTGTTGAAGTACAATGTTGTAGATGAATTTGTTGGCAACATAGTGATAGATAGCTATCTTAAAAGGATGACCTAGTTGTTAAAATGTCATTTATGCCATTAGGGTTTGGGTAGGCTTTTAAATACCTTTTTCCCCTATTCAAAAAATTATGAAATTGTATGACTAATATAACTCTCTCCAAAACCCATTTCAGCATTGAGGATGTTCTGTTGGGCTTAGTTAATAAATAAGATTAATGTGTGGAGGGAAATTATCTTTTCTTGGATCACATATTTTGACAATATTTTGTATAAATAGAAATTTAATTTCTTACTCAGTGTTTGAACTTTGGCCCCTCTCTGGAGCTTGTAACTACAAATTACAAAAAAAAAAAAAAAAAAAAAGAGAGAGAGAGAACCTTTTAAATATGATACACTTGACATTAATTAGTTTCCATTCCTGGGTACTGGTATGAAGGTCATAAATTCATCTCTGGGACTCAGGATACCACAGTTGATGAATGATTATTTAGAAAACAAAAACAGCATTGCACGTCCAATATTTCTAGCTAAGCAGGAGTCTATATTGAGAGAAAAAAGCCACCTTTCCTAAACCGTGCACACAGAGTACAGATTTGGAGATGTCAAATAACCTGACACTAAAGATGCTCTTCTCATTCTTTCTCCTGGTACTTTAGTGTCTTTTGTGCCATGGCCACTGTAATGTACAGTGCACACCATGGCAGAGCCTGGGGCCCTAGGTCTGGTTGCTCAGTTACCTGGCAGGGCTTTGGTCACACTATAGCTGTGAGAATCAGCTCAAGGTCAAAATACAGATTTCTCACAATCAAAAATGGGGGAAAAAATGAAGTGTCCTTTTCTGCAATGATATTTTTCAAAATTTGGATGGTTTATGTCTTTGTTTAAGAAATATGGAGGTGATTGATGAAAATTATCTTCTTTTTTAAGGCGATTATTTGTCAAAATAAGGGTTGCCTTTTGCCCTCCTGGCCACCCCTAATGCCCACAGAGAAATCCTGAAGTCCAGGATCCACCAGACTAAGCTCCACTCAGTTTCCCTGCACACTGGCCTCCTTGTGTGAGTAATGAGTTTAAGGTTCTGCAAAACTAAATAAGGCACATCATGGGGATTTAATGTCACTTGCAGCAGAGGAAAGAATTGATCAGAAAGTGGGAGCCCAACTCCTTGCTGTCCTTATTCAAAACTGGTTCCTCAATCACGGTTTGGCTTTGGTTCCTCTCTCAAGACTGTTAGGGGACGTGTGGGGGTGGGGCAGGTGCACTAGCATGTCTATCGAAACCCTATTTACAACAGCCAGGAAATGTCCATGAATGACTGAAAGGATAAAGAAGATACTGTGCATATACATGATGGAATGTTATTTTTAATATATGTATTTTTTATTTTTATTTTTACAGACTTCATTTTGATTTATTGCATACATATGGGGTACAATTTTTCATTTCTATGGTTGTGCATGATGTACATTCATATCATTCTTGTTAATCATACATGTACATAGGGTAATGGTGGAATGTTATTTGGCCATAAAAAGAATGAAATCCTATTATCTGTGGTAAGAAGGGTGGAACTGGGACTTAATGTTGCATGACATATACCAGGCATAGAAGGAAAACCACTGCATGTCCTCGCTTATATGTGGAAGTTAAAAAATAGATTTGATCAAAGTGAAAATAATAGTGTGCACTAGAAGCCAAGAAGAGTAGGAGGGAAAAGTGACGAAGACGAAGGGTGGCTGGATGATGGGCACCAAATCACAGCTAGAGAGGAGGAACATGCCCTAGTGATCTCCAGCAGAATAGGGTGACAGTAATATAAGACGATTTACTATGTACCTTAGACGGAACTATAAGGCAGGATTTTGAAGCTTCCCATCACAAAGAAACAATCAATATTGGAGATGGAGATGCTGGTTATCTTGATTTGAACATTTTCCATTGGATCCATGTATGGAATTCATCTCACTACACCCATAGATATGTCCAATTAAAACACCATCGGCTGCAGGAGCAACAAGAACAATAATAATGGAAAACACCAGTTGGGTGGGTAATGTTGGGTGACATGACCAGAGAGCCAGTAGAGGGACAACAGCCAAGAGGCAGGGACAGGTGTTCTCCAGAGGCCAATCAGACAGCAAAGGCAGGCTTTAATTATAATTGACTCCAGCAATTGGAGTCCCCACCACTCTTGGCTAGCAATAGAATATACAGCGGTAAGGAATGGGTAAGAGCAGAGCAATGGCTTGGGCACAGCCTGTCGGGTGGTCATGCCTCACAGAAAATATGGAGTAGGGGTTACTAGGGAATGGGAGCGGGAGGAGGGAGGTTGGTCAAAGGTACAAAGTCTCAAGAGAAATAAGTTTTGGAGGTCTATTGTATGGCATGATGACTACAGTTAATAACAGTGTGTTGTATACCCAGAAATCGCCAATAGATCAGATTTTAAATATTTTCAACTCCTAACATATGTATGTGAGGTAGTGGATATAATAATTTTCATGATTTAGACATTCCATATTGTATATGTACATCAAAATGTCATGCTGTATACCATAAATGTCTACATTTGTTGTCAGTTTTGACAATTTGCCAATAAATCAACTTAAAAAAGGAAAGAGTAAAAAGACATATTTCATCTAAGAAGACACACAATGGCAAATTTACGCTTGAAAAGATGTTCAACATCCTTGGCCAATAGGGAAATGCGAATTTAAATCACAGTGAGATAATGCAACTTAGCCATCAGGATGACTAGCATGAAAGACAGTGACAACGACAAGTGCTGTCAAGGACATGGTCAAACTGGGTCATTCAGACATTGCTGGTGGACACTGGTGCTAGAACACTTGCCTAGCATGCGTGAGGCTCTGGATTCAATTCCTAGCATCTCAAAAAATGAAATATCAGAACATTGCAGTGGGAGTGGAAAATAGCACTGCCATTCAGGAAAATGATTTGGAAATTTCTTATAAAAATGGACATCCAGCTACTGTTCATTCAGGAGAAATTGAACTCCTGGATTTTTATCTCATGGAAAGAGAAATTTACGAGCCCCTAAGAACCCATATGAAAATGTTCATAGTGTTCTATTTGTAATATCCCAAACTTAAAACAGCCTAGAAGTCCTGCAGTGGATGAAGAACAAAACAAACTGTGACCATTTCCAAACCATGGATGGCCACTCCACAGTGGAAAAGAATGGACTGAGGTGCATGCTCTATCCGGATGCATCTCCAGAGAATGATGCTGAGTGAAAAAGGCTGACTACTTGAGATTGTGTTCTGTTTACACGGCATTTTTGAAGTGACACAATTTTAGAAATAAGGATAGATTTGTGGATTCTAAGTATTAGGGAGGGGGTGAGTGGCATTACTTCCAGAGGCATCGTGAGAATGACTGGTACTGATAGATTGTTCTGTGCCTTGACTGACTGAGTCAATGTCAGTCAATACTCTTGGTATTTTTTGTACTAGAGTTTGTAAGATGTTCCCCCTGGGGTCACTAGATGTAGGATGCCTGGGATCTTCACATTGTTTCTTACAACTGCATTCAAATATAACATTTTTAATAAAAATAACATTTTTAATTAAAATGTATGAGACCCCTTTTTACTCCCTGGACACCTGGAGAAGCTGATAGGACTTCAAAACCAATTAGCACACTTCATGTTGGACATTTTGAGTGTCAGTCTTGGATCCACAGCAGGGCTTCCCTACTCTTGCTCATGGATGTGTAGTAGTAAAAAGCAAGGCTGAGGTGACCCAGCTCCAGCTCCAGGCAGCTGCCCCAGACTGAGCCCTTGACCCCATATTTGGCATAGATCTTGCTGAGGTTTTCCAATTGGAAAGTCCTTGCCTGGAAAACTTAACATGCCTTTGAGAGGATTCCTATGGGATTCCATGTCCCCTGAGTGTGGGACATGCTAGTCACATAAAATACCAGAAGGAGGTAAATAATATATTTAGTGTACTTCACTTCAACCAATATTAATGTCTGATGAAATGACTTCATGTTGAATTGAGGAGAGCATGAATGTCAAACGCCGTGGTAAGCATCTGTTTGTCAACCCATAAATACTTCCTTTTCTAAGTAAGGAATCAGAAAAAGGAATCCTGTTTACCATCATAAGTGTTGAAAATTGTGCATTATGAGAAGGTATTGACATTGCCCAAATAATCAATATTTTCCTTGTGACTGTTGTCACTCTGTTAAGACCAGCATCTAAACTCGTTGCAGATTAGGCTACAACACGAACCAAAGCTTGTTCTTCATTCATTAGTTGCCACTTCCTGATGTTGGCTTGGGATCGTCTTGGGCTCTCTAAGAGGCCCATGCTTTCATGTTGGACAAAGAGCAGAACCTGGTAAGCATGTCAGACCATAAAGATACCATTTCTCACAAAGAATATCAGATGTGAACAACTAGTAGTTACCAAACATAAATATTAATTTGATGTTTTACCTGTTTCTGAAAATAGACAACAAAATAGTGTCTGATAATCATAAAGATTCCTTTTACGTAAAAAAATAACTATTACCTTTTCATATTGCTGTGAAAATGATCCATTTACATTTTAAAATTTATCTTCTTGTTCCTTCAACACATTCTTAAGTGATTTATCTTGGTAATACATTAGATATAAATATTTAATTCTCCTTTAACTCTAATACTATATTCAGGGACAAGAAAAATATATGTGCATCTATATTTTTATGAAATTTATTGAAATTTTCAGAAGTCTACTAATGTCTCATGTAACAGATGGCATGTCTTGTGTTGCACAAAGATTATTTCTACCTTCACCCATTTGCTTCTAGTTTTCCTTGACCCAATATCAGATTTATGGATTCAATATCAACTAGCTTTGAAAAAGATGTACCTTTAAATATTATTAATCCATTCATCAGCGATTCTGAATTCCTCACATAGTCATCAAACAATCAGTTATCAAGCCATTTCTGTTTGATCAGCAGAAAAAAATTGACTTAATCCATAATATATTTAATAGGTCACAAAACATAATTTAGAGGTTCCCCAGAACCCCAGAAAAGATAGACAATTGAAATGGATAAGCTCATCTTCCTAAATCTTCCTAAATCCCCAAATATAACAATTTTGAAACTCCAAAAATAATGTGTAAGGTATATATGAAAATGCAACTTTATTTCCTTCCAAATTAAAATCTTGCACACAAGTTTATTATGAAGATTAACCTACTTCATAGGCTGAAATAACACCATTAAAGTAATAAAAGCATTCATTGAGTTATCCCCCAAGAGCAAGAATAAAGCAATAGTATTCTACCTCAAGACACAAGTTTTAACAGAGCAATAGGCCTGGTCAGCTTTGAGGTCTAATTTGTTTTTGAAGAGTTTATAGATGCAAAACATTAAATGCTGCTGACATTTAGAAAGAAATTTAATGGTCAATAAGAAACAACAATGGAGATGTTGTTAGAGCTTGTTCCATTAAATGTGTATGATGATATTTTAGTGATTAAGTGCCTCATGGAACATAGATTATTATTTTCTTTTGAGTGGGTTGCCTGTATTTCTTCATCCTTGAAACTGGGATAAAGAGGGCCCAGTTAACCTTGCTGCTGATGCTAATCCTTGCAGTATCTTTCCCACAAAGTTCAAATTGTTTTGTAAATACAGTTTTCCAGCTGCTTTAGTTTTCTGACCCATTAATCTGAAAGCCATCTTGTGTCTTCAGGAATCTCACAATTTCTCCTTAAATATAAATAATAATAGTACTTATCCCTTGGAGTCCCTGTGAGTATAAACTGAGTTCATTCATTTAAAGTGCCTAAAACAGAGCCAGGAACATGGCAAAAATGCCCAGACCAGCTGCTCTTGTCATTACTGTCCATTGCAATCTGAAAATCAAGGAGAGGCATATAATAAAGCAGCATTCTCCTTCAAGAACCTTATCTAAAACATTACCAGGGCAAACAAATGTAGCAAGTGACCTCTATCTCATCTTCATTCTAATCTCAAAGTACATGACTATTTATATAGTATTTGCTTTCATTTGGGTTTCCCAGAAAAACTTGGATATCAAGAACAATCTGTTTTCAATCTTGTCACTTCTATTTACTAGTTGTGTGACCCTAGTGAAGTTAATATTTCTAGGCTCAACTTTCTCCAGCTGCAAAGGGGGAACGATACTCTCTTCATGGGGTTGTTGGTGAAATCAAAGGAAATAATTTGTGGAAACACTAAACATATAACGTGGCTCATCGCGGGCGCTTGGTAACTATTTCTTTTCCATTCCGACTTCCTCGCTTTCAAAGTGGTGATCTGAAATCATGATGACTTCAATAAGATGGTGCAACTGGCTGATTTTTTATCTGTTCCCAGATGCTTAAAGTGAACATAATCTTATAGTGAAGAATCAATTATTCTGATTTTCCTATTAGTTCAGAGAGGATTTTGTGTAAGATTTTGAGACTACGAAAGAATTGGGACCTTGTCACTGTTTTTACTTGGTCCAAACATGAAAGACTTGTCTTAAATGTTTTCAGAAAATTTAATAATAAAAACATTATTTTCCTGAGAAAGTCTCTCACTTTTACCTAAGTCAGAGAAATATAATATACAAAATAATTACAAATACTTATGTTTAACTGTGAAATCATTCTGAAGCTTAACTCTGTTTTTTTAAGTTATGGAGGGAAAACTTATGTATGATTAAGAAACTTAGAAAAGCGTAAAAAAAATAAGAGAGAGAGAGAGAGAGAGAGAGAGAGAGAGAGAGAGATAGATCAATCAAAATCTCACATGAGCCAGGCAAGGTGGCACATGCCTGTAATCCCAGTGGTTCAGGAGTTCAAAACCAGCCTCAGCAACTTGGCAAGGCCCTGAGCAACTTAGCAAGATGCTTTCTCAAAATCAAAAAATAAAAAGGGATGGGAATGAGGCTCAATGGTTAAGCACCCCTGGGTTCAATCCCCAGTTCTGAAAACAAAAAGCCAAAAAAAAAAAAAAACAACCTCACACACAAAAGTAATCATTGTTTAGCATATTTTCATTATTTCTATTTTTATGCTAAAAATCCAGTTAATTTTCAAATATTCATAAACTTATCTTACATTGAAAATACTGTGGACCATGGAATACATCATGAAGGTGCAGATTTTTGGAGTGAGTGGGCTCAGGAAGCAGGGGGATGATCTAAGGCGCTGGGCTCTGTTCCTTGGGTGAGTGACAGACGAAGGCACTGTCAAAGCTGCCTCAAGCAACAGAGCCACCCAGCCTCCCAGATTGGATGAGCCAAGAACATGAAGTCACGTTGAGGAAACTATCATGTCCTAGAGTTGAGGTCTGCCAGCTTAGGGAAAGATGGCACATAACCAGAGTTAGTCTTCAGCATGGCTTAAATTGCCTGAAGGAAGAGGAGGGTCACTAAAATCTGCAGGACTGAGTAAAGAATAGCTCCTGGCTCCCCAGGACGTCTCAAACTCCCATCAAACACCCACACTTCGAGTGGGACTGCAGACAGATTCTGCCAAACCATACCTGTTCATCGTTCTGTCTCTCTGATTCTGTCCCCCTCTTTGCATAGAGAACCAAACTGAACTTTCAGAATTAAAATATGCATATGAAGCAGCTTTATTATCTTCTACTTCTTGTATCTTTAAATGTGTCCAAACAAAAGGGAGCTTGCATTCAGAATTAAGGCTGATCCTATGGTTATGTTGTTAGATATTTGACTAAATAGACACCTATGTCTATATCTGTATCTACAGCTATAGTTATATCTTTTAGAAACTCCTCCTCCAAGCTTTCATTGGAAGATTCTATATTTATAAAAATATAGTCAGGGTTCTTCAATTTGTTGGGCCTTATCTATCACAAATACTTCCATAGTTATTACAAGTTGAGGGGATGTTGCTGGGTGTTCGGAGTAATGGGGTATTCACCACCTTAGCAGAAGGAAGAGTCCAATAGGAGAAATATAAATAAAACATACTGAGAATTGAAGAGCTCAGACAGCTTTAAAACTTGACAGATTCTAAGTACAAATATAGATAGGAAGATTAGGAGGTACTCTATCAGGTGCTGGAGATTCTTTGACACAATTTTCTCCTCCCACTTTTCTAGTAGCAACAGGAAATCTGGGGGACCAAAAAGCGTTCTGGTATGGGCCATTTGTCTGGATGGCTCATGAAGAAAGATTTTCATTAAATATGGAGGAATTTTGTCATGAAATGATAGGAAAGGGGTATAGCGAAGCCAAGATTTTATTTCACAAGGAATACATTCAAAGTCATTAGCAATAAAAAAAATATAAATTTGAGACTAAAGATGCTCTTTGGAAAAAATTTAGCATCCATGGTGTCAAGCTGTATTTGCTTTCAGATATATTGCAAAAATATTAGCCATGGCCTGAAGAGAGAACACCACCATGCTTCTCTCCCCTTCTCTCACCAATCCAGAGACATCCTAGGAGAGGAGGAGAGCATTATGCACATCTGGCAAACATCTGAGACAGAAGATGCAGTTGTGATACCCAAGTCAGCCCTGGGGGGTAGATGTTCACTCTCCTGTGGGAAAGCGTGGTACATCCCCAAGAAGGAAGGAATGGGAAGGACTTCAGGGTGGGATGCCAGAGGAGGAGGAAATGCAGAAGCTGTGGAATGAGGAAGGATGTGTGGAATTAGCAGTCAGGCCTCCACATTTGTGGGACCCAAAAGAGTTTATGGGCTGAACTAGAGGCATGGCCTTCCCTTCCCCAAGCTCTGCAGGTTCATGATGCTAAGTTAATATTTCAGTTGAGAGTAGTTTCAATCTCCTCTGCCATTCAGTCTGCCATGATCTTGATAAGGAAGGGTAAATGGAATTTGGGACAGAGAAAGGGTACTTGGCCCTGATCAGCCCTCCGCAGACACATGGAGAAAGGAGAGGAGCCGTTCCTGTCTCCTACATCAGCAAAAAAAGGAACAGAGGCCCAACCATAAACCTGAATCAGGACTGGGGCAACAGAAATCTCTTCCTACCTTTATTTCCGGAAGATCTATGGGAGACTGTGAGATGGATCAGCAATTGCTAATTTGGAGAGATAGGTGAGAGAAAAGGGAGAGTAAATACACTTAGCCATAAACAAAAAATCCTTTCTTTATTAATAGAGAAAGCTTCCAGAATGCCAGGGGCAAAGGTCAGATACTGAAATGCAAACACACCTCTAAGCTATAAAGTTTGGTAGAGAGCTAAAGTGGAGGTATCTGGAAGTTTCCCTTCTTAATTGCAACCCATATGGCAGAAGAAGACAGGTTGTTTTGGAAATATTTTTATTTCAAGCATAGGACAAATGAAGATAGTATTTCTGCTGACTTAATTAAGTTTATAATCTAATGTTAATTTTCACATTAGAAATTTTAGCAATATAAATATTAGGCAGAGATGCTTGCTATTGCTTGGAGAGGAAATTCTATGCATCAAAGTTGTACCAAGTTCCTCATTTGGAGCAAAAAGCAGATCCTAGTTTGCTTGTGTGTGTCTATGAGCGAATAGTTCTTTGGAAAATGGCCACTTGTAATTTCTTTACAGCAAACTCTCAGCTCTTTTAAGATACACCAGAGACAGTTCAGTTATAAGCCTAAGATTCAGAATGCTTTTTGTCCCATTAGGTGATGATTTCAAACTGCATTGGTGGTCCCTAATGGGCACCAAAAGGACACATTTTGAGTTCCGATTGAGCTTGGTTTTTAATATCAGTGTGAGGAGAATCCTCAAAGCCAGCTGCCTCTGCACATTCACTGGGATGTGATACAGGGCCATGGTGCTCTCCTGTCAGTTACAGGGCGGGTCTCAAGTTCCCATCTACAGAATTCAAGCATCTATTCAAAATGTTTCCATGACCTGAAAACAAAAATGTACTTTGAAGAATCAGATACTTCAACCCATTTGTTGACAGTCCTCAGACTTTGCCTACACCTCAAGGTTTTTGCTAAACCAATTCCAACACGGAAGTCACATTTTCACACCTGAGAGAACAGTTTGATGCACTTCTAGAAATCAATGTGTTGAAGTCCAGTAGAAGACCTCTTTAATATCATAGAAGTGTGACTCTTGATGATATAGTTCAGCAGTCTCAGTGTAATTGCGGTCCAAATCTGGTACTATGTATATTCACTATAGTTTCACTATGTGCAGGCCTCCTTGGCTGTCTGGTTTGGCAAAATCAAGGCAAAATTGGTAGGTAATGGTGTTGCCAGATTTACGTTGGTGCTTGTATATTTTTTAACACCTGCAATGAGAGCTTATGCTGGCAATGGGTGGTGCTTGTGTGCCAAGTAGAAAAGACATCCCTTCTGGGTGTCTGATTATAAAAAGATGGTATTCTTCTCTCTAGCCCGGATTGGCATTTATCACACCCTCTCTCTGGTCTTTGGCATGGCTTTGCCATACTGGCTCCTTTGAGGTGTTCATTCATGTTCCTTTGAATCTGCAGTGTTTGCCTACATTTTACTGCTGAGGAGACTGAAACTTGGTGATTTTGAATGACTCAAGGACATGCCTTTGTAGATGGGGTACAGGGACTGAATAATAAGCGTGTTTCACATTGCTCCATGCCAGGCAATCCTGCCTCTCTGGTCCATGAATTGAGTGTGACTTGAAGCCAGAACTGAAATGACTGGAACATTAATATTCAGTATTATTTTTATAATGTCACAAAAAATCTCTGCTCCTGGGACTGAATAGATTTCCTGGGACATCACTGAAAAGATGAATGGGACTCATTTAAATTCAGGTTCAATAAACATTTGTGGAACACTAGATGGAGCAAGTGCTAATTGGCAGGGGAGATAAAAGGACAGCTCAGATGAGCAAGACCCCTTCATCAGGCAAGTCCTGGGCAAGCAGAGGATGGAGACAGGCATAAATGACTGATTTCCCTCAAGGCAGATTTTATTTCCCAAAGATGGTCACAACCATGCTTTCTGTTGAAAATGCAGTTACCGCATGGAAATGTAGAGTCCTGTCCCCCACTCCTGGAATCTGGGTGGGCCCTGCATGTGTTTGATCAGTAGAATGCAGAAGGGGCTGAGGGGCTTCTGAGGCTCAGGTGTAAACAGTGGAGCAGCTTCACTGCCACCCTGTCTCTTGGAGCTGTGAGCCACCAGGTAAAAGCCAGCAACCCTAACTAAGGTGGCCATGTGGACCCAAGTCTGGCCTCAGGCAAAGTCCTCTTGCAGTTGCTCTGATTGACAGTTGCTGTAACTCAGGCACCTGCCACCCTGGGGAAAAGACTTTACAGATGATGATTTTAGTTCTCAGCCATCCAGAGTACCATCCTTGGATTCATAGAGTGAAGACATAGAGTGAAGAAAAGCTGTCCCCACTGTGCCTGGTCCATTCCCACCGGACCCATGAGCGTTGAAAATGGTTATTAGTTTATACCATTAACTTTGAGATTGGTAGTCAGCAATAGTAACGGGCACATTCTCCTAAGATGTGCCTTCGGTTGTGTGAGGCTGGGGAATACTGTCAGGGCATGGATCCATACCCACGTGCATGTTTTTTTTCCTCTTGAGGTTTATGTAGCACTTTTTGTAAAGTGGGAACAAAAGAAGATGAATAAACCAATTTACCTAAAGGTCATATTTCCCAAGTGGTTTCTGACTTTAAAAACACTGTAACAGTATTTTCTCAAATTGAACAAAAATATACATAAAGTGTTCTAAAGGAAAGAACACAGTATGTTTCAGAATAAATGAGCATTAAAAAAAAAATCCCAAGATGCTGTCTCCTTGATGTTTCAAACACTTTCAGGAGATGAGGAAGTGCTGTTATTACTTTCATTGTATATTATTTGGTGCCTGACTTATATTTGATCCAGGATAGGAAAACCTCTATTTCTCCCCTCAGGGTGTACAATTTAAATCAGAGAGACATCATAAGTATCTGTGACAGAACACAGAACATTCTGGATTCTTTATGCTGATTTAGAAGTTTTCAAACAACCTAATCACCAAAATGTAAGGATATCAAGTGAAATGGGAAGCAATGACAGACCCCTCTCCAGAGTTTCAAGTCTTTATTTCAACAGGATAACTCTCTATTTTCAGTTCTTCATAAAGAAGGCAATTGCATGCTCCATAATAGTTATAAGAATTACGAGATGCTGAGTTCAGTGATGTGCAGAGAATAGTTTAAATGAATGTTAAAAAAGTCCCTCTTTGCATTCAGCTGTACGTATGTTAGGAAAAAATAAAAACACGATAAAATCTACTAATTAGATTCAAGGCCAAGCTGAATTAGTAATAAGGCTGAATCACACATTATGATAAGGAAATGTGGTTTTATTACTTTACAATGAAATAAAATAACTTCTGCAGTTAGAAAGCTATTTCCAAGTACAACTTTTTTTTTTTTTACTAAATGGATAATTTATAACTTGCATCATTGATCAGCTGACCTCTCCTGCATCTGCTGAGAACTCAGATTTGCTGAGAATTCAGCAAACATGCGGTAAATGACAGTCTGTGCCTACTGACTGGTCTAGGGGGTGTGGAGAATTCTAGTGAAAATAACCACATTGTCCTTGTCTCCAGGAGCTTAAATTCTGGTTGAAAAGTTAAGAATCAACTACTTAAGAATACAAAATAGTTTATGATTCTACTCTGTGCTACGGGAACTCTGAAAGAAGTGCCCTGACTCCAAGTGGGAGAGCAGAAATAACTTGAATTTATGAGCAGGTGGGACTTCATTTGCACAATTAGATAAGAATTTTTTAAAAAATTTTCCTTCTATATCATAATAGATTGAGAAGAATTATCTTTTGAAATATTAAAAAGGGTAAAGGTTGGCTCAGATTAGCATCTAAGTACTAAATGATGTAGTTGAAGCTCCCTGATTTAATGAGATTTTTTTAGAAATTCAATGTTTAAAATAATCATACACACATATCCTATGCAATAGGAACAGTACTAATGTTAAGTATCATCAGATCTTGACAACAGGGTTGATTTGCATTACTAGTGAGCTTGGTTGAGTTTGGGGACTGTCCCTGGGATATGATAGAAGAGAAAAACAGCAGTCGTAGACTTAACCACAGAATTTGCATCCTGATGCTACTCTTTACTGGTTTAGTGGCTAAGAAAGTCATTTAAATATCTGTAAATCAATATGAGTTAATAAGAAGTCTCAATCACATAGTATGATGGGAAAAAATATTTTTTAACTTTAAAGTAAAATAAATAACTTGGGCCATTAAAATATGATTTTCAAGTACAAGTAAGAAGACCTCTCAATGAAAGTTTTCCCATCTGACAAAAATACTGATAATAGCCACCTTAGGGAATCTATGAGAGGATTAAATGATTTGAAGCAAATAAAAGAATTTTAAGATAAAATATGATATACAACTTTAGGATATCATGATCCTTTAATTTAATTTTTCTTGTTTTTGTTTTTGTTTTGTTTTTGTTCTAGAAGCAGTGAGGAAAAAAGGAGCAATCTTATTCTGGAAATAAGATTGTCCTGGAAATAAGATAAGTGTTCCTGCTGGTGACACTATTAAACCAATAGAGAGAGATTGGCACTTGCTAACCCTGCTTCTGGAGAGCCCTGTGAGGATGAGCGCACTTCCTAGTGAATGAGGCTAAAACAAAATTCAAAGTTTTTTCAGTTGTTGTCTTAAAGAAAAAATGGGCTTTAACTCCCAATAAAATATCTGGTTGCCCAAAATGATTCCGAGCCATGTAACTATGGGTTTCTTTTCTTAAAGAACTGGTAAAGATTTCCTTTTCCGTACTGGTTGTCAGTGAGTATTGGAGGGGAAAAACATAACACTTGTTGCTGGAGGAAAAGGTCAGTCATTGTTTTAGGAATATTTACAAAGTCAAAGCGACAGAGTTGTTTTCAGGGCCTCCAAGCCCACTGGGTCAAATAGTTTGCTCTGACCTATATCATTGTAATTGGCTTATAACTCTCTCTGAACTTCCGTTTCTACCCTGGGGGATCCCCAAGAGGGGACACATCACACTCTGGGGGCTGTTTTGTTTTTTTCCAAGTTGCCTTAAAGCTAACTCCGTGCAAGTGCAAAGGAACTTCCCATGGTGGCCTTGGGCTGCCTGACCCATGTCTGCAGCAGGATTTTACCCATTGTCTTTCAAAAATGACAAGGACTTTCAGGGTTTTCTTTGATTCCCTCTTCTTCCTAGACCTCAACCCTCGGAGAGTGACCTTTGAGGCTTTGTTTCGATACCCTCAGTGCTGCAGCAGAAAGCTCAGTGCCCTCCATCACCTGGAGCCACCCAGCCTCTGGGCGAGTGGCCTCGCAGTTGTCTCACACCTGCGCACCCAGTTCCATGACCCAGGAGCGGTCGCTTAGCTCATCTGGCTCTGCTCTTGCTTTCACGCTTGGCTCAGGCACAGCTCTGGACCAGAGATGCCTTTCCATCCTCTTCCTCTTCTTTGCAGAGTCAATGTGCATCCCTCCTCTCCATTATAAAACCGCCTGTCCTCTTTGCAGAGTGTGTTCACTTCCGTGGAGGCAGGGTGGTTATAATTAAGCCATGGAACATCAGACAAGCTTCTGTTGGAGCAATTATCACAAAATGCATTAATTCACGTGTTTAGGTGTCTGTTTTGTCCAAAAGAATGTAAGCATCTTGAAGACCAGACACTTTTTCATTAATTCCTACCTTTTCTTTCCAGGACGGTTGTGGCCCTCTGGGAAAAAAACCCAGAGGCTGGGTCCTAAGGACATAAAAGACCTCATCTTTCACCCTATCTGGACGGACACGGTCTATCAGGGTTAGAAGACTCCCTTTGGATCCAAGGACCAGCAGCAGAAATACAAGATTTGAGGCTATAGTGATAACCAGACCCTGTTTCCTGCTAATTTAAGATAACAGATGCCTAATGAACAAATACTGCATTTGATTTTATTTGTGTTCAATAATATTCTTCATTCTTTTCTTACTTTAGACAATTCATCAGAACCTAATTTAGTCATTGAAGCTCCCATTCTTTTTTTTTGTTTGTTTGTTTTTCTCTGGTCTTAAAAATTCAGACTTTTGCTGGTTGGTCTTACTTTCGCACTCTCTGATACCTTACTATGGTATTCTACGTGAAATTTAAGCAAGAAGTCAAATGCTAACCGTTGTCTATCCTCACATCACCACAGTCTTTGAACTTAACTCTGCCTGGTGGCTGGTCATCAAAAGCCAGGATGTTCTGAATGCCTTAGGGTAACTTTAGATTTTACTGCAAATGGAGGTTAGGGTACAACATGTTTTTAATGTCATTTATATCCTTTCCATTTTGCATTTTCCTTTGATGAGGAAACTTGTTTCTTTTTCTACCATAAAGCTACTGCTTTTGAATATGTTACTCATCCTTCTATTTTTTTTTTTAAATCCTTATTGGTGCATAGGAGTTCTCCAGAAGAGTGAAATTCATTCTGCGATATTCATACATGCAAAAAGCATGACTTGATCAATTTAGTTCCGGAAGTACCTCCCTTTCCCCTCCTTTCTTCTCTCCCCAGGAGCTCCTTCCTCTACCCCAGGGTCTCCCTTTTGTTTTCTTCTTTGTTCTCCTTGGTGCTTCAACCCTCTTTTCTCTCCCTCCTTCTGTTCCTGAATGTAGCTATGGATTACTATCTCACTTTTTCTTCAGGATACTTTCGTGAGCTTTCCTCATTTGCACATTTTCATTCTTTGTGTTCCTATTTTACTTTTGGAATGCCTTTAATCTAGCTTGCATGCTGGATAATTTCTTGAAAAGTCGTATAAGTAAATATTCACAAGGAGATTTTGATGTCCTTATGGCACATTGTTCAGCATCAACAAATATCAGATGATAGTTACTGTGGAGAAGCGCTGACCTTTCCAAAGGCCAGTGACGAATAACTCTCGATGACCTTTGTACATCACTATTTATCTGGACTGCAAATTCTGGTTCAATCATGAGAAATGTTTATTTTCCCACCCATGTGTGTATATAGTCATGCTACAATACTGCATTGCCATTTTTTAAAACATCAGCTACTGAATAGAGACCAAAATAAGGAAAAGAGCTGAAGAGTTACTGTTTACAAAGCTTCTGGAAAAGCTAATGAAAATAAAATATTTTTAAAATAAGAGCATTAGGAAGAGTGAGACCATTTTATGGACTAAGAATGACTTTGCACGGATGATTAATTATGGGGAAGTAGGTTTACCAAAGCCAGGTGAGTTGGGGACAAGTGTCTAGCAGAAATTAAGAGGAAGGCGTAGAAAGTTCTGTTGACTTCATCTTTTATGGTCAACAACAGCGGAGTCCCAAGTAGTTGCACAGAAGGAGTCTGGATTCAGACTACCATGATGAGTACCTCAGATGAGCAACTCAGATGCAGAAGCACTCCATCAGTCTCTTTGATCCCACAGAGAATCATGGAAAACCCAGATAAGTCCATGATGCTTGGGAAGGGGCATGAAGGATAAAAATAGAAGAATGAGCAGGCTAACATGGGACCTCTCACTCACAGTGGCCAAGTTCACTCACTTCTTTTCTGTCTTCAGAAAGTGATGCTGCTCCCGTGCTCACATTCCATGGTTCCTTGGGAAAAACCTACATATCAGATACTACTTATCCTTTCTGCACTTGAAGGAGGCACACTGTCTTAATTTTCTAGTTCAAAACAACCATTAGCTTGTGAGGGATTTAACAAAGGTGCTTCAATACAAATGGATTTGTAGGGTCCCTGTTCCCTGGGGGAAGGTGATGAAGGTGCCTGTCAGGGGTTGGACCCTTGAGATGAGTTGGTTGATAGTGGTTGTTTTCCTCTTCACCCCAGACAGGACATGCTGATGGCTTCTGGTGCCCTTCTGCTGCTTCCGGTTTCCAGTCAAATTTCAATAAGGTCGTTGGATGGCTTCAGGCAAACATTTTCATTGAATTATTTTATATGTGTGTGTGTGTGTGTGTGTGTGTGTGAGAGAGAGAGAGAGAGAGGGAGAGAGAGGGAGAGAGAGAGAGAGAGATGGGCATTGATTGAGTCTGCTAAAACCCAAACCAAATATTGAAATAACAATAGTAAAAGCAAAACAAAACTCTTAAGAAATAAGAGCCCAATGTGGTGACATTTATCTGTGAGCAATGAGGAGCATTTTCCCTGGGTGAGAGAGGCAGACATTTTTATTTACATCAGGGAATTTCATCTTTTCTAACATCTAGAATTACTGATCTGGGACTTTGAAGCAATGACTGACCATTTACAAGTATATTTTGTTACCCTACACTTTCCTTCACTCCAGGGGCAAATCTCCAACTTTCTGGAATTTGTATCCACTGGTGTCTTACGAGCTCAGCTGGTCCATAATGATTGACCCTATTTCATTTCCTGTCTCGGTTATGGTCCCATCACTCCAGCCAGAACACATCTAGTTGTCTAGGTCCTGTAGATCTTCAACCATTTTTAAAAACTGTCCATCCTCCTTATGATTCATGTCTCCATTTCTGAGTGCCTTCCCATGCCAGCCATTGTGGGGGTTGCAGGGCATACAGGGAGAGGAAGCTGAAGGTTGGACTCATCCCATCTGAATGAGGAAACTCTAATCTTTCTCCCTCCCAGGCTCCCCCTTGTCCATAGAAGCCACTCTGAAATTCAGACACATCATCTCAAGCTTGGGGTGTGCTTTTAGCATCCGTGAGATGAAATCTGTAGCCCTCCTCTCTTCTCCCTCCACACCAGGCAGTTCTCTCCTCTCCAACCCTAACTTCTCTTTATAGTTTCCATAGCTCTTTTTCATCTTCATATAAGAGAAATTAAGTACTTGTCTCTGTATTTCCTTTTATCGATTTTTAAATTTCTTAATACATTTTAATAGTTTCACTTAAAATTTAACTTAAAATCATAAAATCTCAAGTCAGCACCACTAACGTCCTTTTGAAGAAAAGCTGGTTTGTATTTTCAAAAATCATGAAGTCTCTTTGATCACACCGGTTTTCCAAAATTTTATCTTTACTTTGTTCCTAATCCCCAAATTAGAGCTTGACATGGTCATTTTGCTGCTTTCTCCTCAGATTCATCATGATTCCCCTTATTCTTTTATCCAAATCTGAATTCTGACTGGCCTGTGCTGAGTCACTCTCAGATCTTGTAGACCAGGGCCTGGACTGAGGGCAGCCTCTCCCCCCTCGTCTGTGCACATGAACTTCCCACCCTTCCTTCCCTCATCCTTGCCTCCTTGCAGCTGAAGTTCTGGAGAGTCCACCTTCGGGTGGGCCCTCTGCTCCAGTTCCCTGCATTGCTTGGATCAGGGCTTCTCTCCTGATGCCCTTTCATGACTGAGATCAACCCCGCTTGCCCGGATATTCCCAGAATCGGTTTGATCTTTTCACTCTTGAGTTCATGTTCTCCCTTGATATCAGTCCCAGGAGATTTCCCTCATGTTCTTATACACCAACCGTTCCTTTAAAAAAGAATTATTTTATCCTTTTCCAGGATTTCTAGATGTCACATTGCTCAAGGGCTTTCAGATGATTTGGACTAGTGGGTTGTCTTAAACAGAAGCTGAAATCTTCCTTCCTGTCTTCCTTCCTTCCTTCCTTTTTTTTTTTTTCATCCTTTTTAATGCCACAACTTGGTCTCCACGTAGGTGATTTGCACATGTGAAAGGACTTGGCAAATATCTGTAAACTTGAGCTTTGGTTTGCCCTTTAGTCAATGGAATAAATGGAGGCAGGTAACTTTGCTATTGTGAACATTTCCTGACTGAAAAGGCCACAGTGCACTTTATCCAGGAAAGGCCTATGATATGAAGTTTAAAATGACCATGCATTTCCAAAAAGTTATGTCTGTTTTTCCAATTGCTTCTTCCCCTCCCCGCCACCTTAGGGCCTACCAGTTTCTGGTAAATTATTGGTGCTAATTTTGCTGAAGAAGTGCACAAATAAATACACACGCTATGTAAAACACACAAACACACACACTGAACCAATGGCAAGAAAGTTATGAGATGAAGATTTTTGTTTTGCTTTCCATCTCGGTATTGAAGTTCTAAATCACTCAGGCTACAGCTCTAACATAATAATACATAGAACATTGCATCCGATGTGATTCAGGTCAAGTATCTCAAACCACAGTATTATATTTACTTTATTAACTCATTTTTAAACTTCAGACCTGCACAGTAATTTTCACTAATAGCTCTGACTCAAAGAGTCAAGTGAAAATAACTCATTGTGAGCTGGAGTGCTTCAATTGTTAACTCTGGTGATTTAACAAAATATTACATTTCCAATCATCAAAAAAATCAGAATTTGTCTTGGACAGGTAAGAAAACTGTGGATGTTTTTTGACTTTGATTATTCGATAAGTGTTAGAAAATAATTATTCCAATTATAACTAAAGAGGGACCGATGTTATGAAAACACATTTTAGGGAAACAGTGCTAAATGTGAAACTGAAAATTCTCAAAAGCAGCATTCTGAGAACATTTAAATGTAATCCCTTCTCCTGATGCTTGATATTAAGAAAAAGCCAGTATTTCAGAAAATCAAACGTGATTTTTTTTTCTACAATGATGTTCATTTCAGCAATTATTACTTGAAGAGGATTTAAAAAAGGAAGTTTTCTAAAGTTATTAATACCTAAAATGGGACAAAAGGCAAATGCACTTGGATGTGAGGTGTCCCCCAAAAGCTCACGTGTGAAACGATGCAAGAGGGTTCAGAGGAGAAATTACTGGGTTGTGAGAGTCTTAACCCAATCAGTGACTTAATCCCTGATGGGATTAACTGAGTGGTGACTGGAGGCAGGTGGGTGTGGCTGGAGGAAGTGGGGGTGTGGCTATGGGGGATATATTTGTATCTGGAGAGTGGAGTCTCTCTCTCTCTCTCTCTGCTTCCTGATCATGACGTGAGCTGCTTCCCTCTGCCCACTCTTCTGCCATGGTATTCAGCCTCACCCGGAGCCCCTGGGGCACGAAGCCAGCCTTCTATGAGCTAAGACCCCTGAAACTGTGAGCCCTTGAATAAACTTTTCCTCCTCTAAAATGGTTCTTGTCGGGTCCTTTAGTCACAGCAGTGAAAAAGCTGACTAAAATAACATCAAATGTGATTAAAATAAGTGCTATTTAAATAAATATGCCAATGTGAAATATTTGTCCCCAATTTTTGTCCCTCCTTAAAAATTCTTTCATAGTAATCAATGTGAATAATTTTGTTGATTGCTGTGATGAAACAAAACTTCAAAGCACTTTTTTTTTTTTGCCTCATTTGTTTGTTTTCAAAGGTATACCTGGTGTTTGTGAGACAAAAGCACAGCTCACATTGACTACTTCGACCCAGGAATTGGCCATCCACAAAACTCTCCTCTGCAGTGCTTTGGTTCTACATGAGACCTCATTAAGATGTCCTGGTTGACCTGGCCACCAGACCCCCAGTTAAGTTACCCTACCCTTGTAGACAAGCCGTTGATAATGAACACTGAATTGGAAAGATCTTTCAAAGCAATAAATGTCTGGAAGGAAATGCCCTGAAACCTTCAACTTGGGTCAAATGTGTCTCCTGCCACCATGCTAGGCTGGAGTATGGTGGGGGAAAGCAACTGCATAGACTGAGTCCAGGCGGGATGACAGGTCCTGTGACAGCTGGAGTGGAAATTGGGTAAGGGGACATTGTTGGGCAGCTGTGTCTTGGCATTTTTAAAATAGCAGTTCATGGCCAAATAGTTAATTTGATTAATTGTACTCCTTTCCTCCCCACTGGTGTATAGGTTTTCCAAACTGCAGTAGTCAGTGAACCATCAGTGAATTTATCAAGACTCCCTAGATGAGTGAGGGTTCCCCTCCCATTTTTGTGGGAAAAGAAAGGGTTTTTTTTTTTCAAAATAAAAAGTAGAAAAACCCAAGAAGTTATTCTACATAGGTACTGTTAGGTCCTGGATAGACAGAAGAGATGACAGGAAATGTGGGACTATGAGGAAAATCAGGTGCTGGGAGAAATTAATACGGAGGATGAAATATACGATGGACGAAAAACATCAATTAAAGATGAAAGAGTGGAGAAATGACTCAGCACTAAATATCTGAAAGTACATTGCTCTCCTTCCTGGCTTGTTCAGGACAGGAACACTCAAGTTCTAGGAAATGGCAGTACCATGAGAGGGTGTTTACTAGTTGCATTTGCCATATGGAATGTTTGATAATTTTCTTTCCCTGAGAAAATCCTTACAGAATTTCAGTATTGGTGTTGGATCTGAGAGGTAAACTTTCATAAACTTCTGTTTTTCCATTTTCCCCTGAAGCTAATACAATGAAAAGAGCATAAAGAATAGATTCCCTCTCCGTGAACATGAAGTAGTGTGGCAATTCCCTGCGACTAACTCAACACAGGCCTTTAAGGATAAGAATAGTTTATCTAAGACCTTCTATCTTTGGACCTTTGATCTCAGTGGGAATAAGATATGAACTGTACCCTTATATTTTAGTCAGTATGAGGATTTTGTTACTGAATATTCAGGAGTGGTTTGTTATATTGCTAGGGAGGTGTGTCCCTCTAACTTTTAATAACCAGTTAGTTCGTTAGAAAAGTCTGTTTCCATCTTACTGTGCCTTACCGTCTAGTGGTTGCTTCTTGATATTTCCAGGCATATTCTCAAATCTGGAAAAGTCTGCTCATTAATTCCTGTGTTGCCCTTGGTGATAAGAGTCATTCTTCATGGTCAGGAGCAAGACCCTACTGAGAGCATTTTCCCTTCTGGTGAGCCCACCCTGGGTAACTGGCTCTGAGGCTCAAAGCTTGAGTTTCCTGTGTGTCTACTTCTGCACTGAAATGGGCTTTGCAGCTGCCTGAGGAGTCAGGAAATCATCAAGAAGCGCTGTGCAACATACCAGATGCTAAGGTATAGTTCCCATTCAAGAGGAGCTCATAGTCCAACTGGAAAAAAATACTGATAAAACACTGTGCTGCCACATGAACAGAGGAAGATGTCACGACCCTCCTTGGGAGCGTGAAGGACATCGCATAGGAGGTGTTGCTTGAGCTGCATCTCAAGGTCAGTGGTTGTGCCTAGATCTTAGAGGGAAAGGAGCTCAGGAGTTTGGGTCATTCATTTTCATGAAGGTAATGGGTGGGCTACAAACTGACATTTTGCTATTAAAACTTAGCTCTAGTAGACTGTAAAACAGGGGTTGATGACACAGGGAGTGATTAGGCAGCCATTGCCATTATCCTACCCAAGTGTGAGGAGATGGGCTTTAAGGTAGGTGCCATGAGAATGCGGGGGCTAGGGCCCCTGGGGACCCTGGTGGATAACAGGATGCAGGCAGTGGTACAGAGAAGGAAAGCCCAGTGTGACATGGAGTTAGGGGGCACCAGTGAGGGCGATTTCTGATTAAAACAGAGAATATTGACGTGGGACAGGGGCAAATTTGAATAAGGACTTTTTTTTTTAAATATAATGAGGGGGATTTTTGTTCTCCTCCTCTCCCTGAGTGAAAGAGAACATGCTCTGAAGCCCTGGCCTCTTCCAAGAGCTTGTTTTCAAGCACATATTTTCACTTGATTTGCTCAAGAGAAGAAAAACCGTGACCTTTGTAAAGGTCACAAAGACATGTGAAAAGAAGATATGTCATTGAATTTCAGAGAGACCTATTCCAAGGATCATGGTTGGTCCGTAAAGGAGGTACAGGGGCTACTGTGTCACTCCAAGGAGAGTTTTCACTAAGAGTCCTCGAGGGCAAGACTGTTGTAGATGCTTGTGTGAAGTGCATTTTTGGGCACTCTTCCCTGGGCACTGTATTATTTTATGAAAACCTCTGATATAGTCTTTGTTTATACCAGGGATTAAATTCTGAGATGCTTAAACCCCGAAGCACATCCCCAGTCCCTTTTTAATTTTTTTGTTTGTTTGCTTTTAAATTTTGAGACAGGGCCTCCCTAAGTTGCTTAGGGCATGACCAAATTGCTAAGGCCGGCTTTGAACTTGCAATCCTTCTGCCTCCGCCTGCCAAGCTGCTGGAATTACAGGCCTGTGCCGTGGTGCCCAGCCAGCATAGTCTAAGACGGTCTCAATCACATTCTTACTGCTATAATGAAAACAAGGACTGAGTTTTGTAAACATCTTTACTTCCAGAACCTACTAAGATACCTTTACAACGTAATTGGACCACAGTAGGACTACAAATATGTTTTTTTTTTTTTAAATGAAGCACTCATGAAGTAATGGATATACTAATCACAAATGATTTATTCAATTCTTTCAAGGGATATCCTCATTTCCCAATTTTAAAAATATTTACTTCACACTTAAAATAGCCCACGCATAGGGAGCACTGTCAAAGTTCTCAGGTGGAACTTTCAACAGTAACTGCCAAACAGCATGAAATTACTCTGACACATCAGACTATTTCCTTTATAGCGCTTTCCAAAATCTTAAAGTATTGCTCCCATCTGATTCTTGCAGTCATGAAAAAGGTGTCTAAAGTCAGTATCATCTTACATGTGAAGAACCTGAGGCCCAGAATGTTACACAACTTACCCAATGTCACACAGCTGAGTCAGACACAGAATCAAAGTCTATGAAGTGCCTAACCTGTGGCCTTCCCTGAAATCACAAAATGGCATTCTTTACTGCAATTAAATTAGGTTTTCCAAAAACCCGAAGTATCACAAAATGCAATGACTTTGAAAATTTTTTAAAAATGTATTCTACTGAAAATCAGAAGATAAAGATATTTTAATTTATCTCAGAACAGATGTATGAAATGATAATGTCTCCTGTCTGGTATTTGGGCCAGGTGTCCCACTAAAATATATCCTAATTCTGAATTAATTATGACTTACGACAAACTAGACCAAAAGCAAGAACGGATGTGAGATAATATACTTGTCAATTATGAAATAAGGAAAAATATGACATTTTCTTCCTTCGTGTCACCATTATTGACCCCAAAATATTGTGAAGAATTATTCTCTTGAGATACAAAGGGAGCAATAAAATGAAATGGTTTCCGCTTTGTTTTCTGTGGAAACTTAACCTTCTGTTTTCTGTGTACACAGAGGAATAAATGTCACATTGCCAGAATTATTCCAAAGATTTATATTATACTTCATACTTCAAATAAAGACATCTCCCTGTAGGCCAGTTTGTATGAATTTTTCCAGTGAGCATAAAAAAATAAAAAGAAAACTAGACCTAAGGTCAAAATTACCTTTCTGAAGAATTTATGTAATAAAATGCTCCTTTTATACAAATCCTATTGAAATATCAATAGGGATATTTTTTCAAAAATGAATAAAATGACCTTAAATTTTATACTGAATAATAAAGTCATCAATAGCCGGAAGCTTCTAAAAAAAGATGAATAATAGAGGATTTCTTTGTAGATCCAGATCATAAGATTGAGCCATTATGATCAAGTCAGTGGTAGTCGAAGGGAATAAACAAGAAAAGGATAGCAGCATTAATGAGAATTCAAACACCACACAGGTAGACATGGCGCTGGGGAGTTGGCCCAGCTCCAGTGATATGGCGGAATTGGCTGCTGGATGAAGAAAACATGCAAAATGGTGCCCCTGATTCAGACCATTGCCAAAAACATCTTCCAAGATTAATATTTAAGTGCAACAATAATACAATAAATATCTTAGGAAAAAACTAGGAGCATAAATATGCATCTTAAATTTAGGAAGATTTTCTTAAGCAAGACGAGAAATTTAGAAGTTATTCAAAGGATAAGGAAATGATTGACATTTTAAAAAATCACTGAAAAGAGGAAACATTCAAATCAAGAGAAAAACCATAGGTTGGGAAAAAGTTTTCAGAATGGGTGATAAAGTATTAATATTTATACAACATGATTTTAAGAATTCTCAAAGTATTAAGAACCAATTAAAAAATTGTCTAAGAAAATGTTTAGAATGTCTTTTATCAAGAACACAGGCAACAACAGGTGTTGGCGAGGATGTGGGGAAAAGGGTACACTCATACATTGCTGGTGGGAGTGCAAGTTGGTGCAGCCACTCTGGAAAGCAGTGTGGAGATTCCTTAGAAAACTTGGAATGGATCCACCATTTGACCCTGCTATCCCACTCCTTGGCTTATACCCAAAGGACTTAAAATCAGATTGCCTCAGTGATGCAGCCACATCAATGTTCATAGCTGCTCAATTCACAATAGCTAGGTTATGGAATCAACCTAGATGCCCTTCAGTGGATGAATGGATAAAGAAACTGTGGTATATATACACAATGGAATATTACTCAGCCATAAAGAAGAATAAAATTATGTTATTTGTAGGTAAATGGATGATGTTGGAAACTCTTATGCTAAGTGAGATCAGCCAATCCCAGAAATCCAAAAGCCGAATGGTCTCTCTGATATATGAATGATGATGCATAATGTGGGGGGGAAAGATGGCAAGAATGGAGGAAAGATAGCTAGCATAGAGGGAAGGGAGGGGTGGGGGTGGGTGGGGGGTAAAATTAATAACAATGTGTGACAGATACCATTGCCCTGTGTACATGCATGAATGCACAGATGGTGTGACTCTACTTTGTGTACAACCAGTGAAACAATAGCTGTACTCCATTTGTGTTCAATGAATCAATAAGTAAATAAAAGAAAAAAAAAAAAACTGTAAAAAAAAAAAAAAAAAAAAAAAAAAGAAAATGAAGGGGCAGTTCCTAGACCAGCAATCTAAGTGGCCAAGAAGCAAGAAACAAGTTTAACTCCACTACCAGGTAGAGAAATGAAATTCAAATTGATAAAGAGCTATTCTTGAATGCTTATCAGACTGAAAAACATTTTAGGACTCTAATACCCAGTGCTCACAATAATGTTGAAAAAAATCAAAATGTGAAAATTTCCTGTGGTTGGGGGAGGGAAGAAATTCGGCTATATAGTACAACAAAAAAATGTATACATAACCTTTTGATCAAGAAGTCTACATTCAGAGGATCTATCCTATAGAAATAGAAGCAGCCAAATGTAAAATGTATGTTTAGATACAGGTACTTTAGCCTTGTTCTCAGAAGCAAAATGTGAGAAATGAAGCCAACTCCAGACCAAAGCAGGAAGCACAACATTTTGAACAAAAACAAGGACAAACATTTATGTGTATCAATATCTGTGTGAGGGTATTTGTGTTTGTATGTGTATGGACACATATGTGCAAACGTGTGTGTGTATACACACATGTTCATACGAACACAGAAAAAAGCAAAGCAAAAGGAGGCTATGCATGACATTGTCTTGCATGGGAGATGTCATGTTTAGGAAAGGGGGTGTACACCAGGGAGCAGCAAAGCAATATATTTAATTTTTTTAATTTAAAAAGTTTTGAATATCGCAAGACAGTTGATGTGATCCAATTTAGGTAAAATTACATATGTTAAAAGTTATCTCAGATTTTTCAAAGCAAAAACCAAACAAAATCCCCTCCTGTCTCAGGTGTTTGAGAGGCTTTTATAGTCACTCTATAACCATAAGCAAGGGTGAGTTACAGGGCCCCCCAATCTGTCTCTTCTCAAATTAGAGTGGTTATTCACTCTAGTCCCAATCATTTTAAGGAATTTGGCTTTGTTAGCAAAAAATGGTTGAAAAAACTTCTTTAGTCAGTACTAAAAACATGGTGGGCAATTTATCTAATAATTATTATTGCCATCTCCACATAAATCTGAAATAATGTTGATGTGTGATGCTCTGTGACTTTACTTTTTGGCAAAACCATGAAGGTAGTATGTGCTCCAGTGTAGAATTTTCTTTTCTGTCTCATTTAGATAAACTATTTAACACTCCTAATCCTTCTTGCAGATGTAGTGGGCTTGTCCTGTCTCACTGAATAGTTTCTGCAGAATACTATTTCTGATAAATAACATGATGTTAATAGATGACACCCAAGGTCATCTGCTGCATCAGTTTCCAGAAGGTAGGTGACCTTTGTCTACTTCTGCAGCCATTCTGAACTTAAGCACGGGGACATCATCCGGGGTTCATCTGAGAACAGAGCCCAGAGCCCACATCAGGCTGCTTGCCCATTTCATTGGGGCCTCCTCAGGCTTCATCTGTCACAAAGTGCACATCTGTGTATATTTGACACATAATTTTCTCTCATTTCCTTATTTGATTTTCAAACCCACCGAAAACTATAAAAAGCCAATTTGAAGGCAAGGCAGGGGCTGCTGCGGGAGAAGCGAGGCCCAGGGTTTAAGAGCTCCTCTTCCTCCGCTCTGGAGTTTGTTCACATAAATGGTGACTCAACAGTGCTCACATGATGGGTTGGTTGTGAGGATTGTGAAGTGCTGTTTGTGGAGTGCTTAGCTGGTGCTTGGCAGGGTGCTCAATAACCCTCAGCCATTATCGTTAGACACACACACCGTGATCAACATGGAACCAAATATATTCTCGCAAAAAAGTGGTAGTCAGAAGATCTCCTGAAAATAAGATGTGAAATTTTTAAAAAGGACAGAAACCTTCAGTGGAGGGGCAAAGATTGCCTAAGGGGTTGCAGGATTGTAACTGAGTGTAGTAATTCATGAAGACGACCAAAAGACACTCAAGAATTCTGATCTGGGTTACTCTAAGAAAACTGAAAAGTGATACAATTTGAAATGATTCCTTATAAAAACATTGATGATTTTTTTTAAACTTCATTGCTTACTTCCAAGTTATCAAAAACAAGAACAAGTTATCTAAAAGAATCCATTATTTATGACTTGAGGGTAGTAGAAAATTCAATTGTGCACAGTTCTTACAAATGTTATGTTTTGTATAATTCTTTCATAGGATGTCTTCGAATGCATGAACCATAAAACATATTGATTGTGATACATTAAAATTAAAAACCTAAATCATGACTTCATTAGTACTCAGTTTAGTTTAGAAGTTTCTCCCACATATATTATACTTAATCTTAAAATCCTCTGAGATAGACCTTATTATGCTCAATTTACACAGGAGAAAACAGGGAAATTAAATCTATGTTGCCTTTCTATTATTGCAAATCATTACAAATTCAGCAGTTTAAAACTACTCCCTGTAAATGTTTGTAGGCAAGAAGAAACAGTGGGCTAAAACCAAGGTGTTAGACAATATTATGAAATTTGACGATGGTGATGGTTGCATGATTCTTGGATATATGGAAAGTTACCTAAATAAGTAAATTTTATTGTATATCCTTTATTGGGCTCATATCCCAATAAAGTTGTTAAAAACCTAGTAGTGTTACAGTGGAACCACAAGAAGGGATTTTCACACATTTCATTTGAGAACAACGTGAAGTTTATTATAAAATATCGCTGAAAACATTGTTCTGTTTGTGCGGATCAGTGAATTTCTCCTGGAAAGTATTCCTTTACAGGCTTTTATGAAAGTTGGACAGGTCGACTCCTTCCCCATTTACAGTCTGGACATTGCAGCTGAGCCATCAAAAGGTCTGGCCCAGGGGGCTGAGGATTATGGCTCAGCTGGTAGAGTGCCTGCCTCGCAAGCACAAGGCCCTGGGTTCAATCCCCAGCACAGCAAAGAAAAAAAAAAAAATAGTTCAGGTCACAGTGCCCCATCTACAGATGAGAATGGATCCAAGATCTACTCATTGTCTTCTGCCAAAATTACTTTTGACTGGATCTGGAGGGAAGATCTCTTTTCTCTGGGTGAATGGCAAAAAAAAAAAAAAAAAAAAAAAAAAAAAAAAACAAGCCTGCAATTAACAGTGCCTGTATTTCATTTTTGTGGTTCTGGTTCTGATGCCTTCCCTCTCTGGAAAAGGAAAGAATTAAAGCCAGCAGCAGATGGAAGGGAGAAGCCCCAGGTCGTCCACATTCCCGCTTCCAGTGCCTGTTGGGCAAGGTCCCCGTCCTTTCTGTTGTGCTGACGTTATTTGCCCTTGCTGGAGTTGGGTCCCATTCTTCAACAAAATTTCTGGTCTCAGATACACCTAGGGAAAGAAAAATGTAAACACTTAGAAAGTTAAATACAAATCTTGAATCTGAAAGTACAATGTGGAAACAAGAGAAACGGTGATACATTTCTAAATGAGAAGGATGGATAATGAGTTTGAGAATTCAGGGGAACTTGGGCTATACCGACAGGGTCCTGGAGGAAAAGTGGCAGGACTGGAGTCAGACTTTGAAAAATAACTTCTAGTTTTTCCTTTAGGGTCATCCATACCACCTGGTTTGAGTGGATTTCGTTTGGAGAGAGATCTGGCAAAGGTCTTTCAGAGAAAGACACACCTATTTTGAAGGGGAAGAAACAACTCTCATTTGTGATCAAAGCAGGAATATTTTGTTTGAATGCTAATATGGAAGGGCATATAGTGGATTTTTATTATGCCAATAATGTCTCAACCTTTTACCTAGAGAATGTAATGAAAATGGTAAATTCTGGCTTTCAGCAAAATCAATAGAATTTTAGTCTAATGTAAGGTTAATGAAATACTATCATCATCAATTCGGGGTTGGATTCTGGTCCATGTTGCTGAAGCATCTTCAGTTTGCTTCTTTGTATTTTGCTTCCTTCCTTCCTTCCCCACCTCTGTTGCTTCTTATTTATTTGTTTTTTCTTTCTTTTTCTTCCCTTCCCTTCCTTTTCCTTTCCTTTCTAATTCTTCTGCTCAAGTTTGCTAGCCCTTAACAACCTACACAACTTCCAGTTATATGTGCAGGGCTTTGATGTCTCATTTTATTTTGATCCCTGGTCTTGACTCATAAAATTTTGTTTACTGATGTGGAAAGAATTGACAAAAAGCTTCTATAAGGTACCCAGTTTTCCACAATTAGCTTCTTCTGAATTCCTCCTTACAGATATATCCCCGAGGTAATAATTTTTGTAAATTGTGAAATCCCATGGGTAAGATCATCATCTTGGACACTTCAACAATGAACTTAAGTAGTCCTGCAGGGTAGTTCATCAAGATTTGTTGTTGTTGTTATAAAGAAAGAGGAAAAAAAACAAAGAACATCAAGTGTCTGGCAATGTGCAATAGCTTCATTGGACTTATCCAAAGAAAGTATCATCAAAAAAAAATCTTACCTTTGTTTCATTCCGAATGACTCACACAAAACTGAACAAAATAGTATAATTGTAGAATTTTAGAGAAGAAAAAGATGTCTGATGTTATTTAATCCCACAAACACCCTCACCACTGCCAACACACTGAGACTGGCCAAGTCAGGGACTGAGCCTCAATGGAACAAAGACTTCATAATTCTTGGGGCAAAGAATGCTAGGTGACACATTATTCCTTTCCTTAACAAATAGCATTAAAAATTGCTTAATTCGAGGCATTTCAAAGTTTTTTTCATGTCAGTTTGGTATCAGCCAGCACAATTGTCTGCAATTGGTCAGAAGCTAGAAGTAGTTGATGTTTTTACTCTTGATTTTGATATCTTCTCAAATGTCTAGTTGATAAGCAAAGATGGTATGAAAGTTTTATAATATATGATTTGCAAGTGTCTGGGTGAAAATCTTCAAAAACTGTAAAATTAGAAGGAAATGTCTGAAAATACATGAAATATGGAAGGCAGTGTAAAACACATCACATTGCAGATGATGCAAGGAATGATGGTGTTTAAATGATAAAACCTAGAGTGTTTGCGTCCTACCCTCTCCTGTAGTTGGACCTGTTATGGGTTCTGGCTCATTCTCTTAAGTTCCCCTTCCTCATCTCTTTTGGAAAGATGACGTGACAATATATTTCAAACATTAAAACATACATATCTTTATTTATTTATTTATTTTTAAATTTATTTTTACAGACTTCATTTTGATTCATTGTACACATATGGGGTACAAATTTTCATTTCTATGGTTGTGCATGATGTACATTCATGTCATTCTTCTTAATCACACATGTACATAGAGTAATGATGTCTGTCTCATTCCACCATTTTTCATACACCCACCCCCTCCCACTTTCATTTCCCTCTGCATAATCTAAAGATCCTCCATTCCACTCTCACCCTCCCCACAACCAGATTCTATATCATCATCCGCTTATCAAGAAAACATTCAGGAATATTACTCAGCCATAAAGAAGAATAAAATTATGGCATTTGCAGGTAAATGGATCCAATTGGAGATGGTCATGCTGAGTGAAATTAGCCAATCCCAAAAAGCCAAAGGCCGAATGATCTCTCTGATAAGTGGTCGATGATAAATAATGTAGGGCGGGAGGGAGGTAAGAATGGAGGAAGGATGGATTACATAGGGAAAAAAAGGGGGTGGGATAGGGGAGGGGGGTAAGAATAATAATAGAATGAGACAAACATCATTACCCTACGTACATGTATGATTACACAAATGGTGTGACTTTATTTCATGTACAACCAGAGAAACAACAGCTGTAATCCACTTGTGTACAATGAATCAAAATAATAAAGAAAACTTAAAAAAAAAAAATTCGACCTTTGTTTTTTTGGGATTGGCTTATTTCACTTAGTGTGATAATCTCCAATTCCATCCATGTATCTGCAAATGCCATAATATTATTATTCTTTATGGCTGAGTAGTCATACATATCTTTAGACACAATGATTCCACCCTTGGAAATACATTTCACAAAATAAAATCACCTGCGTGCTCATTTGTCCATGCACACATATAAACACATGGACGGTTATTGTATGATTAGATTTTATTTTTACAGTAGGAAAAATTGGGACCAGAATGAACAGATAAACAAATATTGGAGAAATGCTTAATTCAGTATAACAAAAATTGAAACATGATAAAACTTTTTGTAAGGAATAAACACCTAGGAAAAGACTCTTTAAGGATGAAATGAGAGCTTTCATAAAATGTGACAAAAAATCTAACAACACTGATTTTGTGTATTACAGGAATAATGTTCAGATATAATATCTAATTTGCAATTAAACATTTTCATCTGGATAATTATGTTTTGGAAGAAGACATAATTTATCATCTTCATTTTTTTACACTTTATTTATTTTTAATTGACTCATAAAAATTGTGCATATTTATAGGGAACCCTGTGATGTTTCATTCCATATTTCAGTCCATATAATTCAACATTGTGTAATGTTCAAATCAGGGTAAACACATCTATATCCTCAAAAGTCTATCATTTCTTTGTTGTTCAAACATTCCAAATCCTTTTCTTGAGATGTTTTGAAATGCACAGTGCATTCTCATTCTCCAAGGTCACCTTAGGGTGCAGCAAAGCACCAGGACTGATTTCTGCTAATTACAACTTGATCCCTATGGATCAGCCTTTCCCTGTCCCAGCCTTCCTTTCGTTCTCCCCAACCTCTGGGAACCACTGTTCTACACAATGTTCTTCTATGAGATCAACTTAGTTAAATTACACATACGAGCGGGATCCTGTGGTACTTCTCTTCCTGTGCCTGGTTACCTGGTTAACGTGAGCACCATGACCTGTCTGGTGGGCAGCTGGAGTCCTGAGTGACAGGGCTGCTGTGGGAGATGACACTCAAGACAGGTGTGTGAGACACTCTGCAGGTTTTCCTTTGAATCTACCCTTATATCTCTCTTTTGTCTCTGAAATATGCTACCCCCAACCAGATGCAGTTCATATGAATCCTTCCCTGTAATACAGAGCAGACTAGGGTGAGGCAAATAATGGATTTGGGGAAAACTTTTTTTAAGAGTAGCATATCTTTCTTTTGGGTACAATGACAAATGACAATTTCCTTTATCCTCTTATCCCCACCATTGATAAAATATTAAGATCATATTCAGATATACATTTGTTATTTTATTAAAGAGTCTCTTTATAATATATTTTGGAAAATTTTATAATTGTTCTCAAAGCAATTTTATACCTAATTTCAAGTTTCATTAATTTTATTATTCATTATGATTTTCCATGCAATTTCTTGGCCACTTTGCAATGTTTTTATTATGGTTCTTATTTTTCTCTTTTGTTCTCATTTACACTTATCCTTTAGGAAAATGTAATCTTAAGACACTCCTCTATTTCTTCCTGGCACTTTGTCTTTTACATAAAGAAGAGGATTCTGATAACAAAAAGATCATTTTATTTTGAAGGCTAGTTTTCCTTTCTGCTTGGAAATGTGTAGATTTCATTCAAATCAGCATTCAAAATAAAAAGTATCTCAATGCTTTTGCATAATTCTCTGTAGGAGTACCTGAGGATACAGAGCTCGGGCATTTTCTCTTCCCTTAATTGGTCTGATCACCAGCCTAGCACGAGCATAATCAGGAGCTTGGCATGGGGGTGTTAACAGCTATTGGCAATTCATAATTAGTGAATGCCTGCTATATATGTTTGTTTGTTCTGCTGCATTAAACTGAGCCTGCGTCTTCAGAACTTGAGCTCCCAGTGTGGTGTTAGCGCCTTCTCACTCATCCTCCTTACCCCCACAGGCCGCTCTGTTCCACTTTACAACAGTTCTCTCAATATTACAGCACAGGGGAACTTTGGACAAATGAGGAACTATGTCCTTGAGGCATTTCCAAGTATAGAAGAAGATTAGGTAAAGACTGTCCTTCAGATATAAGGAACCCAGGATTTCAATTTATCTCTAGAGTTCTTTCCTGGTGGTCTCAGGTTTTGCAAGCTATCTTATAGGCAGGCACTGTCCTGATTCATCTGCTCATTCTGATTGCAATGTCTTCTTTCTATGCTATGATGTGCAGTTGAGAGAGAATATGGCATTATAGAACAGCTGGTATTTCTTGGCCCTTAAAGCAAGCACTCAAATTCCTAGATATTTCCTCTGTGAAATGAATTTAATCCTACTTATGTGCATTATTAATTAACCCAATATACTTTTATTGAGTAGTTAAATATGCTATAGACCTTGTATTAAGATCCTGAGGGTGTGCATATGAATAATATTCGGTCTCTGCTTTCAAGGATTATATAGCTAGAAGGATCATGCGAGTTATGTGAGAGGAAGGCATGCACTTATTTAGTAAGTACTCACAGAGAGCATCCTTGCTGTAAGGAACTCTCCTAGGCATTGGGATATTAGGATGAGCAAGACCTTATTAGCCTCTGGCGATTACATTTTAGTCATCGATAGAGAAGTGATTAAAAATGGAGCATGATATAACGTCAGGTATTGATCAATTCTATGAAGACAAACCAAGATTGAGGACATGGAATTATAAGAGTGTGAAGAGAAGAAAGAGTTATTCGGAGTGACCTTTCTGAGAATCATCTGTGAAAAGAATGTTGCTGAAAGAAGAAGGCATTTGGGGTATTGGGAGGGAGCAAGTAGGCAGGAGTGGCCATGCATTGGTCTCTAAGAGGAGAGAGGCAGAGGTGAGAGCGCAGTAGGACTTTCAATGTCCTTTGGTAGAGTTGAGGGTTTACACTAAAGTCCAATAATGAAAAACCCTGGAAAGATTTATACAGGAAGGAGAAGACATGATTTGTGTTTTGCAAAGGGTAGTCTGGTTGGTGAAGGGGAATAGTCATAGGGAAAGAAGGATGGAAGAAGAGCAATGGAGGAAATGGGGTGGGAGCAAGGAAGAGTGGGAGAGCAAGAGACCTTGACCTGGGAGGAGAGATGGAGTGAATGAGTCCTCAGCAGACAGAGTTGCATGTGGATACATTCTTAATGAATAGTTCTATTATTATTATTAGATCTATGTTATGCAGCAAAAAGGAGCTATGTTAAACCATGACGTGAAATGGATGGAAAATGGAACCATGTTTTTCCTCGACTCTGCAATAACAAATTATTAGATATCAAAAAGAATGATATGAGTGTCCCTAAAGGGACTGGGGATGTGGCTTGGTGGCAGACCAACTAGCATGTACAAGGGTTCTATCCCCAGCACTGCAAAAAAAAAAAAAAAAAAAAAAGAAAAAAAGAAAAAGAAAAAAAATCAGTGTTTATAGAGACCAGAAACTAATTTTAATAAATTAATAAGAAAAATAGCCCAGTGGAAAAATGAAGAAAATGAATGAAAAGAGATTGTATGGCTAATAACCAGACATAAGGGAGCCCAAGTGCTTTGTTTAATCAGGGAAATGAAAATCAAAACTACAGGGGATCCTATGTCACATTTATTTATCTGTTTGTAAGAAACCATAAGTTTAAATGTTAGTAGATATTGGCAAGAATATGGAGAACTCAAAACTCTTATACATATTTCCAGTAGAAATCTATATTGGTACGAACATGTTAGAAAACAATATAGCATTAACATCATTCTGTCATAAACAAAATTGCTGTTCCAAAATGACCCAGCAATTCTACCCCGAGTTACATATACTCTAGAGCAGTCGTTTTCTACGTTGGTTCCTGGACCTGCAGCATCTGCATCTTTGGGAACTTGTTAGATATGAAAATCCTGGACTTTGTCCCAAACTCACTGCATTAGAAACATGGAAGTTGAAGTCCAACAATTGTGATTTAACAAGATGCCCCCGTCCCCCAGGTGGATTCTGATATGGCTAAAATATGTGAACCACTGTGTGAGAGAAAATTTGTGTGTGTGCCCAGATGGGTGTAAAAATGTTGATAGCATCTTTGTTTATAATAGTAGCAAAATACCAAGAGCAAACCATGTGTTCATTAGTAAGTGGCAAGAAACATGTATATTCATAGAACAGAATACTTTATGATGGAAATGAATGAACCATAGCTAGATACAATAGGCATAAATCATAGCAATATAATTGATTAAAATAACACAGAAAAATCAGACAAAACTATAATCACTTATATTGCTAAAAATTAAATAATAACTTACTGAAGGAAATATACGTGGTACATTTAGTGAAATCATATAGACAAAATAAGGGAATGATTAGCAAAATTCAGGGAAGTGGTTCCTTATGAGGAAGCAGAATAATACGCAGGATCAAGAGCAGTCTTCAAACTGATAAGAGCACTCACGTCCTAAGCTGGGTGGGATGTGGGGATTCATGGTAGAATTGTGCTTTATGTCCTACAAGTATTTGCTTTTATTTTTGCAATATTTGTCAACAACCACAAATGCAAGAAGTTAATGATATAAATTAACTTATAATACAATAGCAAAAAGCAAATAAATAAAAATCTTGTTGGAAAAGTAGTGGACTATGTTCCCTAAGGTATTCACACCATCAGAAGCAAATAAAAAAGTTCAAGAATAAAGCAACATTTGTATTCACATTTTTTTCTCCCTTTTCCCTCACATTCTTTTCTCTTTATGCAAAGGTACAGCAATGGAAACTAAAATTTATTCTAAGTGCAAAGTCAAACTGATTTTTAAAAATTGATCAGATAGGAAAATGCACACACACACACACACACACACACAAAAAAAAAAAAAAAAAAAAAAAACTAAAAAATTAAGCACAGAAATGCAGAAAGTAAATCTTAAAATTTCTAAAAGTCCAAGTACTCGGATTCAAGTAAAAATGACAAACTCCAGGGAGGGACTGGGCACGGGCATGTCGCCTGAGTTTTAATGAGGCAAGGAAGAACTGCCATCTCTGCAAGAAGGGCAAGTGACAGAATACAGACATGATGGGCACAACATGCTCTGACTTGGGTGACACCACAGCAAGATTCAATTCTTTGCCACAGACTCTGGATTGCCGTTTATGCAGGAAATAGGATTAAAATGCAGGCTGGTCAGCTACTCCCCACATGTAAACTCATTTCAATTCAGGATGACTAATGATTACAATAAAATATTATTCTGTATAGAAGCAGAGGAAATTTCTTTTCTTCCATAATTACATTTAGGCACTTAGGGATGGCAAGTTTCAATTATAAAAGGAAGAGTTTAACCATTTCTGTCTCATTTGGAAGTATGCTCTCATTTGAGGAGTGTTTTATTTTGGCAGCCTAACAAATGGAAGCAGGTGTGTGTGCACTAAATGGAGACAAACGAATTCCACGTGTGATATTTCAGGGTACTTTCAAGACGTAAGTTATTGTCCTAACTGCATAATATGCTGTCTTGCCACAGAATAAGATAGTTATCTTCCCTACGGGATACCAGTTAGGGACAATTGAAACTTTATGTTGCTCTGAATTATGCATTGAAAAATGTGTTTTTAAAAAAATATTAGGTAGGTATAACCCGAATGAATAAAAATGTTATAAATAAGCATCTAAATAATGATGTTTCAATTTTGACACTGCTGGAGTGGAATATTTGCTCCTGATGTAATTACTGTTGGTTTTTGCAGATGGAAATAGACCATGAGTGGTTTTTTAAAACACTTTAAATTTTTAACGAGTCTATTTGCACAACTGAAATGCAAAGGAAGTTTAAGGGTCTGGACTCTTTGGAACATTTAAAGGGTCAATGAACTTCTCAATAAATTCTAGACAGGGCACTGAACCTGCATCCTGCAGAAGTCTGTTATCAAGTGATTAGGCTTTTCCTCAATGCTTTACTTTAATACGAAGTAGCTTCTCAAGCCAAGTGAGAAATAGCCCTGACATCTAACCACCCAATTAGCAAATATTAAAAATAATTTTGGTAAGATGATCGGAAATGAATCACTTCTTACTGGAAATTATATAAACTGTTATAAACTTTATCAAAATCAATTTGGTAATAGAAAATAAGAGACTTTGGAATATTTATACCCTTAGATTTATTTATTGCACTTCTCAAATTTTATATCAAGAAAACAACAGGAATAAATATTTTAAAAACTGAAGGCATAAAGAGGACCGCAGAAACAAATGAAGAATTTAAAAATTGGGAAATGCTAAAGCAAATTATTTCATAATTCATTTGTGATGAAATATAAAGCCACATAAAGAAAGTTTATAAACATCTATGAATTAATTCAGGAAAATCTAAGTGATAAAAAAGCACATAAATTAAAATAATGCAATCATCATCCAATTTTTTTCCCTCAAATAATAAGAAATGGGAAGGAAAATCTAAAGGAAATGAGGTGATAGTAGTTGTCTCCAGATGATGGACATATATATATATATATATGATGAGTTTTTCTACATTTCAGCATTTTCTAAGTTGTCTGTGACAGGAATGTTGCTTTTATAATAAATAAATATTTTGTGGCCTATCTTAGAAAGAGAAACCCAAATCAACACCATATCAAGAAAGACTACAATTTTTCCAAATTTCCATATACTGCCTTGAATATAATATGATTTAAAAATGGTGAACCAGTAAGTATACTCAAGAGACCTCCATTGAGCACAGCATTCTTGTCTGTTGGATATGGTACTCTTTTTCCTGATACCAGTTAGAATGCATTTGATGGAAATTCAGAAATGATCCATGATGGTTCTGTGTGTGAACCATCCAGCGGATCCAGAGTGCACCAGAAACTTAACAGCGCCATGGGATGGAAATTTGCCTTTCAACTTACTAATGAGTCATGTTTCAGGTATATCCCCCCTCCCCATGGCCTCCGCTTCTTTCTTTTGCTCTGCTCTGGATCAAACCCAGGGCCTCACTCATGCTAAGCAAGTGCTCTACCACTAAGCTACATCTCTGATCCTATGGTTATATTTATAAAGTGGATTTTTCTTTCATGTCCACAGAATGTTCTGGGATAGAGTTTGATATTAGATTTTCCCCACAGCTATGAATGGCAACTCATGTGCAAAGTTAAGTAACTGTTCTATTTTTCATTTCGAATGGCATTCAGTATCATTTGAGTCAAGGTAGCAATCTACTTGTATCTACAGTTCTTTAAAACTGTGATGCTTTATTCTTGAGCCAGTGAACCCTGGGTTGGTGGTCAAGGGTGACCAGATGGATAAAATGTCTTTACATTTTTTGGTGGGGAAGTAGAAAGAAAAAGAAATTGTTGTTTATGGAAGAGAAAGAAGAAAATATTTTGATAAGTGCATTGCAGTAAAAGGTAAAACAGAAGGGCCACATTCAAATTAGTATGTCATTTGGAGATACTTTTTAGCTTGGGGCAGGCGACTTAAAATTTAGATTAAAAAACAGTTCAAATGACAACACTTGAGGACCATAAAGATGGAGGATCGTAAAATGCATTTGAACCAAATAGGATTTGACTCTAGAATTTGGTAAGTATGTATAGTTTTCAATAAATAAACAGCTTTGTGAGTTCACTAAGTATTTGTCACCATACTATAAATATTAATAATATTCAGTTGAGGTTAATATTAAGATAAGAATGAAAAATCATGAGAACATTTCAAATAGCCCATGTTGGCAGAAGTAAAGTAAGAATTATAGAGAATTCTATTCTCTACAGAATTATAAAGAAAGTGATTTGAGATTATACATTAGAGAGCAAATGAGGACTGAAGAGGATTTTTCTAAAGTCTATCCTAAAAATAATGTAATTGACAGCAGGAAAGAGATTTACAGATTTCCACTTCTGTTTAAGTCTGAACCTAAGAAACTCTTTGGGGGCATTCTGTGTCCTTGTCTTTAATATCTTACTTTCTAAGCTCTGTTTTACCCAAATGTATCCCTTAAAAACAATTTTTATATAACTTTCTGCTGAATGGGTTGGCCTAAGGTACTGACTGAAAGACTTCTAAACTCCCTCCATTGGCTACCTGAAAATTTTCATTTTGTAATGGTATTTTGTTTGAAAGTATGGCAAAATAGTCATTTTAGGTAGATAAGGGTTTTTTTTCTTTTTTGTTATTTTTTTAGTACCAAGGGTGCTTACCCACTGAACCACATCTCTAGCCCATTTTATATTTTGTTGAGATAGTGTTTCACTGAGTTGCTTAGGGACTCCTAAGTGGCCGAGGCTGACTTTGATCTCACAATTCTCCTGCCTCAGCCTCCTGAGCCACTGGGATTACAGGCGTGTGCCACTATGCCTGGCCTAGATATCTTTCTTAAAAGGTAAATATAGGTATCAACCTTTTGTGTGAATTGTTATCAACCATTCGATGTGTGCTGTTAATCATTTAGACATGTTATCAACCATTTGTGTGAATTATTAAGTCAAATGATTTTCTGTTCCCTCAATTTTAAAAATTGAAGTTAACATATAAATGCAGAGATCTTAACGTTACAGCTTGATGATCTTTCTCAAAGTGCATACAAACATTTAAGGCTCTATATTTCCTCCTAAGAATGGCTTTGGCTTGATTCCACACATTTTGATTGTTGTGTTTTTATTTTTAATTTCAAAGAATTTTCTAATTCCCTTTGCTGTTTCTTCTTTGATCCAAGATTACATATGTGTTGCTTAGTTGATGACCATTTTGAAAGTATTTAAATTATCTTTTCCTTGTTGATATGTAATTTAATTCTCTGTAGCCAAAAAGTATACTTTGCATGATGTCAGTCTTATGAAATTTGTTGAGACTTGCTTTATGGTCTAGAAAATTATTATTAGTAGTAAATGTTGCATGTTTACTTGAAAAGAACTCTTCCCTAGTTTTTTAAATCATGTTGTTAAAACATACATGATCACTGACTTTTTGTTCCCTTTCTGTAACAATGATTTTGCAATGTCATTTTCTATTTAAATAATACCAATTAATTTTTCCTCTAGTATGGTTGATTGTTTTATTGCGGGTGATTTTAATTAAACATTGACATTATCTGAATCTTCCTGTTATAGTTTTACTTGTGTAGTTGTTGAAAGAATTTTCTATAAACTAGATTCTTTCTCTGCACACTCTAAATTCGCATACATATTTCTGGTGCTGGGCACCCCTAGTTCACATTTATATCTTGATCTGTCCTCTAGTTCAGCATCTTCATATCACCTTGTCTGGTGAGCCGATGTAGCGGGTAGTGCATTTATTCATGAAGCCATTTCTTAAAATGGCCAACGATCATTTTAGTATTTATGGAAATGATAAAAAGCACATGAATGTAACTCATTAAAACCAGAAGAAATGCAATTCCAACTCAACTGTTATGACCTGGATCTCCAAAATAGCTCAAGGCTATTACTTGAAGTGAAGAACTATTTGGAGAATGGAAATGTAGAGTGGAAAGAAAGTGGTTTTACAGCCAAGGTATTTCATTTTTGTAAATGTTACAAGCTCATATAACCATTAAGCACCTTTCTAATGTCTCTATGAAGGCATTAGAATAGGTTGATCTGAGTAAAAGCTGAAATGTGTACATTTTAATGGCCAGACAGTACACCTGCCTCTGGGTGGAAGCCATCTATAGCAAAAGATCCCTATCCTGGGGGTAGATATGGATGGCTGAACTCACTGGACTTTTCTGAGGCCTTGTCTCTTTTTGTCAGCAGAAGCAAAGGTTGGTAAAAGTTGAACTATAAGAAATGTGTGTAATTGTTGACAACTTCTGGGAAACTTACAGGGCTTTCAGAGAAGGGACAAATTGACTTTTGGATGCAGTGAATATGCGTGAAATGTAACCCTGAAATTCTAAAGTCATAGCAGACCTTAGGAATGTAGAAATTTTAAAGAGGAGACGCAAGTCTGCAGAATGAACACTTTGGAATTGTTTGTAGCCTCAAAAAGCAGAAAGTCCACTATTTTGATGTCAACATGCTTCAAGGTCACAGAAAGTGCAAGTAACAGAGCTGCTGGGATATGAGGTTGTCATTAAAAATAAGAAATCTTCACAAGTGTGTTCAGACTTCAGCAATACTTGCAGTAGCCTCGTGGCACAGTGAGATGGAGTAAGAGTCAGAGTCAGCTACATCCGGTTAGCATAACACTGACACGTGAGTCAAGATGTAATGGCATCCTTAGGCACTACCACAAGCCAGGGTGGCCCCACAGAATTTTGGAGGAGTGAACCTTTTGATGGAAGAGAACCTCAATAAGACTGACAGTGTTAGAACTCAACAAACGAAATAGAGCATCAGTTCCGGCAGGAGGCCAAAGGCAAGCGTTAGGAAGCCAGGAATAAAGGACACGATGTCCTGGTGTGTGTGTGTGTGTGTGTAAGAGGACCATTTAAAGTGATTTCTTGGTTCAGATTGAAGACTAAATTCTCTGGCTTTTGAGTAGACTTGGACAAAGATGAGATGACTATACTTAAATGAGTCAGATCAGAGCAAAAAAGCCCACATTCATTTACGTTTCCATCTTTTTGTCTACTTTTCACCAATTTTCAGCAAAATGCTAACAGAGGTGCATGTGTTTCATCAATCCCATGCACAATGTTAACAGTGTAAACTGGCACACAGATTTGGTACGTGTCTATCTTCTATCCGGAAGAGTTTCAGAATAATATTGATTCTATTCAATCTAGTAACCCCAAGTCTAGAGATCAGCATCAATAAAATTACCAGAAATGTTGATAATTTATTTATAAAAATGCTTAGTGCATTGGTACTTTTAATACATTTTTTAAAATCAGCAAATCTAAGACAAATAATGAAAACTACATATAACATAAAATAATTATTAAAAACACATATGAATATCACTTAAATAAAGAACAGAACAGAGCTAGCACCCAAAGAACCATTACGTGGGAGTTTATATGCCACCTAACCATGCATCCTTGAATATAGTTTTGCTGGTTCGTAATTGTTATACGTGGAATCATTCTTTGTACATGTACGTCTTACTTCTTCAGTTCAATATTATGTCCATAAAACTCATACAAAAAGCTGCAGATCTCACAGATTGTCTTATATGTTGTGTAATATTGCACTGTTTGAATCATGAATATATGCATGGACATACCACCGCTTATTTACCCATTTCACTGTTGATGGGTATTTGTATCCTTTTCTTTTCCTTACCTTTCGTTTCCTCTTTCCTTTTAATTCCTCCCTCCATCCCACCCTTTTGCTCCCTTCTCTCCTTCCATTATCTTCTTCCTCTCATTCTCTTCCCCATCACTCTTTCCTTCCTTTTTATTTTCTTTTGCTATTTCACAAGAATCTCTGTCTGATGGCTTTCTCGAGTTTGTGGAGACCACTCTGGGTATTGCAGCTCAGCCCAGAAGTCCTAAAGAATCAATGGCCCCAAGAAACACTCCTTGACTGACGACGCCTTGAATGATGACTCAATTTTAACGTCCTCCAAAGCCCCAAGTGTCAAAGGTTGGGGCCCCAGTCAGGGGTGCTCTTGAAAGGTTGGAAAACGCTTAAGAGTTGGGGCCTGGTGGGAGGAATGAGGTCATTGGAGATTTGCCAGCTGGTCTGGCTCCCCAGCCCATTATATTCCTCTCCGTTTCCTGGTCATCATGAGGTGAGCAGTTTGCTCTACCATGCCCTCCTGCTGTATGATTTAGATGTAGGGTGTCTTCAGAAGCTCATTTGTGTGATGATGCATGAAAGTTCAGAAGTGAAATAATTGGGTTATGAGAGCCTTAACTTTATCAGTGTTTTAATTCACCAATATGGATTAACTGGCTGGTAACTGTAGGCATGCTTTTGGGGTTTATATTTTGTCCCTAGTGAGCACAGTTCTCTCTCTCTCTCTCTCTCTCTCTCTCTCTCCCCAGTCATTTCCTGAGCTGCTTTCCTCCACTACATGATTTGACCATGACATTCTGCCTCACCTTGTGCCCAAAGTTATGTAGTTAAGGTTATGAGACCTTGGAAACCATGAGCTTCTAATGCACTTTTCCTCCACTATGATTGTTCTTTAAAATTGTCCTTCTCAGGTCTTTTGGTCACAGTGATGAAAAAGCTAAACACCTGCCATGATACACAGCTTCTCCACAGACCCAAAAGGAATGGAGCCAGCTGAGCTTGAATGGAAACCTCCAAATCTGTGAGCCAAAATAAACCTTTCCTCTTTTTAAGTTGATCATCTCTGGTGTTCTTATTTTATTTTATTTAGTATTTATTTATTTATTTATTTTTTAGTTTAGATGGACACAATACCATTATTTTATTTATTTATTTTTACGTGGTGCTGAGGCTCGAACCCTGCCTCACACATGCTAGTCAGGCGCTCTACCACTGAGCCACAGCCCCAGCCCATCTCTGGTGTTTTGTTATAGTAACAGAAAACGTGCTAACATAGCAACTGATGGAAATTCTTTGTTAAGACTCCTTGTCTTTTGGCAACTGATTGGGATAACTCAGAGCCACTTGTTCCACAGTGAATCTCAGAGTCTTTCAGTCAGATTAAACTCCAGTGACTTGATAATAGCCACTTTATTTATTGGATTTCCTTCCTTATCTCCAGTGCCCCTCTTCCCCAAGGTGCTTCTGAAATTTCACTCCAAAATAAACTACTTGTGCTAGAATCCTAGTTACAGAATCTGCTTATGACAAAATCCCAGTTAAGATATTTTGTTATAGAAGAGAGCAGGTTCTCAGAATGGGAAATTGAAATTAAGTACTAGTAGCCAAAAGGAAAAAAAGAAACCCATTGCTGCCAGTCAATGGGTTTGTAATGTTAAAAATTACATAAATATGGAACCAACCTAGATGCCCTTCAACAGATGAATGCATAAGGAAAATGTGGCGCATATATATATATATGCATATATATATATATATATATATATATATATATATATGATGGAATATCACTCAGCTTTAAAGAAGAATTAAATTCTGGCATTTGCTCACAAATGGATGGAGTTAGAAAATATACTAAGGAAGATAAGCCAAACCCCCAAAAACAAAGGCTGAATGTTTTCTCTGCTACGCGGATACTGACTCACAATAAGGAGTGGCATTTATATCAAAATGTATAAATGAATTCTACTGTCATGTACAACCAATTAGAACAAATAAAAATATTTTTTTAAAAATCATATCTACTAGTTGTGACAATTATGAAATTTTCCCCCCATAGTGAGTTCAAATGGGGGACAGGGACACACATTGGTTTGAACAATATTTTAGCACTTGAGTGACATGGAGCAATGTGATTAGGGACTGTGATGTTGATTGATCATTGTTACATGTGATCAATGTCTTTTTTTCCATTTTTTAATTTTTCTAATTAGTTGTACATGATAGTAGAATGCATTTATACATTTTCATAGATCATACATAAATGGAGTATAATCTCTCATTTTTCTGATAGTACATATTGTAGGATCACATTGGACATGCAGTTATATATGTACAAGAGGTAATAATGTCTGTTTCACTCTACTACCCTTCCTACTCCCGTACCCCTTCCCCTCCTTTCACTACCTTCTACCTAATCTAAGTAACTCTATTCTTCACTATCCCTCCCTGCCTTATTATGAATTAGCATCCACATATCAGAGAAAGCATTTGGCCTTTGATTTTTTGGGTTTGGTTTATTTCACATAGCATGATATTCTCCAACTTCCTTCATTTACGAGCCAATTCCAAAATTTCATTCTTCTTTAAAGCTGAGTAATATTCCATTGTGTGTGTGTGTGTATGTGGTTTATATATATATAACATTTTTTTATCCATTAATCTGTTGAAGGGCACCTGGGCTGGTTCCATAGTTTAGCTACTGTGAATTGGGCTGCTATAAACACTGATGTGGCTGTATGCTGATTTTAAGTCCTTTGGGTATAAACCAAGGAATGGGATAACTGAGCCAAATGGTGGTTCCATTCCAAGTTTTCTGAGGAATCTCCATACTGCTTTCCATAATGGTTGTACCATTTGCATTCCCACCAGCAATGTATGAGTGTATCTTTTCCCCCACATCCTCGCCAACATTTACTGTTGCTTGTACTATTGATAATTGCCATTCTGATTGGAGTGAGATGAAATCTTAGAGTAGTTTTGATTTGCATTTCTCTAATTGCTAGTGATGTTGAACATTTTTTCATATATTTGTTGATTGATTATATATCTTTTTCTGTGAAGTGTCCTTAGCCCATTTATTGATTGGGTTAATTTTTTTTATGTTAAGTTTTTTGAGTTCTTTGTATATCCTGGAGATTAATGCTTTATCTGAGGTGCATGTAGTAAAGATTTTCTCCCTATCTGTAGGCTCTCTCTTCACATTACTGATTGTTGCTTTTGCTAAGAAGAAGGTTTTTGGTTTGATTCCATCCCACTTACTGATTCTTGATTTTACTTCTTGTGTTAAAGAAGTCAGATCCTCGACTGACATGTGAAGATTTGGGCCTACATTTTCTTCTAGTAGTCACAGGGTCTCTATTCTAGTGCCTAAGTTTTTGATCCACTTTGAGTTGAGTTTCATGTAAGGTGAGAGATAAAGGTTTGATTTCATTTTGTTTCATGTGGTTTTCCATTTTTCCCAGCACCATTAGTTGAGTGAGCTATCTTTTCTCCAGTGAATGTTTTTGGCACCTTTGTCTAGTATGAGATATCTGTATTTATATGGGTTTTTCTCTGTGTCTTCTATTCTGTACCATTGGTTTGTATCTCTGCTTTGGTGCCAATACCATGCTGTTTTTTATTACTAAAGTTCTGTAGTATAGTTTAAGCCCTGGTATTGAGATGCCTCTGGCTTCACTCTTCTTACTAAGAATTACTTTGGCTATTCTGGATCTCTTATTTTTCCAAATGAATTTCATGTTTGCTTTTTCTAGTTCTATGAAGAATGTCATTGGAATCTTAATAAGAATTGAATTATTAAGGATTGCTTTTGATAGTATGACCATTCTGACAATATTTTGCCTATTCAAGAGCATGGGAGATTTTTTAATATTCTTTTAATATTCTAAGGTCTTCTTCAACTTCTTTCTTTAGTATTCTGTGGTTTTCACTGTAGAAGTCTATCACTTCTTTTGCTAGATTGATTGCCAAGTATTTTATTTTATTATTTTGAGGCTACTGCGAATGGGGTAGTTCTCTTTATTTCTTTTTTAATGGATTCATTACTAATGTATAAGAATGCATTTGATTTATGGGTATTGATTTTATTTCCTGCTACTTTGCTTTGCTGAATTCACTTATTAGTTCTAGAAGTTTGTTTGTTTTTTGTTTTTTGTTTTTTTGGTAGAATTTTTTGGAGATTCTAAATATAGAATCATGTCATTGGCAAATAGTGATAGTTTGAGATCTTTACCTATTTGTATACATTTATTTTTTTTCTTCTGTCTAATTGCTCTGGCTAGAGTATCAAGGACAATGTTGAATAAAAGTGATGAAAGAGGGCATCCCTCTCTTTTCAGTTTTTAGAGGGAATGCTTTCAATTTTTCACTGTTTAGAATTATGTTGACCTTAAGTTTAGCATATATGACTTCTACAGTGTTGAGGTATGTTCCTACTCTCCCTAGGTTTTCTAGATTTTGAACATGAAGAGGTGCTGTGTTTTGTCAAATGCCTTTTCTGAATTTATTGAATGGTCAAGATGATCATATGATTCTTGTTTTTAAGTGTATTGGTGTGATGAATAACATTTATTGATTTCTGTATGTTGAACCAACCCTGCATTCCTGGGATGAAACCCACTTGATTGTGGTGTATCATCTTTTTAATATGTTTTCATATGTGATTTGCCAGAATTTATTGAAAATTTTTGCATCTATGTTCATCAGGGATATTGGTCTGAAGTTTTCTTTCCTTAACATGTCTTTGTCTGGTTTTGGTATCAGGGTGATATTAGAATGAGTTTGGAAGGGTTCCCTCCTTTTCAATTTCATGGAATAATTTATGGATTATTGCTGTTAATTATTCTTTGAAGGTTTTGTAGAACTTAGCTAAGAATCTATCTGGTCCTGGACTGTTCTTAATTGGTAGTTTTTTGATGGTGTTTTCTATTTCATTACGTGAAATTATTCTGCTTAAATCATATGTGACCTCCTGATTCAGATTAGGTTGTCATATGTCTCTAGTAATTTGCCAACCTCTACAATATTTTCTATTTTATTGGAGTATGAATTTTCAAAATAGTTTAATTATCTTCTGTATTTCAGTTGTGTTGTGATGTTTCCTTTTTCATCATGTGTTTTAGTAATTTGGGTTTTCTCTCTTTTTCTCTTCATTAGTGTGGCTAGGGGTTTATCAATTTTATTGATTTTTTTTAAAGAACCAACTTTTTCTTTTGTCAATTTTTTTGATTGATTCTTTTGTTTCAATATCATTGATTTCAGCTCTGATTTTAATTATTTCCTGTCTTCTACTATTTTGGTGCTGATTTGTTTTTCCTTTCCTAGGGCTTTGAGAGGTAATGTTAGGCTATTTATTTGTTGACTTTTTATTCATTTAATAAAAGAGCTCAATGCAATGAACTTTCCACTTAGTACTGCCTTCATAGTGTCCCAGACATTTTGGTGTGTTGTATCGGTATTCTCAATTACCTCTAAGTAAATTTTTCATTCCATCCTTGATTTCTTCAACTATCCATTTATCATTCAATAGTGTATTTTTTAGTCTTCATGTGTTAGAGTAGCTTCTATTTTTTATTTTATTGTTGATTTCTTATTTCAATCCATGATGATCTGATAAAATGCAGGGTATTATCTTCATTTTTTAATATTTACTAAGAGTTGCTTTGTGGCATAAGATATGGACTATTTTAGAGAAGGATCCATGTGCTGCTGAGAAAAAAGTGTGTTTGCTCATTGATGGATGAAATATTCTGTATACATCTGTTAAGTCTTAATTATTGATTGTATTTTATAATTCTATAGTTTCTTTTTTTAGTTTTTGTCTAGAAGATCTGTCCAGTAGTCGGAGAGGTATGGTAAAGTCACCCAGTATTATTATTGTGTTGTGGTCTATTTGATTCTTGAAATTGAGAAGGGTTTGTTTGATGAACATAGATTCTCCATTGTTTGGGGTATAAATATTTAAAATCGTTATACCTTGCTGATGTATAATTCCCTTCAGTAGAGTGAAATGACCTTCGTTGTCTCTTTTGATTAACTGTGGCTTGAAGTCCACTCTATCTGATATGCGAATGGAAACCCCTGCTTGTTTACACAATCCATATGAGTGATATTTTTTTCCATCCTTTCACCTTCAGTCTGTGGATGTCTTTGCCTATGAAAAGAGTCTTTTGGATACAGCATATTGTTTGTCGTGTTTTTTAATCCAATCTGCAAGTCTATGTCTTTGATATTTTTGAGATATGATTTGTATTCCTGGTAATTTTGGTTATTGTTGGCTTTTAATTTGATTTAGTTCCTCCTTTGACTACTCCTTTAGTGTAGTTCCTCCCTTTGCTGGATTTCACTATTTTTTTTTCAATTCATCCTCATGGAATATTTTGTTGAGAGTGTTCTGAAGGCTTTCTAATTGTAAATTCTTTTAATTTTTGTTAATCTTGGAAGATTTTTATTTCATCTTCAAATCTGAAACTTAATTTTGCTGGATATAAAGTTCTTGGTTGGTATCCATTTACTTTCAGAGATTGAAATATTTTGTTCCATGACCTCCTAGCTTTGAGGGTCTGGGTTGAGAAATCAGTTGAGATCCAAATTGGTTTTCCCCTATACGTAATTAGCTTTTTTCCTCTCACAACCTTTAAGATTTTACCCTTTTTCTGTATTTTAGTCATTCTCATTATAATGTGCCTTGATGTGGGTCTGCTGTAATTTTGTACATTTGGAAGCCTCCTGTATTTTATTTTCCATTTCATTCTTTAGGTTTGGAAAATTTCCTGATATTATGTCATTGAAAAGATTGTGCATTCCTTTTGTTTGTATCTCTGCACCTTCATCTATCCTGATAACTCTTAAATTTGGTCTTTTTATGTTATCCCATAATTCTTGGAGGTTCTGTTCATGGATTCTTACCATTTTCTCTGCATGGTCAACTTTGTTTTCAATATTAAACATTTTGTCTTCATTGCCTGAGGTTCTGTCTTCCAAATGGTCTAGTCTGTGGGTGATGCTTTCCATTAAATTCATAATTTGGGTTATTGATTCCTTCATTTTGATTTCTGTTGGCTCTTTTTCACAATCCTTATCTCTTTATTTGAGTGATCCTTCACTTCTGGTATTTTCTCTTTGATTTAGTACCATCCTTTACTTTGCAGATCAGTTTAATGATGTACATTCTAAACTCCTTCTTGGACATTTCGTCTACTATATTGTCAGTGGATTCTCTTATTGGAGCATCTTTGTTTGTTTGGGGCACTTTTCTCCCTTGTTTTTTTCATGTTGCTTCTGTGTTTCCCCATAAGTTTTATGGATCTGAGGCAGCACAGATTCTACCCTGTAGGCCTATATTGTCACTGAAGATTTCCAGTATCCCACCTTTAAGAGGAAGAGCAATCAACAGCACCCAGTGCAAATAATATACAACCTCAAATCCATTAGCTGCCAGCAAGGCACCCACTGCCCCCTCACTATACACAGCAATGATGAGTTCAATCACTGTCCACAATACAAAAAGAAAATTTGCCAAAAGGATTTACAGTCTCAAATAGTGGACAAAGAGAGAACAGAAACAGTGTAGGACATGATGTTCATGAGGGAGAAAGAGAGAAGCCCAAAACAAAAATCCACAGGAAGAGTGAAAGAGGAACTAACAGAGATTAGCTCTTAAGTGGAGAAAATGTTAAAAGGGAATCAGACAAGAGAGAGGAAGAATATGTATAAAGAGAAAAAAATTAAGAATATGAGCATATACAGCTGAACTGCAAAACACTATGTGTATATCACCATCTCCAACAAACTGATGCACAAAAAACACCCTGCTCCAAATGTGGTGGAGACAGATGCTGGAGAAGAAAAAAAAATAAAAATAAAATTAATCTTGGTGAAAAATTGAGCAACTCTGTCTACCAGCATCTGAAAACTTCTCAGTCCTGTCTCTGAGTTCCCATAAGACTTCCTGGCCCAGACAGGCCCTGGCAGACTCAGTCACTATCCCACCAATCTGGGCCTCAGATGTCCTGGGTTCAGCCATGTTACAGTCCCAAGATCTCAATGCCACTAGAATTTGGAGAGAGACCACCAGGGATGAGCAATTCTGAGAGCCAGTAACTAGATGGTGGCAATACGCACTCTCAGGAGGAAGACCCCAGTTGCAGTCAAACTTTCAGGCACCCTGATGCTGAGCCTCTAGGTCCTGACCTGTGTCCCCAGACAGGGGCAGCTGTAGCCCCAGATGGCAGTGGTAGCAAACCCACCACCACCCCAAACACCAGGCTCTGGCTGACATCTCAAAATGAATGCAGGGACGCAGCCTTGTGCAACGAAACGTGGAGTCTCCCTGACAGCTGACCTCTGGGGGTGTGGAAACAGTAAGGTCGGGGGTCAGTGGCAGCAGGTGGGGGGATAGTGGCACTATTAGTGGTGTTGGTGACTGTGGCTGCAGCCCTGGCAATACCCAGGGAGAAGACCTCCTAGGGACCTCTGGGGCGTGTCAGCAGCAGGAGCAGGGGCAGTGCAGATGGCAGTTTCTGGGCACCTGTGGCAGTGACATCAGGGGTAGCTGCACCCTAAGAGAAAACCTCTGGGCAGTGGCAGTGGTGCCTGCAACAGTGGCACCTGGTGAAAAGACCTCTGGGCATCCATGGCACGGGTGTGGGCAGCAGCAGCTCCAGAGAAAATCCCTCCGGGTGACAGTAGTGGTGTCTGGGGTAGCAGCCACCATCAATGTCTTGAAGGAAGAAAATAACAGGTTTAAGTCAGTTAATTAACTCAGGGCATGGCCTCCTCTGCAGCTGAGGAGTAGCCTGTAGTGCAGATCATGATTCCTTCAGTGGTGGAAGCAGGAAACAAAGGTGAATTCACAGTTCTGTCAACTGCTCATGTCAAGTCAGGGAGTATGTAGGTAGGATTTGGATCCTTTGATCTGAAATGTCAATGGTGGACCTTGTAAGTTGTCAGAGAAGTTTCTAGCTTCCAGAGAAATTTAATTTTCTGTGTGTTAACAATATAATCTTGCCAAAGACCAGGCAAATGCATAGCAAAGCAGCACTGTAAAGATTCAGCGAGAAACTGAGGGTTACAAACAGTCATGTGAGCTGATTTAGAGATGCATTCATTGGTATCAAGAGAGCCCCTAGATTTCTGCGTCTCTGGCCAGAGTCTTGACTACAATATTGTGAGCGACCCTGAGCCAAAATTACCTCAGCTGCTTCCACATTCCTGCCCCTCAGAAAGTGTGAGATAAGACATGGTTGAGAAGGTTTCAAGATGGCAGAATAGGGAAGGTTGCTTTCCTGGCTGCTCTGTGGCGTGAAACCAAGAAAGCAGATGGGCAGCTTCTCAGCAGGGTGGGTGAACAAAAAAAGGGGAGGGGACTTCACGGGAATTTAAAACTGGACATTCAAAGCAGATTGGAGATGCAGGAGTTTGTTATAATAAAATTAGGGGGAAAAATACCAGTGCTACAGCTGCTGCTCTGGCTAGAGACACCAGACAGAGTGTTCCCTCTGCAAGCAGAGTGAGTGATAAGGAAACTAAAGGAACCCACATTGTGAGGAGGCTTGAGGTCTATCTGGGTATGTACAGTTTAGAGGTCAAAGACACTGCCTGACTAAACCAAAAGGCATGCTACACAATATCCTTGTGCAAGAAAGAAGCTGCATCTCTCCTGGAAGCATGTGGAGGACAGAGGAAGGAACCATTTTGCAGTCATGGAGAGGGGGCCTGCAACTGAGGGAGCTGATTCCTGCCAAACTCAAGTTTGTCCTGAAATACAGGACTGGCAAATGCACACCACATAACATAGATTGTGCTTGTGTGACCAGGAGAAAATCAAGGGGAGAGAGAAGTTTACTCAAGGGACAACTACTAATAGAAACCCAACCAGCTGTCTCCCTCCTCCTCCAGTCCAGCTGCTTTCAGGACTGGTTGTGAAAGGCTCATATGGTTGAGAAATCGAAAGGGCAGGGTGCGAGAGATTGAGTTTGGAAGACTGAATCTGAGGACAGGAAATGGGGGGTCCACAGGTGATGTAGTGGACAAAGAAAAGGCTCCTTCTATACACAAGAGGAACCCAGGGGAGACTCCTGAGATGCAGTCTTTCAGCATGGACTTGTAATTGCTGAGCCCTGGTGGTGTGCTGATTTAAAATCTCCAAATCAATTAATGTTCAGAGAGGAGCCTGTATCCCACCAATGTCTAAACCCCACCTCCATGAATTCTGCCTATAGGATTACTTCTCTCACTACAGCAACCCAGAGGGTGGAGCATCATGCTCCAGATGACCCACCTAACTGCTGAAAAGAGAAGATGAGAATCTTTTGAACTCCAATGGAAACAATTCTTTAACTTTTCTTTGAGTTTTTCATTCTTTCTCTCTTTTCTCTGTTTAAATGTGACCTTAATGGTTCATAGATTTTTATACATACTCATTTTTTCTAATTTATAGGATTTTTGAATCCAGTTATTTTTCATGGATCAGTTTTTTGAGGACTAGGATGTTTGAGTAGTATATTTCAGGATTGTGTTGTATTGTTTTATTTTTATTTTTAATTTTTAAAATTCTTATTTTATACATTTTTTCTCACACTTGTTTCTCTTGATTCTTTGCTCTCTTTACTAACAGCCAATCTCTATTGTTCTATCTTTCACTCTTCCTTTACTATTTTACTTCTATCTTCTCTCGTCTTCCATCATAATCCTCATATCCTCTATTACTTAAGTTGTCTCCTTGTTCACTATTCAAATTTGTAAACACTTTTGCAAGCTTACTGTCTTTGCTGTAGGCAGTAACTGATCAGATCATTTATGTTTATTGCAACAACATTGTAGATGTCATAGTAGAACTATTTGGTTTAATGCTGTGTATTGTTTGCATTGGTTGTTCTTATTATTTGTCTGCCCCTAAATGGTGAAGTACTGGAAACCTTCAGGGACACTATAAGTCTACAGGGTAGAAACTCAACTCAGATCCATACAGATAGATGGGTAGGCACACAAACAACATTAAAAAAGCAAGGGAACAAATGGCCCCAAATATTTCAATAACAGAATCCATCAACACCACAGAGGAAGAAATGTCAGAGAAGGAGTATAGAATGGACATAGTTAAACTGATATGCCAGATAAAGGATGGTATAAGGAGTGAAATCAGAGAGAATACACAGGAAGTGAAAGATCACTTAAATAGAGAGGCAGAGATTCTAAAAAAAAAAATCAAGCAGAGATCCTTGAAATGAAGGAATCAATAAAACAAACAAAAAATAAATGGAAAACATCACCAACAGACTAGATAATTTGGAAGATAGAGTTTCAGGCAATGAAGACAAAATATGTAATCTTGAAAACAAAGTTGACCATGGAGAAAAAGTGTAAGAGATAATCAGCAGAAGATCCAGGAAATATGGGATAACCTAAAAAGACTAAAATTAAAATTTATCAGGATAGATGAAGGATTGGAAATATAAACCAAAGGAATGCACAATTTTTCAATGACATGATATTTGAAAATTTGTCAAACCTAAAAAATTAAATGGAAAATCAAATACAGGAGGCTTACACGACCCTGAATATACAAAATTACAACAGACCCACATCAAGTCACATTATCATGTATGTCTACCATACAGATAAGGATAGAATTTAAAAGGCTGCCAGAAAAAATTTACCAATTACATTTAGAGGGAAGCTAATCCAGATCTCAGCTACTTCTCAATCCCAACTCTCAAAGATAGGAGGTCTTGGAAAAATCTATATCAAATTCTGAAAGAAAATGGATGCCAATTCAAGATGACGGGCTAGAGGAAGGTTGCATTCCTACTTGCTCCGTGGATTCCTACTTCTTGGGATTCAAGCAGCAGGAATATTGTTCTCAATGAGATTTTATATTCAAATTACACCTAAGAGGTCCCCAGCCACTACTCCAGAACCACCACTGCTGGACTGGGCTCAGGCCTGGCCCTGGGCAGATACCAGCTGGGAGTGAAAAACCCTAGCCACTGCTCCAGAACCACCACCACCAGGCCGGGCTCAGACCTGACCCCGGGCAGCAACCAGCCAGGAGTGCGGAACTCCAGCTGCTGCTCCGGAACCACCACCGTCAGACTGGGCTCAGGCCTGGCCCTGGGAAGCTACCAGTTGAGAGCATGGAACCCCAGCTGCTGCTCTAGAATCACCATTGCTGGGCCAGACTCGGACCTGACCCCGGGCAGCCCCAGCTGTGAACGCATACCTGCCAAGTCATTGGCCTGCCATATTCAGCTCCAAGCACAGGCCTGCACCCTGTCTCTGGTCTAGTCTCAGGCCTGCACCCATGCTGTTGCTGACCATCTAACAAAAATAGGTTACCATTGCCCACAAATATTGATTATCCCTGACCTGGAGGCAGTGGGATAGTACCTTCTTGGGACACAGCATTACCAAGTACCTGACAGGCATCAGACTACAGAACAATAGGAGGTTTGAATAATACAATATAATTTTACTGCAGAACTTTCTTTCTCTTGTTTCTAAATAGTAATATTATAATTATTCCTTATATACTTGCTACATTCCCACTTCTTTCTTATTAATATTCTTATCATTCTATCACCCTCTAATATAGCTGTGTCCTTGGAGACTCATTCTCTTTTCTCATGCTAAAAACTTATTTCCTTTAATTCTGCTCTCACTATTCCTACAACATAGTACCTCTATAGACTCACTTCCTATCTCATTATCATTATATTCTAAACCCCTCAACATCTTTTTCTGCTATTTGAAATTGTGGTCCTTATTGCAAACCTATTGATTATACAGTAGACAATTTAAACTCATTTCTGTATTTTATAATGCAGTTAATATCTAAACAGGTTCTATGGGGTTTAAGGACACATATTGGTCATATGGGGTATGGCTAATAATAATCTCTTCAAGGTGAGGTATTGGAAATCTGCAGAGACACTCTAAGTCTTTATAGGGAAACTGAAATCCCTCTGATTCACACTGCTAGAGGGGACGATACACAAGCAACATGAAAAAACACAGAAAGAAAGTGTCCCAAACAAACCTCGGTGATATATCAAGAGAATCCAATGACAGCATGGTAGAAGTAATGTGAGAAAGGGAGGTCAGAATGTTCATAATTAAAATGATCCAAGAAGAGAATGATGTGATGAGAGAGCAAATGAGGATATGAGTAATCAGCTAATAGAGCAATTGCAGGAAGCAAAAAATCATTTCAATAAAGAGATAGAAGTTCTGAAAAAAAACAAACAGAAATCCTTGAAGGAAACAAGGAAATGAAGGAAAAAATAAACAAAATTAAAAATTCAATAGAAAGCATAACTAACAGAATATATCACTTGGAAGACAGAACCTCAGACAATGAAGACAAAATATTTAATCTTGAAAACAAAGTCGAACAAACAGAGAAGATGGTAAGGAATCATGAACGGAACCACAAAGAAATATGGGACATCATGAAAAGACCAAATTTAAGAATTATTGGGACTGAGGAAGGCACAGAGATACCAACCAAAGGAATGAATAATCTGTTCAATGAAATAATATCAGAAAATTTCCCAAATATGACAAATGAGATGGAAAATCAATCACAAGAGGCTTACAGGACACCAAACGCACAGAATTATGACAGATCCACACCGAGGCACATTATAATGAAAATATCTAGCATACAAAATAAAGATAGAATTTTAAAGGCTGCAAGAGAAAAACATCAGATTACCTACAGGGGGAAACCAATATGGACATCAGCAGATTTCTCAGTCCAGACCCTAAAAGCAAGAAGGGCCTGGAACAACATATTTCAAGCTCTGAAAGAAAATGGATGCCAACCAAGAATTTTATACCCAGCAAATCTTACCTTCAGATTTGATGATGAAATAAAATCCTTCCATGATAAACAAAAGCTTAAAGAATTCACAAATAGAAAGCCTGCCCTATAGAACATTCTCAGCAAAATTTTCCAAAAGGAAGAAATGAAAAACAACAATGTTAGTCAATGAGGGGAGGAATTGTCCTAAAGAAATAGCCAATCAAAGGAGAAACCAAGTTAAGTTAAAAGCCCCAAAAAAGCCAAAATGACTGGAAATACAAGTCATATCTCAATAATAACCCTGAATGTAAATGGCCTAAACTGATCAATCAAAAGACATAGACTGGCAGGTTGGATTAAAAAGAAAGACCCAACAATATGCTGCCTTCAAGAGACTCATCTCATAGAAAAGGACATTCACCGACTAAAGGTGAAAGGATGGGAACAAACATACCATACACACGGACTCAATAAAAAAGTGGGGGTCTCCATTCTCATTTCAGATAAAGCAGACTTTAAGCCAAAGTTGGTCAGAAGGGATAAAGAAGGCCATTTCATACTGCTCACGGGAAGCATAAATAAGCAAGACATAATGATCATAAATATTTATACCCCAAACAATAGCACATCCATGTATGTTAAACAAATACTCTTCAATTCCAGGAACCAAATAGACCAAAACACAATAATACTAGGTGACTTTAATACACCTCTCTCACTCCTGGATAGATCCTCCAAACAAAAATTGAAGAAACAATAGATCTCAATAACACAATCAATAATTTAGATTTAACAGACACATATAGAATATTCCATCCATCAACAAGTGAATACACTTTCTTCTCAGCTGCACATGGATCCTTCTCTAAAATTGACAATGTTATGCCACAAAGCTACTCTTAGCAAACACAAAAAGATAGAAATACTAATTTGCATTCTATCAGATCATAATGGAATGAAATTAGAAATCAATAATAAAACACAAAAAATAAACTATGCCAACACTTGGAGATTAAATAATATTCTATTGAATGATGCATGGATAACATAAGACATCAGGGGAGAAATTAAAAATGTCGTAGAGGTAAACAAGAACAACAATACAACATATCAAAATCTCTGGGACACGATGAAAGCAGTACTAAGAGGAAAATTCATTGCATGGAGTGCATTCAATAAAAAATGAAAAGTCAACAAATAAACAACCTCACATAACAGCTCAAAGCCCTAGAAAAAGAAGAATAGATTAACACCAAAAGTACTAGAAAACAGAAAATAATTAAAATCAGAAGCTGAAATCAATGAAATTGAAACAAAAGAAACTATTCAAAAAATTGACAAAACAAAAAGTTGTTTCTTTGAAAAAATAAACCAAATTGAAACACCCTTAGCCACACTAACAAAGAGAAGCGAAAAAACTCAAATAACTAAAATTCAAAATGAAAAAGGAACTATCATGACAGTCACTACTGAAATACAAAACATAATTAGAAATTATTTTGAAAATCTATACTCCAACAAAATAGAAAAGCTTGAAGACATTGACAGGTTTCTTGAGACATATGATCCATCCAAACTGAATCTAGAGGACATACACATTTTATTTTATTTATTTATTTATTTATTTATTTATTTATTTATTTATTTGAAGTGCTGGGGATTGAACCCAGGGCCTTGTGCTTACGAGGTAAGCACTCTATCAACTGAGCTATATCCCCAGCCCCAGACATACACATTTTAAATAGACCAATTTCAAGCAATGAAATAGAAGAAGTCATCAAGAGCCTACCCACCAAGAAAAGTCCAGGGCCAGATGTATTCTCAGCTGAGTTCTACAAGACTTTTAAAGAACTCATTCCAATACTCCTCAAAGTATTCCATGAAATAGAAGAGGAGAGAACCCTTCCAAACTCACTCTATGAAGCCAATATCACCCTGATACCAAAACCTGACAAAGACACATCAAGCATAGAAAATTTCAGACCAATATCTCTAATGAACATAGACACAAAAATTCTTAACAAAATCTTAGCAAATCACATCCAAAAACATGTAAAAAAGATAGTGCACCATGATCAAGTGGGGTTCATCCCAGGGATGCAAGATTGGTTCAATATCCAGAAATCTATAAATGTAATTCACCACATCAACAGGCTTAAAGTTAAGAACCACATGATTACTTCAATTGATGCAGAAAAAGCATTTGATAAAATACAGCACCCCTTCATGCTCAAAACACTAGAAAAAATTGGGAGAGTAGAAACATACCTCAACATCGTAAAGGCTATCTACACTAAGCCCACAGCCCACATTTTTCCAATTCTAAATGGAAAAAACCTGAAAGGATTCCCTCTAAAAACTGGAATTAGGCAGGGATGCCCTCTTTCACCCCTTCTGTTCAGCATTGTCCTTGAAATTCTAGCCAGAGTGATTAGACAGACTAAAGAAATAAAAGGGATACAAATAGGAAAAGAAGAACTTAAACTATCACTATTTGCAGATGATATGATTTAATATTTACTGGAGCTGAAAAATTCAACCAGAAAACTTCTTGAACTCATAACTGAATTCAGCAATGTAACAGGGTATAAAATTAACACTCAGAAATCTAATGCATTCTTATTCATAAGTGATGAATCCTCTGAAAGAGAAGTTAGGAAAACTACCCCATTCACAATAGCCTCAAAAAAAAAAAAAAATACCTGGGAGTCAATTTAACAAAAGAGGTGAAAGACCTCTACAATGAGAACTACAGAACACTAAAGAAAGAAACTAAAGAAAACCTTAGAGGATGGAAACATCTCCCATGTTCTTGAATAGGCAAAATTAATATTATCAAAATGGCCATACTACCAAAAACGTGATACAAATTCATACAATTCCAATTAAAATGCCAAAGACGGACCTCATAGAAATAGAACAAGCAATCATGAAATTCATTTGGAGGAATAAGAGACCCAGAATAGCTAAAGCAATCCTTAGCAGGAAGAGCAAAGCAGGTGGTATCACAATACCAGATCTTCAAGTATACTACAAAGGAATAGTAACAAAAACAGCATGGTATTGGTACCAAAATAGGCAGGTAGACCAATGGTACAGAATAGAGGACACACAGACAAACCCACAGAAATACAATTATCTCATACTTGACAAAAGAGCCAAAAACATACAATGGAGAAAAGATAGCCTCTTCAACAAATGGTGTCGGGATAACTGGAAATCCAAATGCAGCAAAATGAAACTAAAACCCTACCTCTCACCCTGGACAAAACTCAACTCAAAATGGATCAATACCTAGGAATTAGACCAGAGATACTGCACCTAATAGAAGAAAAAGTAGGTCCAAATCTTCATCATATTGGCCTAGGTCCAGACTTCCTCAACATGACCCCTAAAACACAAGAAATAAAAGAAGGAATCAATAATTGGGATAGATTCAAACTAAAAAAGTTTTTTTCAGGAAAGGAAACAATCAACAATGTGAAGAGAGAGCCTACAGAGTGGGATAAAATCTTTGCCACACACACTTCGGATAGAGCACTAATATCCAGAATTTATAATGAGCTCAAAAAACTTTACAGCAAGAACCAAATAGCCCAATCAATAAATGGGCCAAGGAAATGGTCAGACATTTCACAGAAGAGGATCTACAAGCAATCAACAGATACACGAAAAAATGTTCAACATCTCTAGTAGTAAAAGAAATGCAAATCAAACCTACCCTAAAACACCATCTCACCCCAATTAGAATGTCTATTATCAAGAATACAAGCAACAAAAGGTGTTGGCAAGGATGTGGGGAAAAAGGTACTCTCATACATTGCTAGTGGGGTTGCAAATTGGTGCAGTCACTCTGGAAAGCAGTATGGAGGGTCCTTAGAAAACTTAGAATGGAAACACCATTTGACCCAGCTATCCCACTCCTTGGCCTATACCCAAAGGACTTAAAATCTGCATATTATAGTGATGCATCCACATCAATGTTTATAGCAGCCCAATTCAGTGTAGTGAGATTGTGGAACCAACCTAGATGCCCTTCAATAGATGAATGGATAAAGAAACTATGGAATATATACACAATGGAATATTATTCAGCCATAAAGTATAATAAAATTATGGCATTTGCAGGTAAATGGATGGAGTTGGTGAGTATCATGTTAAGTGAGATAAGCCAATCCCCAAAAACCAAAGGCTGAATGATCTCTCTGATAAGGAGTTGATGGCACGTAATGGGAAGGGGGGAAATTTAGGGGAAGAATGGAAGAAGGATGGATTGTATAGTGGAAAGTAAGGGGAGGGGGTGGGGAAGGAAAGATAACAGAATGTGACAAACATCATTATACTATGTATATGTATGAATATGCAAATGGTGTGATTTTACTTTGTACACAACCAGAAAAGTGATAGTTGTACTCCATTTGTGTACATTGAACCAAAAATAAATAAATAAATTTAAAAAAAAAGAAGAAAAGAAAATGGATGCCAGCCAAGAATACTATACCCAGCAAAATTAAGGTCATAATTGACAATTAAATAAAAGCCTTTCATGATAAACAAAAGATAAAAATTTACAAGTAGCAAGTCTGCCCTATAAAGCAGGCTAAATATTTCATGAAGAAGAAATGAAAAATAAAAGTGAAAACCAGCAAATAGTGTAACTACACTTGAAGAATAGTCAATCAAAAGATAAACTAATTAAAATTAAAACCCTAAATAAATAAATAATTATGACAGGTAACAAATATCATTTCTCAATAATAACATTGACTGTCAATGGCCTAATCTCATTTATTAGAAGACCTAGACTCACGGATTGGGTTAAGAAACAAGACCCAACAATCTGCTGTCTCCAAGACTCACTTTAGAGGCAAAGACATCCACAAACTGAAGGAAAAAGGATGGGAAAAAAGCATATCATTCATATGTATCTTATAAACAAGCTGGGGTTTCTATCCTCACATCAGATAAAATGGACTTCAAAGCAAAGTTAATCCAAAGGGATAAAGAAGGCCATTACATACTGCTTAAGGGAAATATAGACCAGCAGGACATAACAATTGTAAATATTTATTCCCCAAACAAAGAAGCTTCTATGTACATCAAATTCAAACCCTTCTCAATTTCAAGAATCACATAGACCACAACACAATAACACTGGGTGACTTTAGCATACCTCTCTCACCATTGGATAGTTCCTCCAAACAAAAGCTAAATGAACTATAGAACTACAATTAATAATTTAGACACAACAGACAAAACAGTACATCTTATTCATGAATGACTGAATATACTTTCTTTTCAACATGATATGGATCCTTCTCTAAAACAGACTATATCTTAAACACATTTCTTAGCAAATAGAAAAAAATAGAGCTAATACCTTGCATTCTATCAGATCATAATAGAGTGAAATTAGAAATCAATTATAAAATAAAAAATAGAATCTACTCTAATACCTGGAGAGTAAATAATGTGATCAGAATGACTAATGGGTGGCTGTCAGGTCCACTCTGCCACGTCCCACATGGAGGAAAGGGTTGATTACCAGAGGAGGATGTTGGCTGTTTTTTTGTTACCCAGAAAACTTATCTACTCAATAAACACACAAGAACCAGTACCCTTTTTATGAGAGGGAGTGTAAGGGGTCCAGACTATACCAACTCCAGCCTCTTACAACCACGAGTTGCCCAACTCTCTTTTATTTATAGACAGACAGGTAAAAGGGTCAAGAACTGGGAGGAGATTCTTTTTTGATGGAGAAGATAGGGTGGAGTTAGGGGAGCCATCCTCTTAGGGGGAAAATTCCAGAAGGAGAGAAGGAACCACTCCCACACAGCACCACTTGCCTCCCGGCAGTTGCTAGAAGCCTCTGTGTTTCATGACTCAACCTAGTCTGAATCTGATAATAAGGTTGGCTCCCCAAAGGTGGCAGAACAAATCAGGGATGAAATAAAAAAATACTTCGAGTAAATGAGAATAGTGATAAAACAAATCAAAATCTCTTGAACACTATGAAGGCAGTGCTAAGAGGAAAGTTTGTTTTATTGAACTCATTCATTAAAATAATAAAACATCAACAAATAAATTGCCTAACATTTCTCAGATCTCTAGAAAAAAGAAGAAAAATTGAACACCAAAAGCAGTAGAAGACAGGAAATAATAAAAATCAGAGTTGAAATCAATGAAATGGAAACAAACAAAAAATTTAAAAAATTAACCAAATAATATTTTTTTTGGAAAAAATGAGTAAAATTGATAAACCCTTAGTGAAACTAACAAAGAGAAAGAGAGAAAACACAACTTAAAAATTTTTACAGTGGAAAAGGAAATATCACAGTGGACACTATTGAAATACAGGTGATAATCAGAAACTGTTTGAAAATTTATAGTCTAACAAAATAGAAAAACTTGAAGATATCAACAAATTTCTAGAAACACATGTCTACCCAAACTGAATCTGGAGGTCATAGAAAATTTAAATTGATCCATTTCAATCAATGAATTTGAAGACATCATCAAAAGCCTATTAAGAAAAGAAACCCCAGGACGAGACTGATTCTGAGACAATCTAATAGAACTTCAAAGAAGAACTAACACCACTCCTGCTCAAATTTGGATTCCATAAAATAGAAAAGGAGGGAATCTTTCCAAACTCATTCCATGAAGCTAGTATCACCCTGATACCAAAACCAGATAAGGACACATTAAGGGAAGAAAACCTCAGACCAATATTCATGATTAACATAGATGCAAAAATTCCTAATAAAAGTGGTAAGGTGCATACAGAAATGTATTAGAGAAATAGTGCACCATGATCAAGTGGGTTTATCCCAAGGATGCAAGGTTGGTTCAACATATGGAAATCAATAAATGTAATTCATCACATCAATACTTAAAACAGGAATCACATGAGTATCTCAATAGATGCAGAAAAGGCATTTGACAGAATACAGCACCAGTTCATGTTCAAAACACTAGGAAAATGGGATAGTACGAACATACCTCAACATTGTGAAAGTCATATATGCTAAACCCAAGGCTCACATAATTCCAAGTGGAGAAAGCATTCCCTTATTCCCTTTAAAAACTGGAACAAGGCCAAGGTGCCCTCTTTTATCACTTCTAATCAAGATTGTTCTTGAAACTCTATCCAGAGCAATTAGATGGAAGAAAGAAATTAAAGGGTACAAATAGCAAAGGAGGAACTCAAATTATTGCTATTTCCAGCAACACTTTATATGTAGAAGATCCAAAAACTCCACCAGAAAACTTCTATAACTCATAAATGAATTCAGCAAAGTAACAGGGTATAAAATTACCACTCATAAAACAATTGCTTTCTCATATATCAGTAATGAATCAACTGAAAGTGAAATTTGAAAAATTATTCCATTCACAATAACCTAAAAATATAATCTAGGATTATCAGTCTAACAAAAGAACTGAAAGATCTCTATAATGAAAACTACAAAACACTAAAGAAAAAAATTGAAGAAGACCTTAGATGATGGAAAGATCTCCCATGTTATTGTATAGGCAGAGTTATTATTGTCAAAATGGCCATAATAACAAAAGTGCTATACAAATTTAATGCAATTTATTAAAATTCCAATAATACTCAATAGAAATAGAAAAAGCAGAGACATCAGGTTCAGCCCAGCACAGATGTGTGAGACATCCATGATTGGGAGGCCAGCCTAGATACCTGCATGAGTCTTCCATGTGGGGAAGGCAGAGGTCTAGGACCCACCCAGCACAGAAGAGCCCCGCGAGACTGCTGGCCAGGTAGGTGGGCCCAGAGACAGACATCAGGCTCAGCTTAGTGCAGGCATGTGAGACTTCCGTGCCTGGGAGGCCAGACCAGAGCACCCACATGAGGTACTGGAAACCTGCAGAGACACTATAAATCTATAGGGGGAAACTGCAATGCCTCAGATTCTCACTGATAGGGGGGAAGATACATGAACAACATGAGAAAACGAGGGAAGAAAGGGTCCCAAACAAACCTAGATGCCACATCAACAGAATCCAATGACAGCAGGGCAGAAGAAATGTCATAAAGGGAGGTCAGAATGCACATAATTAAAAAGATCAGAGAAGCAAACAATGAGTAAAGAGAGCAAATGCAAACAATGAATGATCACACCAATCAACAGTTAAAAGAACAAATGCAGGAAGCAAACAATCATTTCAATAAAGAGATAGAGATTCTGAAAAAGAAAACCAAACAGAGATCCTTGAAATGAGGGAAACAATAAACCAAATTAAAAACTCAATAGAAAGCATAATCAACAGATTAAGCCATCTGGAAGATAGAACATCATACATTGAAAACAAAATATTTAATCTTGAAAATGAAGTTGACCAAACAGAGAAGATGGTAAAAATTCTCAAACAGAACATACAAGAATTATGGGACATCATGAAAAGACCAAATTTAATAATTATTGGGATTGAGGAAGGCACAGAGATGCAAACCAAAAGAATGAATAATCTGATCAATGAAATAATATCAAAAAATTTCCCACATCTGAAGAATGAAATAGAAAATCAAATGCAAGAGATTTACAGGACACCAAGTATACAAAATTACAACAGATCCACACCAAGGCACATTATAATGAAAGTACCGAACATACAAAATAGAGATAGGATTTTAAAGGCTGCGAGAGAAAAAAATCAGATTACGTTCAGGGGGAAACCAATACGGTTATCAGCAGATTTCTCAACCCAGACTCTAAAAGTAATAAGGGCCTGGAACAGCATATGTCAAGCTCTGAAAGAAAATGGATGCCAACCAAGAATTTTATACCCAGCAAAACTAACCTTCAGATTTGAAGATGAAATAAAATACTTCCATGACAAACAAAAGCTAAAATAATTTACAAATAGAAATCCAGCACTACAGAACATTCTCAACAAAATATTCCATGAGGAAGAAATGAAAAGCAACAATGTAAGTCAGCATAGGAAGGAACTACCCTAAAGGAATAGCCAAATAAAGGAGAAACCAAATCAAGTTAAAATCCCAAAATAAGTGAAAATGACCAGGGATACATTTATAATCCTGAATAATAATCCTGAATGTTAATGACCTAAACTTATCCTTCAAAAGACATAGACTGGCAGATTGGATTAAAAAGAAAGACCCACAATATGCTGCCTTCAAGAGACTCATCTCATAGAAAAAGATACACACAGACTAAAGGTGAAAGGATGGGAAAAACATAGCATGCACATGGACCCAGTAAAAATGTGGGGATTTTCATTCTCATATCAGATAAAGCAGATTTCAACTCAAAATTAGTTAGAAGGGATAAAGAAGGACATTTCATACTGCTTAAGGGAAGCATAAATCAGCAAGACATAGCAATAATAAATATTTATGCCCCAAACAATGACACATCCATGTTCATAAAACAAATCCTTCTCAATTTCAGAAACCAAATATAACAAAACACAATAATACTAGGTGACAAACTCATAAATGCAATATTATACTAGACAGAGGTGCCATGAACATACATTGGAGAAAAGATAGCCTCTTCAACAAAAGGTGCTGGGAAACTAAAATCTATATGTAATAAAATGAAATGAGACCCCTATATCTCACCCTGCACAAATCTCCACTCAATGTAAATGAAGAACCTAGGCATTAGAACAGAGACCCTCCACCTACTAGAAGAAAATATAGGCCCCACTCTCCATCATGTCAACTTTGGAACCTACTTCCTCAACAACATCCTTATACCCCAAGAAATAAAATCAAGTATCAACAAATGGGATGGTATCAAATTAAAAAACTTCTTTACAGCAAAGGAAACAATCAAGAACATAAAAGAGAGCTTATAGAATGGGAGAAAAATCTTTGCCACCTGCACCTCAGATGAGCAATAATCTTTGGGTTATATAAAGAACTCAAAAAACTTAACACCAAAAACAAAACAAAACAAAACAGAAACAAAACAAAAACCAAATAACCCAATCAATAAATGGGCAAAGGAACTGAACAGGCACTTCACTGAAGAAAAATACAAATGGTCAAAAAATATATGGAAAAATGTTCAACATCACTAGCAATTAGAGAAATGCAAATTAAAACTAGGCTGAGATTTCTTCTCACTTCAGTCAGAATGGCAATTATCAAAAATACAAGTAAGAATAAATGTTGGTGAGGACGTGGGGGATAAGGTACATTCATACCTTGCTGGTGGGACTATAAATTTGTGCAACCACTATGGAAAGCAGTATAGAAATTCATCAGAAAACTTGGAATGAAACCACCAGTTGACCCATTTATCCCACTCCTCACCCAAAGGACTTAATATCAGCATACTATAGTGGTGTGGACACATTAATGTTTGTAGCAGCTCAATTCACAATAACTAAGCTATGGACCCAACCTAGATGCCTTTCAACAGATGAACAGAGAAAGAAAATGTGGTACACACACACAGTGGAATATTGCTCAGCCATATTGAAGAATGAAATTTTGGCATTTGCTGGAGGCTATCATGCTAAGTGAAATAATCCAATCCCCCAAAACCAAAGGCTGAATGTTCTCTCTGATATGCAGATGCTGACTCATGACCAGGAGGGGGAGGGAGTGGAGGTTCATCAGATTGGACAGGGGTGAATTGGGGGAAGGGAGGTGGAGTGGGAATGGGAAAGAGAGTAGAATAAATTGGACATAACGTGTAACTCCATATCATGTACAACCACATAAATGGGAAGTTATACTCCATGTATGTATATGTCAAAATACATTTTCCTGTAATATACAGCTAAGAAAAACAAATTTTAAAAAATTATAATATGGTTAGTATTTTAAGCCACAATGTTTGAGGGTGAATTGTCAACTAGTACAGTGATGACCAAAATTATGCAGTGGACTAACCACAACCCACTGATCCTCTTCTAGTGCTTGGCCTGCACTCTGAAGCCATGTCTAGTGTTTAAAAAGAAGGACAGCTCTCCTTAAAGAGACATAGGGAGATTACTCAATTCTTCTGTAATGGTATTTATGTATTTTACCAGAGCAACTCCACACTGGGAAAATGGAAATCTCTAGATTTTTATAAAGAAAGAGTGACAAATATTGAAATCTGCATTTTGTCTTAAGGGAGTCAAATGCTGTGATCACTTCTTCCTCACCCAGGACCTGATTATGCTGCACCAACATCTTTCCTTTCACTTACAGCTATGAATTTCCAAAAAGATAACTGAGACCAAATGGTAGAAGAGGGAAAAAAAACCAAGAAACAAAAACAAAGCAAACAGACAAGCAAAACCACCCAAGCCTGGTTCTCGGATGGGTTGACTCTCTTGATAAAAGAAAAACATGGGCTATTGCCACACTCTATGCCCTGTAGGAGTGGCCTTGCAAGAAAGTAGACAATGTTTATCCAACTGGGTGGAATCTTGAAGTAGAATACCTGGTACTTCATTGCATGCAAGAGAAGATGAACTAAGGATGTACCTGGATTCACAGACAGCGATGGAATAGTAGGCTGGTGGGCAATAATCTAGAAGCAGCAACATCGAATGGTAGAGAACAGTCTGGAGAAGAAGAATGTGGGTGAACATCATGACCCATGGGACGTTTACTCAGTTTCCCCAAACTAGGGTGGTGAGTTGGATTAGAAAATTAAAGGTATGAGAAATTTAAGAAATAAAGACAAAGACATGGAAATAAGTAGAAAGCAGGGGCCTGGTGGGATGATCCAGCTGTAATGGAGACTGGGTCCAACAAAGGAAATGAAAACCCATATACGTTTTTTACACGTATGGGAATTAATGGGCTTCAGTGTGAAAAACTTTTTGAAATAGACAGGATGAAGCTGAGAAAAGCAACATGTTTGGGACTTAGCAGGTCATGCCCATCTCTTCTACCTCTGGGCCACTGGGATTTGAGCTCAAGGCTTTTGAAACAGTGAATTCCATGACAAGTGCAGAACTTTCCTATCAATAGGAGTCATGGTGCAAATGGGCTTTCCCCTAGTACCCTCAGACTGAAGGGTTCCCCAGAGCAGGTCTCACTTTCCAGGTTTCATATAATTCAAAGCAAAGATTTATTAACTGCTTATGACTGGTGAATCTTTAGGAATGTGTCTCCAATCACTGCCTACAAAGGTATCAACAGAATAGCAATGTAGAAAAAAATAACTCAAGACAGTAGATATCAGCTGCCTTTAGTCCCCAGTTCTTCCTATGGTAGCACAATGGACCCCTTAGATGGAGTAGCAGAGATGTATACTATGCATAGACTGAAAACCATGGGTTGCCTCTTACCAGGCTTAATTTAACTGACCTAATGACTATGCATCCAATCCCATGGCAGAAAGAACCTGCAGTATGCACCCAATTTAGTTTTCTCTGAGGAGACCAACAAACCACTTGGCTTCAAGTCAATAGCATTAGACTCTTTCTCCCTTAAATGGTCAACAATTGCCCTCACTGGGATTGATTTTCTGAGTAGGTTTTTCTTCCATTTTGCAGTGATTTGGCCAGCACTGAGGCCGCATGGTGTTTTGGATTTATTATGTCAGCATTACACATAGTATCTTAGATCACGTGATTCACTTTACAGCCAAGGAGATGCAACAATGGCACATGCTCAAGATGTTCATTGTCCTACCATCTACTACCACCTACTCCATTACCTTAATGCTGCCTGTCTAATAGAATGTTGTTTAGAACCATTGATAGTTATATGATGTTCTTCCCTTGACAGATAAAAAACCACCAGTCTCGGGACCAAAAGGTAGAAAACTGAAGTTTCTTTTTTGTCATCTCATCCCTTGATTTCTTGGTAAATTAGTGCTGGACTAGAGGTCTTATTTTCTAAAGAGAAGTTGCTTCTAAGCTTCCTCTAAAACTAAATATAGAACCACTATTTGAACATTTTAGGGTTTTCATGCCAGTAGACTCAAGTCGGCAAAGAAAAAATTACTCACTATTACAGTGATTTAGTAATTGCTTTATCATATGATCATAAATACTGTATTACCATGAAGGGATATTGCTGCTATGCTCTACCTAATGTGGGTTGTAAGGGGTATGTCCAGAGCCACGGGATGTGCTAGATCCTAGATCACATCTCAGTGCTTCCCCTTCTGAACTGTGAATGGGCAATTACAGCCACCATGATCTGACACAGGACACCCACAGTGAGACCCCTCTGTGTGAACTATCCCAGTGGACCAGCAATTTCGACTGGCAGATGTGTTGTTTGAGAACAAAGGGAAACTATAATGGGGAACAGAGAAGAGAGATGATAAATATTGATTGTGGTCTCAAGACTAATTGGAACAGCTGGGTCTGTGGCTTGTTCCATTAATCCCCTGCTTTATAAGTTCTTCTTTTTTAATTTTTAAAAATCTGCTAAGCAGGTTGGAGTGAACCTGACAGGGGGCACAGGTCTGACTCTACCAGGCAATGTTTTGCCCCTCCCATATCCCTAACATTGCAGTGTAATGGACTTCCAACAACATATGGGCTTGATATATATCAGAACTTGGTTTGCATGGGGACATGAAGGGCTTGAGAACTGACGTCCCCTGAGGGAGCCCTCAAGTAGAGGTAATAGGAATTGGTGCATGGATATTTCAGTCCCTTCTCTTAAGCTGTTTGAGTTTTAGGCATGACTCTGCACTCAATCTCCAATGTGGTCAAGGCCCTTACCTTATGGTGGTAAAACTGTCCTGATAACACTTCCTTCACACTTCACTGGCCACCTTCACCTTTTTTTTTTAATCTCAGACTTCCATAATCCTCCTGTCATTTCCTTCAATCACCTCCCTAATAAGCAAACTCCACTTGGGTCCTGAACTTGCAGTCCACTTGGACTTGGAACACTGTTTTATCAGTGTCGACACCTTCAGCAAAAAGATCAGACAGTTGTTTTCACCTGTTCCTTCAAAAGAGTTTCCAAAAGTCCCAATGGCAGTGAGTGGTCTCATGGAGCAATGGAAAGGATATCATTTCATTTCTGAGGATTGTCAATGTCCTTTGAATTATCAGGACACACAGGACCACTTGCCTGCAATTCATCAGTCTGAGACTGAGAGATGCTTTTGAATAAATCTGTTGAGTACTTCACACATCTAGAACTATTCCAAGTGCCTTCTACACATTAGCTCATTTAACATTAAGTAATTTTATGAGGTGGTATGAAGTATCTGTGAGTAACCTAAGATACTGAAACCCAAAGTAATTAAGTAGATTGGCTAAATTCACAGTGTTTAGAAGCCACCACTTTTTAAAAATCATTCTTTTCAGTTGGTTTCCTTCTTCAATGTCAATCTAGTTGCTCCCCTTTCTTGAAGGTGACCCATGATCATAGCTTTTATTTTCTCTATTTTTACTCTTATATATCCACCTTTTCTAATATTAGCCTTTTCTAATAAGGCTCTAATTCTGAGCCTTAAGGACTACATGACTACGATTATTGGAACTTAGTATTCAAGAAGAATAAATAAGTCATCAGCATGTTTCACTTGACTTTGCAATACCTGATTCAGTTCTTCTGAAAATTTCTCAGGCATATTCTTACAGTTGAGTTTGCTGGAGAAGTGACCTGCTGAAATGTGAGATTGCATATGTTTATAACAATCAAAAGCCTTGTTGAATTTACCTCTTCTTGTTTCCATATCTTTTATTCCATGTTAAAGATAGTTCTTTTAATTTTTGAAGACTTGTAGTATCAATGTGACTCAAACTCTTTGGCTACATACAGATAAGCCCATATTCAAAATGGTCTAAAATTTATATATAATTGCTCTTTGCTCCAAAGCGAAACTAGAATATGTATATGTTTGTGTGTGTGTGTGTATATATATATATACACATATATATACATATTTATTAAAAATAGCTTAATTTGACACTGAAAACCAAATCACTGTTAATATAACTCATTTGTTTAAAACAATGAATCTTTTAGAGGCATATATTTGAAACAATTATCTTAAACATAGACATTTAGCTAGGTTTTAAAATGTGATGCATTCTAAAATTAAAATAGTACTTGGAAATGTGGCTTTATGAAAATAGCCAAGTAGATAAGTAAATAAATAATGGCATTCCTATAGTCAGTTCTTTCTCCTTGAAGACAGAATGACTCTAGGAACACTCATCAATCAAATTTCCCACCAGATTTAAGGGAAGGTAATTTTTCTTTCTTATAGTCGTGCACTTCCACTTTCTGTTAGTCAAAATGCTGTCATAGTTCACATGGTGTGGTTGCTATTTCATATATGAGGTCCTGGAAATTTGTGTGCTATTTTAATATTCATGATACTTCAGTGAGGTGTGATAGAATTAAGGCAATTCATTGAGAAATATGCTAGTGCGAAGGGAATATATTAAAGATTTAAAGTATTTAGCTAGATAACGACATCATTAGCTTCCTTTTCTTGTGTCTTCTCCCATGTTCCTCCTGAAGAGAGTCAGCACCTTGAGACTTGGCCCAATAGCTACTGACAAGCAAGCTCTCTGCAAGGACGAAAGCTTGAAAATCACTACAAATAAAACATCTTGTTTTCCATTAAGTTACATTCAAATATCCATGTACTGTACCCTGTAATTAAGTCAAATATCAATTTTAATCACTGCATCCTTAGTACGTAATTTCTGTAATGCAATTGCAACAGCATAATATAGAGCAGCCTAAATGCCCTATTTAAATGGAAACTTAACTGCTGGAAATTGAAACAGAGAAAATCACCATACCTGCATTCAGGCGGTTTAGCTGAGAGATTTATGTTTAGAAAAGTAAGGGAAGAGAGACTGGTTTAATACACATATCTAGCATATGTGATATGGTAAAGCCCATTTGGGTATCCTTATTAGTCTATGCTTATGGTTTTGAAATAAGGAAACCACAATGCCTTGATTTTAGATAGCAGATGAAGAAACTTTTTAAAGATAGAATACCCACTCTATCTTGTTAAAAAATGAATCCTAAAATCACTTGAATGCAGAAGTTAAGTTTTTGGGAAAAAGCATCTTCCCATTGCTAATTTTCCAAGAACGACATACACAGAACAATTCATTATTTAAACTGTAACTGGCAGATCTTCCATGAGAAGCAATTTCAAACATCAGAGTTAAATTCTACACAACATCTCACATAAGAGTAGCCGTGGACTTGCACATCACTTGCTCAACTAAGTTTAAGTGTGGAGGAAAATTCTTTAGGTAGCAATAGAAGCAGCAAAATAACGACTAGATGTTGCTATATATATTTTCTATAGATTGACACATCCAAATATTAGAAAAAATAATCTGCTCCTATCCTGGATATCTAGACTTCCTTGCTCCTCTCTTTTGAGTAAGATGACTTCACTTTCACACTGGCATCGTTCCAAGAAATGGAAATCTTCTCTGAGATGTCCTTATGGAGCTGACGCTGTTCTAGAGTCTTGGTGGAATTAAAAAAGGCAAAGTTCTGCAAATCTATGAATATTTCATCTATTCATGTTCAGTTGAAATATCCCTGTGCTGTGGATAGGAATGCTTGTGAAAGCTACCCCTTTTTCTTTGTGATACAAGGGACAGATTTCGCTGGGCACATCTATCTTGTCAATGGTAAGAATCCTTTCAGAATCCAACTTTGAAACTCCCATTTGGATTAGATTCATGTTCATGGTTTTTAAATTATTGATTACTTGACCAAAGCATCCCAATCTCTGTCATAGATGCATAATTTATCATGATATTTAAAAGCATGTGTATCTTAAAGGCTTCTGGAACATTAATTCAATTCCTAATGACAACACATTTTGAGCTTTTTATGTTTTCAAAGTCTTGGCAAAGAGACAGGGCTTTCTGGTGTTGTGGCCTCATCTGGGAGCTCAGTATCTTTTAATGTCCCCTTTCCTCTTTGAATTTTTATTACCCCCCCCAATACTCCTTCAGATCACCAATTCCTTCTTTGGTCTTTGCATATTCTCCAGACTATTTCAGAGCTTCCTCCTTGATGCCCACATGTTTTCTTTGTAGCTTCCTTGTGCATATTCTTCTTTTGTTCGTTCTGCCCTTTTTGATTTCTGCTGCTTGAGAAAACCCTTTCAGCCATTTACTTCCTACTTATTGTCTTATTTTTCTCTGTAGCCAGTTAATTTATTGCCATCCTGGATTTTGCCTCCCATGCCTCTGATATTTGCTGCAGTGAAGAAAGGGATGGATAATGACCAACTTGCTTTCACTGCGGTTCTTGAAGTGATACAGGTTGAGTGGAACAACTTCAAAGCTGGGGATGATTCAAGGCTTCCTCTTCCTCAGTGGTCAAGTCTGCGGCCACCACAATGGGGCCACCATCTTCTTGCTTCCTTGCTCCTCACCCTGACAATGGCGGCTGCACTCACTTCAAACCCACAGAAATTCCAACTCACAGAGGGTCAGAAAAGAAAAAGGGGCCAAGGATGGCTGATGAGATGGAAGGAGTTACGGAAGCTCCTGCGAAGCCCGACCAGCAGGCAGGCTTCATGGAAAACTGTGGATGAAACACGCTGTTTCCTTCTTGTAAGGAAGAGACCCTTTTTGCTTTGGTCTCAATTGCTCCGTACCTTTCCTCTAAAGGGAGGCTTGAGTCATCTTTCCTAAGATGTCATCTTTCTTAGCTTCTTTGTCCCTGGATTTTATCAGTTCATTATAAAACATTTCCTATTTTAGGCACATGCTACAAACCTGAATCCACATTGAACCTTCCTACTATTTTCCAGGAATGAGACAGAGTGTGAGAAGAAAAGAGTTTCATAAAAAGATAACAGGCACAGAAGTACATGTGATATAAATTCATATCTTCCAGCATACTTTTCTTAGATGGAATGGAATACATTTATTAAGAGGATTCCTTAGCGGACGGATTCAGAAATAAACTTCAGGATTTGATCAACAGGTCTGCACACCCATGTAGCCCACCTGAGACAGGTCCCAGGGGTTAGTGAAGGCATCTCAGAACACAAGAAATATCGTACCTTACAATTTTTATTTGTAGTTCTTTATTTCTAAATATCTGATTTGATTCTCAGTAAGTATGCCAAAATCCTTCTAATTCCAGTCTCCACTGCTGGCCATGAGGAAGGCTACTTATAAGTAGAATGAATCATTGCATTGCCTTCTTAGAGGTCTCAGAGTTCATCTACCTGATATTGATTTCTTATATTGTTCTCCCTGTGCCAAACCAAGGGATGGTTTCTCTACGTTTGTTCAAAATTTCTTTTTGTCTTTTTTTATTTTTTATTTTTACAGACTACATTTTGATTCATTGTACACAAGTAGGGTACAACTTTTCCTTTGTATGGCTGTACATGATGTAGATTCGCACCATTCATGTACATAGTAGGGTCATGATGTCTGTCTCCTTCCACCATCTTTCATACCCGCCTCTCATTTCCCTCTACATAATCTAATGTTCCTCCATTCTTCTCTTACCCTCCCACCCCTAGACCCCCATTGTTCAAAATTTCTTTAAGATGAAAGCACGCAGGCTACATTTTGCACCTTAGAGCAGTGGTGCCTGATGCCTTCTCTTCCGCAGAATGGACCATGGCTGAGCCCTCAACTCCTGCATTTAAGGGCTCAGATGTCAGATTTTCTTTAAAGATTTCCTTGGCAGACTCCTAACCAGGCAAAAATTGGCCACTCATTGATTTGATTCTCTCCGTGTCCTGCCCATTTGTCAATCACAGCCCCCAGAACATAATAGAACACCTGAGTTCTGCTTGATTCAAAATAGGTGTGCAATATTTGTTGACTGACTGATGGACAGAGTGACTGGTTAGATGTCCATCACTTGCAATTCCCTTTTCAGGCTCACATACCAGTAAGTTCATGTTCATCTAGTTTTGTTTCTGCATTCTCTGGTCAATACCCTGACTCTGAAAAGTAATTTAGGAGAAAATGAGAAGGAAAGGAAAGAGAAATTGACAATGTTTTCCAAGAACCAGTGAAACCAGGAGTTGTAGCAAGCACTTAACATTCATTAGTTCATATATCCTCACAATTGCTCTGAAAGGCAGGCACTCTTAGTATTTCTCTTTGACAATATAGAAAAGTGAGTCTCTGAAAGAGTCACAAACTTTCCCACAATTACATAACTAATGTGGAAACTGGATTCAGTCCTTATTTGACTGAGATCTCAAGCTCAATGGTAGGGTAGGGTAAGCTGTGACCCTACCATTCCATCTTATCCAACCAGACTTATTTTTCAAAATCTTTGGATAACCTTCTTCAATGGAGCATCCCCTACAAGTGAGTATATAATGGAAGATTAATTAACCATTTTCTAAGTTCTCCAGAATTCATTTGTCTTGTCCTGTCTGTCTGAATAACTCTAGTTTAGAATTCAAGATGCAAGATAAGCATCTTCTCCAGAAAACCCCCTTCCGATATTTACATCCAGGTGCAGCCAGCCCAGCAGAGGGATGAGGCTCCTGCTCTGGCCCTGGTCACAGCTGGATGACGGCACTTGCTGAGCAATACAGCACCCGCTTACCTGGCTTTGAGCCTCCTGGTAGGAGAGGCCTGAATACCAGCATGTTATTTAACTGTGTATCCTAAATATGCAACATGTATGTCTTAGCATGCAGTCAGCAGTCAATGGGTCATTCCATATATTTATAAATGAGGTTGACAGGGCAGAAAATTAACTGAGAGGGAGAAATTAAAGCTATTCTTTGTTTTTTCCTCTTTTAGTTTTGGTGACTTGGAGAGAGGATGAGATTGCATCAACAAGTAAATTCCCCTTTGGAAATAGTTACTTAATGCTGTTTAAAAGTATAAAATAAAAACCACTTTGAGGTGAGCATAGTGGTACACACCTGTAATCCCAGCCACTCTGGAGGCTGAGGCAGGAGGATCTCGAGTTCAAAGCCAGCCTCAGCAACTTAGCAAGGCCCTAAGCAACTTAGTGATACCTTGTCTTAAATAAAATACAAAAAAGGGCTGGGGATGTGGCTCAGTGGTTAAGTGCCCCTGGGTTCAATCCCCAGTACCAAAAAACAACAACAACAAAATTCACTTTGGGTTGTTCATAGTTGTCAAAATGCAACCCAAGGGTTCCAAGACTTTTAGCAATAATATCCTAAAGTTCCAGCGGATGGTAGTGTTATTATGTAAATCTGGCATCCTTAGTTAAAATAAAACACTTCTCGCAAAATCTGCTCTTTCTTTCTCTTTGAGCAACTAACAGGAGAGAGGTAACACAATAACCCTTATTTCTAGAGGCTATAGGTTTGAAATAGAATTCCATTTTAAGAAGTCATTGTTAGTTCATGGGGGATGGATTATAGTGGTTATTTCTCTTCCATAATGGATGGTGTTTGTGTGAGTGTATATATAGTATATAATTTTATATCATAAGTATATATTTATAAACTATAAATGCAATTATATGTTATCATATATAGTTGTGCACATTATATGTTGGTTACTTTTGACTAATTGCATGTATAATACATATAATTTTACATATAAGAGATGTATGTGATTTTTTTCCTCTCTTTTTGTTAATGATTGGCTGAGAAGCAAGGATCCTTCTCAGTATATCCACAACTGTCAGCACTCCAATATTAGGTTAAAAAAATCATTATTTATAAATCGCTCACCATAACTTTCTGTGGGTGGGGCATCCTGTTTTGCCCTATTTCCTTGAGATCGAACTCTGATGAGGATGTGGAAACACTTTTCCCCTTGCCTTTGCCCTACTTGGATGACATTATGTAGAATTATTTTATAGCTGTTGACATAAGGAGTGATTTCTTCTCAAAACATTCCTTTGTGATTTTAGAGTGTCTTTAGCAAATAATTCTGTAACCATGATAAGAGAATTATTGTAATACAAAAGTTAATATCCCAAAATATTTTAAAGAACACACCAAGCATTAAAAAATAATTTATGAAAGTTGATTTATAATGCAGCGACTAAAGTAAAATTTGTCGTTATTAGTTTAGGTCATAACTGCTTTTGAAATATCATGAAATACATGATTGACTCTCTTCCAAGTGAAAAATCATTCAGTAGAGTCACAGTATAGTGCTTTCCAAAGGAATTTCCTTTAATGGCCTGCAGATGTTATGCTCATTGCCAGCGAAAACCAGAATTTAGTTGTTAGACATAAAACTTTACATGAAATTCATCCCCTGAGTAGATTAAGTATTTTCACTATCATGAAAAAGAACATTTGGAAGAGAGTAAAAATAAATATTTTAAAAATTTATCACTGAAAATGTTTGTTAAATATTTTAATGATATTCCTAAAGCAATCCCTTAAATTGAAAGGATTAAAAAAATCAATTTTCCTTTGGAGAAAATGTTTTAAAGGGAGAGGAAGAAAATCATGAGACTTTGAAATCCTATATTTGCTACTCAGCATCTTAAAATTTCCAATAAAATACATGAAAAAAGTAGTTCTAAAAACTAAGCATTGTGGTGTGGGGTGTGGCTCAGTGTTAGAGCACTTGCCTAGCACATGTGAGACCTGGGGTTTCATCCCTGGACTCGCAGGGAAAAAGTCCTGTTAACGACTTAGAATATCTGTGACTTATTTCAAATGTATAAGTCAGTATCTCACGACGTGGGCCTCTGTTGACAGCATTCCCAGCAGTTGGGAATGCTGTGGCCTATGGGACATTAGGGACCACAGTGGCTGTCACACTCCCTGGAATCCCATTCCCACCAGCTCTTTGGTCCTGCTCACCAAGACTGATGATATCAAGGTGGTGGATTGTAAGATTCCAGAGACCAATGGGTTTAAACATTTAGAGAAAGAATTCCAAGGCACAGAGGGATTTGCTAACAATTCTTTAATTGCTAAAACTGCTTCATGAACACAGGTGCCTGGGCCCCGCCTTCAGCACAGAGCTTGATCCCCGCCTTAAATGTTTGGTGCTGAGTTCCAGTTCAGCTGAATTATTTTCTTCTAATTTATAGTTTGCTTTCTTTCTTCTGGACCTCCATATATAATGTCTTGTCTGCCTGGAAAACTCATCTCTCACCCTCTCCCCACCTCTGGGCAGTCTGTACCTGGGACTCTGAGGACAAGGAGCCCGGATGTGGGCTGCTATAGGACTTTGCTTTTCCAGTCCCAACAACTGCCACTGCCCCTTTATTTGTCTACCTACCCTAGATCGTGAGCTTCTCAAGGTCAAAGCACTTGCTAGCCCACCAGGCTCCTGCAGTGCCTGGCCTGATGCAAGACCCTCAAGAAGTGTTTCTGGAATGAAAGATACAGATTTCTTTCTTTCTTTCTCTTTCTTTCTTTCTTTCTTTCTTTCTTTCTTTCTTTCTTTCTTTCTTTCTTTCTTTCTTTTTTTAATTCACACAGTTCATATAATCTTACATATACATAGGGTAATGCTGTCTGTCTCAGTCTACTATTTTTCCTTACCCCATCCTCTCCTGTCCCATTTTTCTCCACACCATCCATACTTCCTCCATTCTTTCCTATCTCCCCCCCACCCCCCCCCCCCCCCGCCCCATTATGTATCAGCATCCACTGATCAGAGAAAACATTCAGCCTTTGGTTTTTTGGGCTTGGCTTATTTCACTTAGCATGATATTCTCCAACTCTACCCATTTACCAGCAAATGTCATACTTTTATTCTTTTTTATGACTGGGTAATATTCCGTTGTGTATATATACCACAGTTTCTTTATCCATTCTTCAACTGAAGGGCATCTAGGTTGGTTCCACAATCTAACTATTGTGAATTGAGCAGCTGTGAACATAGATGTGGCTGCATCTCCATACTTTGCTGATTTTAAGACATTTGGGTATAAACCGAAGAGTGGGATAGCTGGGTCAAATGGTAGGTCCATTCCAAGTTTTTTGAGGAATCTCCATACTGCTTTCCAGAGTGGCTGCACCAATTTGCAACTCCACCAGCAATGAACAAGTGTGCCTTTTTCCCCACATCCACCGCCAACACTTGTTATTGCTTGTATTCCTGATAATAGCCATTCTAATTGAAGTTAGATGAAGTCTTAGGGTAGTTTTAATTTGCATTTCTGTAATTACTAGAGATGATGAGCACTTTTTCATGTATTTGTTAATAGCCTGTATATCCTCTTCTGTGAAGTGTCTGCTCAGTTCCTTAGCCCATTTATTGACTGGGCTCTTTGCATTTTTGGTGTAGAGTTTTGTAAGTTCTTTATAAATTTTGGAGATCAGTGCTCTGTCTGAAGTGTCTGTGGAAACGATTTTTTCCCACTCTGTAGGCTCTCTTCACATTCTTGATTGTTTCTTTTGCTGAGAAAAAGCTTTTTAGTTTGAACCCGTCCCGTTTATTGATTCTTTTATTTCTTGCACTCTGGTGATTCAATGGTACAGAATAGAAGACTCAGAGACAAACCCACGTAAGTACAGTTATCTCATACTAGACAAAGGTGCCAAAAACATACAATGGAGAAAAGATAGCCTCTTCGACAAATGGTGCTGGCAAAACTGGAAATCCATATGCAATAAAATGAAATTAAACCCCTATCTCTCACCTTGTACAAAACTCAACTCAAAATGGATCAAGGATCTAGGAATTCGACCTGAGACTCTTCGCCAAATAGAAGAAATAGTAGGCCCGAATCTTCTTCATATTGGCTTAGGACCAGACTTTCTCAACATGACCACCAGAGCGCAAGATACAGATTTCTAAACTCTCCCCATATTAAAAAACTAAAACTAAAACAAATCCAAAACTGCTCTCAGAAGTGGGTTCAGATGAGGCAGCATTCCAACATCAGTATTCTTCAGTCAGCTCTCCAGTCATTTATCCCCCTGAAATTAAGGTGTGGGTGAAGTCTTGGGCATCTGAAGGAATATTTTTCCTTTCAAACAGGCTGGGTGCCCTCATCACACCAAGTTTCCCCTTGGCATTTTAAGTGCCATTAACTTTAGAATCAAGACATGATCTAAATGAAGTGCTAATTTTAGAATCTGGTTCAAATTTCAAAAAGAAAGGAGTCAAGGGTGAAGTTAATAGGACCCTTCCGCACTGGTCTCCTGTTCTTCCTGCCTCCCCAGCCTGAACCCCCTTCCCCTCACACCCAACCCACCTATGGGGTCATTTCTACTCTGTTCTGGGACCAATCCTAACTTCAACATGGAGTGGGGGTTAAATAACATAATTTGTTATTCAATTGTCAGAGACTCACCTTGAATCCAGGTTTCTCTGGCAGTACTTTTGTTTCAGTTCAGAAAATGCACTTCTTGCCTTGTTAGGAGAAAACCTAAAGAACATTCTGGAAACCAGATCCAGGGCAGCATCTTGGCAGCTCCTTCCAAACCAGGGCTCATTCCTTTGTTGCAAACTGGTCCATTGCTATTCATGCTTCAGCAATCATAAGCATGTCCTGCTCCTGCGATCTGTGGGCACAGGCTTCCCAGCCCTTTCCCAACATTCTGCCTGGAATATAAAGCATACTCCTGCTAGCGCTTTCTCCCTCTCTCCAGAGGTGGATTGTGGAGTCCTTCAGATCACTGCGGACTCCCACCAGGTCCAGGAGGTGTCTTACCCTCTGTCCAGAACACAGGGTGCACATATCTGTCTTGTTCATAAACTCAGTTACATGATTGGGAGCTTTCTCGATTTCCATTTCAGATAATTCTCTATTGGCATATGCCAATTTTGTATCCTTTACCTTTGCTGAATTTACTAATTAGTGTGTTTGTGTGTGTGTGTGTGTATTCTTCAGTGTCTTCTATATATAAGATTGTATCTCTGCAAAAAGTGACAATTTGACTTCCTCTTTTCCAATTTGGATGTTCTTTATTTCTTTATCTTACCTGGTTGTTCTTGCTAGGACTTCCAACACACATTAAATGAAGGTGGTAAAAGTGGACATCCTTTTCTTATTCCAGATCTTGGAGAGACAGCTTCAATCATTTCCTATTTAATATGATGTTAGCTGTTGACTTATAATATGTGGCCTTTATTATGTTGAGGCTAATTCCTTCTATCCCCAATTGGTTCACTGTCTTTATCATGAAAGGATGATGAATTCTATCAACTGTCCTTTCTGCATCATCGAGATGATCATGTGGTTTTTGTTCTTCATTCTGCTGATTTGGTGCACCACATTTGCCGATTTGCATATGCTGAACCATCATTACATCCTTAGGATAAGTACCCCTTGATAATGGTGAATAATATTTTTAATGTGACTTTGTACTCTGTAGTCTAGCTACCCTTCTTTTCTTTTCTTTTCTTTTCTTTTCTTTTCTTTTCTTTTCTTTTCTTTTCTTTTCTTCTTTTCCTTTCCTTTCCCTACCCCTCTCTTCTCTTTCTCTCTCTCTCTCTCTCTCTCTCTTTTTTTTTTTTCAGTACTGGGGATGGAGACCATGGACACACACTACCGAGCTACATTCCTAGCCCTTTTATTTTTATTTTACTTTTTAGTTGAGACAGGGTCTTACTAATTTTCCCAAGTGGGTCTCAAACGTGCAATCCTCCTGTGTCAGCCTTCCATTGCAGCTAGGGTTATAGGAAGTGCCACCATGTATGGCCAATTCACTAGTTTCTTGATGAAGACTTTTGCTTCTTGAGGGCTTCTTGTTGAAGCCCATTGGAGAGAACATCACGATGCCATGTGCCCCAGATGCTGGAATAAAGCTACAGGACTTGTTTGTCCAACTGGATTTTGGTATTGCTTTGGTACCATCCCTTCTTTCTATGCCCCTATTTTTGTAAATAGAAATGTTTACTCAGTGCCTTTATCTGTTGGATATTTTTAAATTGCTGTTAATTTTATAGGAGCTCACAATGAAGATTGCCTTGAGTCTGAAAGACTTTGGACTTGAACTTGGAGCAATCTTGTAACTTCTAAGACTACAGCGACTCTTGGAAAGGGACTAAATGTACTTTACATTGTCAGATGAGTGCGAGCTTTTGGGGGCCAGGGGCTGAATGTTATGGTTTGGATGTGAGGTGTTCCCCAAAAGCTCACATGTAAGAAAATGCAGGAAGGTTCAAAGGAGGAACGATTGAGTTGTGACAGTCTTTACCCAATCCGTGAATTAATCCCTGATGGGATTAATCGAAGGGGTAGGGTGTGACTGGAGGAGATTAGAATTCGGGCGTGGCTTCGGGGTATATATTTTGTATCTGGAGAGTGGAGTCTCTCTCCCTCTCCCCTCTCCCCTCCCCCCCTCCCCTCTCTCCCTCTCCCTCTCCCCCTCTCTCTCCCTCTCTCCCTCTCTCTCCCTCTTTCTCCCTCCTTCCTGATGATGTGAGGTGCTTCCTTCTTCCGTGCTCTTCTGCCATAATGTTCTGCCTCACCTCGAGCCCTGAGAAATGGAGCTGGCTTTCTATGAACCTCTGAAACCATGAGTCTTCAAATAAACCTTTCCTCCACTACAGTTGTTCTGGGTGGGTCCCTTTAGGCACAGCAGTGAAAAAGCTAAGGCACGCCTAGTTTTATCAACTATATTGATTTTCTTTTTTTGTTGTGTAGATATCTGCTCTCAGGTAATGGTGGTCTTATAGAATGAGTTTGTCATAATTCCACCCTCTTAAACTTTTTGGAATAATTTAAGAGAATTGATATTAACTCTGTAAGTGTTTCATAGAGCTTAGCAGTGATGGCTTCTCTCCTGAACTTTCATTTGATGAGAAATTTTTATTAGTGATTTAATCTTATTACTTTTTTTTGTCTATTCAGGATTTTTATACTTTCATAATTCAATCATAATATAATGTTTGTTTCCATGAAATTGTCCACTTTTTCTACGTTGTCAAATGTGTTGGCATATAATTATTCATAATATTCTTTAATGAGCCTTTGCACCTCTGTAGTGTCTGTTGTGATGTCTCCCTACTCTCTAGTATTATTTAATTCATCCCTCTGTTTTTCTTAGTCTGGCTAAGGGCTTGTCAATTTTGTTTACTTTTTAAAGAACATGCTCTTGTTTTTGTTGATCTTTTGTATATTTAATTGTATATTTTATTTATTTGTGCTCTTTTCTGAAAATTACATCTTTCCTTCTACTAATTTTGGGTTTTGTTTGTTCTTTTTCTTCCAATTCCTTGAGAGGCATGATAGGTTGTTTATTTGAGGTCTTTCTACTTTTTTGATGTACACATTAATTGCTATAAACATCTCAGTACAGTTTTTGCTATATCCCATAGGTTTTAGTATATTATATCCATTTTCATTTGTCTCACAAAAGTGTTTTCTTTCTTTTCTAATTCCTTGGTCCATTGATTATTCAAAAATAATGTCTTAAATTTCCATGTATTAGTATAGTTTTCAAAGTTTTTCCTCTTATTTCTAGTTTTATTTTATTGTGGTTAGAAAAGACACTTTATTTGATTTTTATTCTTTTAAATTTGTTGAGACTTGTTTTGTGGCCTATCCTGGAGAATGCTCTATGCACTAATAAGAAGAATAGGTATTCTTCAGCTTTTGAATTAAATGTTCTATAGATGTCTGTTTGGTTCATCTGATCTAGAGTGAAATTTAACTCCACTGTTTACTTGCTGATTTTCTCTCTAGCTGAGCTATTCATTGCTGAAAGTCGGGCTGTTAAAGTCCCATACTATTAGTGTATTGGAGTCTCTCCCTTTTGGTCTGTTAACATTTGCTTTATATATTTTGGGGATCCAATATTGGGTGCATATATATTTAAAACTGTTACTTACTTTTATTAAATCAATCCCTTTGCCATCATATAAAGACCTTTCTTGTCTCTTATTACTGATCTTTATTTAAAGACTGTTTTTGATATCTCAGGTATGGAATAATTCCTCTGTGCTTTCATGAAATTTGTTGAATTTTCTTAAAGCATCTGTTTTAAATCCCCAAGCATGAATTTGGCTATAGTAGCTACTATCTCATTGGTTTCTGATACCTCAATTTGAAATTTCAGTTTCTCAATAGTTCTTAGTACAAGGTGTGTAACATTGTTGTGGATGTGAAAAATTAGGCATTTATTCCAATCTTTCTATTTTGGTTTTTTTTTGTGTGCCTGCTTCCACCCCCACCTTCACCCAGAAATTCTAAGTTTATTTCCTTTGGACCTGTAGTTATTTCTGCCATTTCAGCATTGGGCAGTACCCAGGTCCAGACTGATTGGGAGTCTACTAGTGTTGTCATTATTTTAACACTAGAGCCAATCCAAGTCCCAGACTGTTCCAAGTATGCCATGGTGAGGTTGTTCTACATGAACTGGGGAGGAGCCTAAAAGGGATAAGTCTACACCCAAACCTCTCCCTGGGGCTAAGGTAGGCCTAGATACACCATCCATAGTCATTGGCCTGTTGTAAGACATTATGGGCATAAAAGAACCAACATGGGAGGCCATACATGTGGCCACCAGCACTGCAATTCAATGTCACACTCTAAGCCTATAGCTTACCATGATTATGCTAACTACCCTGTCCTATCCTCAGTGGGTGCTGTTCATCCATTCTGTCATCTGAGGTTGAGATAGTGTGAGTGAAGGCAGTCCCTTGGTCCCTAAGGCTGATGCGAGACTGGGCTGTGCCTGAATCTCATAGCCACAAGACCTGCACGGTCTCAGGGGTGCACCTGACCCACGCTGAAGCTGGTGATAATACAGGTCAAATCACAGTCTGTTCCACCAGGGTATAGGTCTCTGCCTGTGTGAGCACAGCCTGAGTTTCGAGGACAGTTGGTGGATTTAGTTCCTTGGTTGCCAAGGGTGATGCTTGGCTAAGTCACATTTGGGTCTCACAGCTGCAAGTGCCTGCATAGTCTGGGGGAGGGGGTCCCCCAGTTCCACTCCAAAGCTGTCAATAACAAAGGCCAAAGCTTGAGTCTGTCTCACTGGTGTGCAGGCTCTACCTGATGATGCATTGTGTGGGAGGCTCTGTTAGGTGTGAGCTGTGAATGGATGGGATTTTAGGCTTAGGTCTGGCTGAAGCTGGCCCAGTACTGAGCTCCAAGATGAAGTCCTGTGCGAGACTTTGCTCCTCCACAGGTGGTGTGGCCCCCATCACAGCTGCCTGGGTCTGGGGAGGGATGGTGGAGGCAGTACCTCTGCCACCTCCCTGATATAGTTCAAGTAGCTCAGGCTACAGGTATTGTCCTAGAGGTGGGGATCATGGGCTCTGTCCACCACCAGCTCTCACCATTGCGGGCTTACTGCTGTATTTCAAGTCCAAGGCTTGGACTTAATTCTCTCTCTTCCTCCAATGGGAGGAATCTCTCTCCATGCTGCTTGGAGTTGGGAGAGGGGTGACCAAGGCAGCTCTTTCCTTCTCACCCTCCTCAGTGTGGTGTCTTTTCTTTTTATTTTACTAAAACCAGGCACTACAGGTTCCCCTTTGACTTCCTTAGTCCTTGCCTAGAAAATGTGCTGTGGGAACAGCAGTTCTAGCTGGATTGAGTGCAGGGAATCAGACGACTCTCCTCCAATAACTTTTAGGATTGAGTCGATGTCTTAAGGCAGATGAGAGTGAGGTAAACCCAATTCTGCAGGCCTTTTAGATTTCGGGGACTGATGTAGATCATGGTTTATACCTAAGCTGTAGCTAAAATAAGTTTACTAAAAGTGATTGCTGTGTTTGGCAGGAGAAACTTATTGCCCCATTGGAAAAACATTTTTTTAAAATAGCTTATGAAATAAAGTTTTCTTTTCCTGTCCATTATTAATATCTGTACATATATACACAGAATTATTGTTTTTAATTATGAAAACTCAGTTTTCTCACTTCATATAAAGAATCTAGACTTTATAGATATTTCTTAAAATTCTCTTTTTTAAGTAAATACATATATGCATGAATTATTTCTGTCATCTATTTGAAAAAAAGAAATAGCTTTGTAAATTGATGTATGTAAGGATAATTAATGAATCCCTTAATTTATTAATTGTTCTTTCCTGCTGTGGACTCTGGCCAGTGATTTTTTATTTTGGGTAATTCAGTTAAATGAATTGGCTATTTTCAGCCCACAGATACTTCTTGGCCTCCCTCTGTGTCTGAGGCACTGAGTCAGGGGTGGGGATCAATCATCTGGTCAAGAAAAATTCCAAACTATCATTAGTGTCCAGAGTCACAGGAGATATTTCCCCTGATAATATCAGATTGAGAGGACTGAATTGCACTGCTGTCTTATAACCTGCAGAAGTGCAAAAGAATAATCAATTACAAATTCATCCCTTGGCCAGAGAATCTAAAACTTTATCACTTTGTAGAGAAGCAGCCCGACCTGTTATTGTATGTTCTATTTATACAGCTTCATTTTGAGACAAAAATGTTCACTGGCAGGAGGTTAAAATTTCTGCATTTGGAAATTACCTGCATTGAGCCATGGAGAAACTTGACTATAAATCCATACACACCAATAAGTCGGTTGATAGAGAGGAAAGATGTCAACAGTCTACTTTTTTATGGTGATTTTACATTTTTTCATTATAAGATTAAATTCTGTACTAGGCCAGAAATTTATGACCATGGGCTAGAAGGATGAGAATTTAATGAGGTGTAAAACATACATACAAATTGCAACGTTAATGTCAATGTCCTTGTGGCTTTAAGAGACCTACGTAACTGCATTATAGACAGGAACATAAAAGCATCTCGACACCTCCCTTATAAATCAGCAACCCAAGGGTCTAAGAACTTCACGACCTGGAGCAGAGTCAGTTTCCATGTTTTGTTTTTTAAAATTCAGAAAGTATTATACTTATCCAGGACTGTTTTCTCTGTAGTCATCCTACATGTGAGAAGGACTGACTTCTGTGCTGAAATGAATCAAAGAATGCATATGGACTTCTGTTCTTTGTGGGTTTGTTCTAGAGCCAGACGTCAAGGGTTCAAGTCTCAGATCTGCTAATTCAATGACTTACTCAATCCATAGCTTTACATAAGTTAGTTATTCTCATAAGCTTCAGTCTCCTTGTCTATACAATGGGGAAAATAATGATAATGGTAATGGTAATAATGGTTACTTTTTTATTTTATTTTATTTATTTTGGTACCAGGGATCGAACTCGGGGGCACTCAACCACTGAGCCACATCCCCAGACCTATTTTGTATTTTATTAAGAGACAGGATCTCGCTGAGTTGCTTTTGCATTTAGGGCCCCACTTTTGCTGAGGCTGGCTTTGAACTTGCAATCCTCTTGCCTCAGCCTCCTGAGCTGCTGGGAATAATGGCTATCTTGAAGTTGCCGGTTTTTTTTTAGACTAAAACCTGGCACGCAGCAATTCTTTATAGTTTTACATTATGTAGTAACTCTTGAAGACTTTGCTTAATTTATTAGAAATACAAGCATATGTCTAATTCTGGTTATTTCATATTGATTCAAAACGTTTGTGGTAATTTTGGAAACTTGGTTTTTTCATTCAGGTTGATGAAAATGTAGAGAAAAAGACATCTTTGAAGGCAAAATGTTAATATCAAAGTTAGCAGGATTCCTTTTAGAATGTTTTCTGTTGAGAATTGGAAGCTGTCTTTGGTTAAAAGGAAAGAACATTCACATGCTCAGGGTTTACAATTAAGTTTAAACTGAAAAGCACTCGACTGTCAAAAGTTTTGTTCAATGTCAAAACTAGAATATTTATTAGAATTTGTTTTATGGGAAATGTTCCAAATTTAATTTCATCATGTGAGTTAGTAGGCAGGAATTTACACTTTCATTTGTTGTTTTAGTACTTAGGAAGCACATTTTCTATTTAATACAGTAGAGATAAATGAAATTTAAAAATCCAAGTATGGATTCCAGTGTTTTCCAAACCCACCTGATTTTAAGCATCACCCGAAATTCTTTCTAATAATTCAGATTTCTAAGGCTCATATCAAACCTATCAAATCACAAGCCCAAAGAGATTTTGAAATAAAACTTTAGGTGATTCCTTTGATCAGACAAGATTATAGAGAACTAATGTATGCAAACGTTTCTCAGGTTGGACATGCCTTTTGCTGTTTGTAATTAATGTAAGACAGCATGAACTTTCTAACAGAGGCTTAGGTTAATAAAAATAATGAACAGGATCTGAACAGCAAGGTTTATAAACAAAATTAAATTTTTTCAGCATCTCACACTATTCAAATTGGCCATATTTACATTGGCAAATTCCTCAGATTCACAGAGCATTTTGACTCTCTGAGGGGCACAAATAAGAAGTGCAAATCATAGGCAAAGAGATTTTTAAGTGTAGAGCTACCTTTACTGGTTTAATTGGTGAAGGGATTTTAAATATTGACTTTTTTTTCTTAAACAAATGATTTAAACTATCTGCATGTTGGTGTCTGCCAAGCTATTGTGTGAAATTTTACCAGCTGGGAATTATCCCCTCATTCTCTGGTGTGATTAACACTTCCAGTTGTAGAATAATTAAAATGTCAATCAGTTCTGAAACAGAGCAAAACAGTTTCTCATCTGATCCGTCAGTTGGAAGACTAAGTGACGGAGCACATCAGGTGTCTGGCCCTCATGGTGACACCAGGGCACATCCCGCCTCTCCGTTTTCTTCCGCCTCCCCTCTTCTTCCTCCATGGACACAAACACACCGCTGAGGCTGAGTTTGAGTTCTGTTCAAGTTTAGTTTTTTGATATGACAGTGGTCTTTCAAAAATTTATTGATTACTTTTAAGGAAAACTGGGACAAAATCAGGCCAGAAGCTTAAAGGGTTGATGAATCTGTATGTTTTCTGCATGATCTTTCTTCCTCAGACCATGTGAACATTTACTCCTTTTAGCTTTGAAACTTCCTCCCTGATCTGTCAGTATTGACTTGATATGTCTCATGGTCTCCATAACCAAGACCTAAAAGAATGATAAAGCTCCTGGACCTGTAAGTAAAATAAAAAAGTGATGGGAATTCATATCCACAGAATGTGGCTGATGATTGAAGCTCCAAGTGTTCTGATGTTTTCCATCTTGTACCAACACAGTAGCTGGAAAATCCTGTGGGAAGCAGATGTTGAAATCCACACAGCCTGAATTATCCAGTTCCACCTCTGCTTCTTGGAGATGCTTTGTTAGGAACTACTGTCTGGAGTCAGGATTAGTAGTGTTACCTTGTTTTGGTTTTTCTGGTAGAGCACCTTTAAACCTAATTATTGAATATTGATACAGCCAAATATATTGACGTTCTACAACTTTCATTTTTCTGCCTCTTTGACACACTAAAACTTCTTGTTCCAAGAAAGGAGTCAAGACTTCTGCAATCTGGACCTAGTTTCATGGCAAACAGAATCATTTTATTTTATCTGAGAATCATTGTTCCTATACATGGAAGAAGACTCTCCTTCTCTGATTAATATGTACTCCTTGAGAAACTGAGATCCTAGCACAAGGGCTGGTCCCCTGATCCCCTCCTTAAGAGTCACACTTAGAAAGGAAATTTGGGACCCAATAAGGGTGATGAGGCAATGGCTTACTAAAGAAATGGGCATACTGAAATTCCTTTAAGGACAAGGTGTGCTGGTTGAGTTGTTAAAAGCTGTAGTTAATTGTTAGAATTTTACTTTGGGTAGCAGATATTTGAATGCCAATGAATCCCAAATGCTATTCTCTGGGCTATTTTTGAAGACTATGAAACATCAGAAAGCAAAAATATAAAGCCACCAAAAAAAAAAAAAAGTCACCATTGCATCTAAATGGGTTCAAAACAAAAATAATCCATCCCTGTGCATTTTTCTGAGAACACAATAACTGCAAATGGCACCAGAGGGAAAAGGGAAAGGGCTTCTCCTGACGTTGAATAAAAGCTGTGTCTGACAAAGTGGGAAGGAAGATACCTGGCTAGGCCATTAGCAAATTCCTTGTATTTCTACAGCTGTACTCGATGAGCACTTTGGAAATTAAAGGATTGAAAGGATTGCCAGTTTTTCTACTTTGGGACAAAACGTGTTTGTGCTAAACAGCCTGTAAGTAAATGGAGTAAACATATTTTTACAGTGAATAGAATTGTTTTATATTTGGGGGACTGATTGTGAATTTCTACTGCTTCTTGATTAGCAAAACATTTGGCAGTTCTCTGAGCCTTTAGACATTAAAATGCCAAAACAGATTTGTATTCTCAGACTGAGCTCCTATATTTTTTTCATCCCTCTGACAATTATCCTCCAAACATTTGAAAGCACTAAAATAAAACGTGTTTTGAAAACATTCTCTGAAACGTTTTACCTGTGTGACTTTAATAAGCACATAAATAAGAAAGTCCTGGATTGTTGTCTGACTTCCCCAGGGCAGAGACGGGAACCCAGCCCATGCCCCAGGATTGCCTGAACTGTTGGTGGGCATTTCCTAAGGCCTTGCCTCGGGACAGGAAGGATTGAACTGCTGTACAGACAAGCCGCTGAAAACAGATGTTTGTGAGCAGTGCTAGGGACTCTCTCACAGCAGTAGCATTCCTGCTAATCTTTGGAAATCAATAAATTTCTAAGAGACTTAAGACTTCAGCAATGATCTCTCCATCTTTATTTTCAAGAGTCACATCTTCATGAAATTTTTTGAGTTATTATATTGACATTAACTCCCTTGGAAAGTTTTCTTTTAAATGATAATTTTGAGTGTCATATACTTTTTATCATTTTTAAAAGAAGATTAATTATATTTGTTCTACATTCATCTTTTGATTATTGTTTTCAATATATTTAGGTTAATCATGTACAGATCAATTTTTCAAATTGTCAGCCTTATACAATACTTGAAAATTAAAAGAAAAACAGTAAGTAAAATAACTTATTTTTGCACTGGTTCAAATAGTGAAGATTTGCAGTCTTCTATTCACGAGTGTGTGTTGTTCTGAGGGAATCTGTGCATGTGTGTATGTGTGTGTGTGTGTGTGTGTGTGTGTGTTTGAGTATGTATATGCTACACGGTGAAGGGTGTGGATTTATCATAATTAATTTTTTAAATTAAAATACAGCAATCATATATTAGTTTGCTATTGTTTCTGTAACAAATTAATACTAATCTAGTGACTTAAAATAATATATGTTATTTTCCAGTCTGGGAGGTGAGCAGCCTAAGTGTTTCCCTGGGCTCTAACAAAAGTGAGCATGGGTTTGTGTTTCTTGCGCGGCCTTCAGGGAGAGGCTGGAGGCTGCTGGAGGCCTGCTGTGCTCCCTGTGGTCCCCTCCCCTTCAGAACCAGCAATGGCATCTCCCTGAGCTCTGTTTACATCACCACATCTCCTCCGACTCTGCCTCCTTCTGTGTCCCACTCTCAGGTCTCCTGGTGTTTATATGGGTCCCATCTGGATCATCTCCAAATATGAACATCCTTAATTTAACATCAGCAAAGTCACTTTTGCTAAGTAAAGGGACATCTTCCCAGCATCTGTATGGGGACATACCTGTGGGGTGGGACAGTTATCATTCTGACTATGAACACCACAGACCACAACATTCACTCATAAAAACATTCTTGGTACTCACCTCTCCCTTTTCAGCTTTTCCTGACTCCAGTGTTTTTGTCCAAAGAGTTCATCTATCTGGTTACAATGACCATGCTTGAGTATTTTGCAATTTCAGCTCTTGCAACCTTTTCCCAACACACCCTCCTTATAGATCTGGAAGCTGCCTTGCTTCTGCCCCACCTGAAATGGAAACATTACTTTTAGCCTAAACTTCTTCCCTTTGCATGTTATTCTCTTAATGCTGATTCAGCTCCCCAACATTGAAACTAAAGCCCCCCCTTCTCCTGGAGGCGCCATCTTCATCAGATGTTGCTCTCATGGAGCGAATTCTTTCCTATTTCTGCTAGGGAAGATGCAGGGGAGGAGAAGCAGGCCCCTATCTCTCCAAGCCTCTCCCACACTGTGACCCCCACCACGGCCATTTGACAGTCCTCCTCCCTAGAAGGTGACTATAGCCAGTAGTCACTTCCCTCACTCCTGACATGATCTTGTGCTACGAGGACCTTATCTTCATATCCATAACCGTAATTTTCATTTGATTTTTATGATTTGCAGCCATTATTTCTTAGAGATTCATTGGCCATAAGGACCATCTGACAGATCAACTTCACTTTTAACACCCACGGTCTCTATGACCCTCTCTGGTAACATTTTTCAAGTGTAAGAGCCTTGAGCCTTTGTGCTCCTTGGAAATGGCCTGATGAGGATGATGGGTCCCAAGCCTCCACCTGGCGATTCGCCCTTCTTCTCTTCCACCTGCTGTTTCCCCTTCTCCCTTCCTGCTCCTGTTCTTCACTCTCATCTGACTGTCATTTTCTGTCCTCTCAATCTTTCAGTCACTTCTCTGAGTGCCTGTTAGTACTCCAGAGCATCCCTTCTCAAACTTTCTGTGAGGCCAAGTACCAGTTTTAATTTCCCAGCTTGCTGTTAGCTGATACTTCATTAAAATACAGTAAACATGAAGTATTGGAGAATCAAAAATTTTTAAAACTATACCAAATATGAAACAACTTTTATGAGATTCATGAATTCACGCATAAATTACTATAATAAAAATAAAGTAAGGTAAAATAATTTGAAAATCACACATAATACATTAAAATGCTTATGTGACTAATATAGACCTTTGATTTATAGCTGTATGATATTCTGAAAAAAGCAACAACTCATTTTAAATTCTTATAGGTTCATTTTGAATACATAGGACATAACTATTTTTCTAATCTAATCATTTCTCTCTGGACATTTATACTGGGGCTTTGGAGAGACATCTCATATCCTAACCGTAACAAATACCCCTCCTTTTAAGTACAGGTGAAAACTGACTCACAGCTAATCAGTACAATGCAGCAAAGTCAAAGATATTGTTCAGATATTCTAAGGTCCTCATTGGCTGGTTTTCAGTAAATCAAAGGGAGATCATTTTGTGTTCGCCTGATTTAGTCATGCAAATCATTTGAAAGATGGTCAAAGCCTTCTCTGAAACAAGACACCAGCAGACACCCTTTCCCATGGACTCTGAAGAAGCCCTGAATTCTACACCTGTAAGGAAATTAATACTCCCAACAACCCAAGGGAGGCTGAGGGTGGATTTTTCCCTGGTCAAGCCTCCCTCTGAAGATGGAGCCCAAACCACACTGATTTGAATTTTGCAAAACCTTGAGCACAGTGCCCAGCAAAGCTGTGCCCAAGCTGCTGACCGACACAAACCATGAGATAACAAATGTGTGTTGTCTTAAGCCACTTAGTTTATGGGAATTTGTTATGAAGCAACAGAAAAATGGTACACTTCTTTCCTTCTATCACCACGCTCGCCTACCAATCAAGTTCTTCTCCACTGCCTAGGTGGTATGTCCTACTCTTAAATTTCACTTTCCCAACACCAAGACTTAGATCCAGAACTTCATTTATTCTCTTTTCTGTCACAGAAATGACCTTTTAAATGGTCCTCTGTCCTCTCCAGATTATCCCTGAAATCACTAGAAGCACAGATTGTGCCTGTCTGGGTGGAAGGGGAGAAGGTCTCCATGGTCATGGAGAGCTTGGTCTGGTGGTCTTGGTGGTGGAGCACAATTAGACAATAACATCCAGGTCAGGAGCATTAGCACAGGTAGCTTTGAGAAAGACGGAAGGACACTGAAGACAGACTAAGGAATTGCATGGCCTAGTCTGTTTAGGTGGACAACAGTGTAAAATGTAGTGGTTATTTTAATATTATAATATAATGAACTGAATACAAACGAAATGAATCATTGCATGCTTGTCTTAAGCTTTCCTTCATAGAACACATAGTGAAAGTTTCCCTTGGCCTTTTGAGAAGAATTTTTTTTTTCAAAATGCATTTTATATAATTCATCACAACTAACAAAAATCAGGTATATCAAAGTCCATACAAAAAAAGTTTTGATCACACGTAGGGAAAAACAGAGTGGTGATCAAGCCTGCTAACAAAAGGTGACTCACGTAAGCTCTTTTGTACATGGGCTGTTTTCCACTAAGAAAAAAAATGCTAGTGTTAATCAAACCAGCATGGAACTTAATTAGAACCCCAAGAACAAGCGGATGGGCTTAGCACCTTGCACACATGAGTATCCTGTTTCTAAAGATGACCTCAAAAGATTGCATAACAACAAGCCCAACACAAGTCAAAAGTACCTAATTAACTTTTCGTCTTTCCCTTCACAATTTAGTCTTGCTCTTTAAAAATATTTCTCAACTGAGAAATTCCCATTAATTGCTGTGGATTGGTTGTTCAAATGAGGTAATGACCCTTTACTTGATTGCATATGCCCATCATTTAATTTATTTTTTATGTGTGCCTTAAAAGCAGCTCTCAAACATGAAGCAACTTTAGTTAATAGCCTCATTAAAATTGAATGTAGAAACAGAATTTTAGAGATTGAAAAACTTACTAATACCACATGGAAAATATTTTCTTATCTACTTTGCAATTAAGGAAGAGTTTGTCCTGCTCTCTCCTGCAGACACTACAGGGCATCACTTTGCATCACCCCAAACCTCTAGAGGCTTGTCGTGGAAGTGGTTGGGAGGGGGTGGTATATCAGAGGCCTATTTCCCAACAGGGCCTTTTGAGACTTTTGATTTTGCTCTCACCTTTTGTTGACAAGAGATCTGCTTACTCATTGGCTTCCCAGGCCTAGCCCTGATAAAATAGAAGGCAGGGTCACCTTAGAAATTGCTTGGACAGGTCATGTGTTCTGACGCTATGCTCTGCTTTTTTTTTTTTTACAGTCAGTCAGTCTACTGAGGTCCATCAGTTCTATGAACTGACCTCAATAAACTTGGCTCTGCCTTCCCACAGATTTTTGCATCCAACCCTAATGACTGACTGGCCTCAACTTCTTCCTTTTGATATTCCCCATGGTCCTACCTGGTTTGGGAGCTCTGAAACCCCTTTGGCTGTGGGGGTCACTTTTCCTTCCTAACTCCAGAGGAAGAGAGAGGTCCATGTCAAGTCGGATGGGCCTACGTGATTGCTGCATAGATACATGTCTCATTTGTGAACTGTGATTTCAACTAGTTAACACTCATCATCTAAATTCATTACACTTCCCTCCATTTGCTCATAAATCACAAAATGATAATAACAAAAAGCAAGTGTTTACTGAGTGCTAACAGTGTGCAAACTGTTGGAGATACAGAAATCATAAACAGAGTGTCAGACCTTGAATAACTAGCTGGTAAAGGAAAGGAAGAGGAAAAATAAAATGAAATAAAACAATTATCTTTAATATGTAATCATTATCATAGAAATAGACCACAGGCTGCAGGTTATTGGGAGAAGCTCTATGGCTCAGGAGGACAGGACGGGTGTAGCCTAGTGAGAGGCAGTGTGTTGGGCCTTTGGGGCTTCTCTGGCTGGATTGGCACTCTCCTCCACTGTTAGCTGACCATGCCTCCAGTTCCTTCTAAGAGATTAGAGAGCCCCTGCAGACCCGTGTTCCCTTTCCCACGTGTGTGAAGTCATTATATTGCTTGTTTATACATTTAAGCAAAATAAGCAGGATGCAGAATAAAACCACATCCGAGTCATCTTGCTGGATTCTGAGCAAGCTCTGTCCTCGGTTTCTCTCCCCCAGTTCTTGTGACCACTTCTTCCTTGCTATTAGGTAACCAGGAAAATGGAGGCAGACTGGGAAAGTCACATCGTAGCAGAGGGTTCCCTGAAAAGCAGAGTCATCTATTGGAGGAGAGAAAACAGGGCAAAGGAGAGAAAGGTTGAAGCCCAGCTGTGGGCTCCACCCAAGCCAGGAGAGGCGCACACTACTCTGCCCCATGCACATTATCTTCAGGGCGATTCAGGATATGCTAATGAGAAGAGGTGCTGGCAAGAGAGCCCAGGCACTGTGGGGCACAGTCATGAAATAAGACAGTCAATATATATTGAGCAAATTGGACAAGATGAGCCAGACTTCTTGAAATGAGCATGTCAAGGATTAAGAGTAAAAATGCTATCATTTTATACATGATAAAAATGGACAAATGAATGCAAAGCAAGTCATTGTGAAGAAATGCAGTGGAAAGTGGTGTATAAAAAAAAGATGATAAAAATGAAAAAGAAAAAGTGATTATAGCCAAGAGGAGTTAAAAAAAAAAATCAAGTCAAAAAACTCTCAGAAAAAGAGGAGGAAAAAAGAGAACAAAATTATTAAAAAAAAAAAAAGGAGATACTGGGTGGGTAGGAAATGGTTGAGGAAATCTAATGCATAACTGCAACGGACTAAAGCAAGAGAAAGGAAATCACATTGAGGAGATTCCTGAGGTGTCAGATAGGGTAAGCAAAGAAGCACTCCCACGCAGACACACTGGTGAAGGCTGAGAACACCTAGAGTATGAAGATGTTGGGAGCCTGAAGACAGAGCAGAACTTCACAGAAGGAACTCACTTGATCCACCTGGGACGTTACTTCAGTGGCACCAGGAACAGGAAGTAGGTCACCTCCAAAGGAAGAGAATTTTATTCTACTTTAATGGAATGGATTTTAAGGAATGGATTTTATTCTACTTTAATTATCAAATATTTGCAACAAGTTATAAAAAATAATAGTGCAAATATCACATCTTTTATCTGGGTCGTGAAATAATAAATCATTCCATTTTTGTGGGAGTATGTTGCTTGCCTACTCCAAATCAAATTCCTTCCCAGTGTGCTGACTTTGATGGGCATCTTTATCTTTAGTTCTCATGAACCCATTCCTAGACAATAAATCATTTCATGTTATGTATTTTGTGTGTGTGTGTGTGGTGCTGGGGATTGAACCCAGGGCCTTGTGCTTAATAGGCAAGTACTCTACCAACTGAGCTATATCCCCAGCCCCATGTTATATATTTTTAAAATAAAATAATCCAGGTGTTTAGTTATTATTATTATTAAACAATCATTTGTTTTGGTGCAAGGAATGTTTTTTCATTTATATAAAATGGCAGTATTCAAGGAGGTATATGGAAAAATTAAAATATTATTGTATATGTTCTACTGAAGACAGCTAAACAAAACTTATTTCCACTCTAGTTATTCCCAAGGGACATGTCTTTCATTTACTGACAGGAACTCAGTGATAGGTATGTAAAAGAGTTATAATAATGTCCGTGGCCTTTATAGATAATAACATCTTCCATAAATGTGTGTTCTTAAAACTAGTGCTCAACCACAGATATTGCTGGGAACTCTGAACATTTTAGTTAGATTCTGGTATGAAAATCATCAGTTGTTTTAATTAGCTTTAGTGTCACTGTGATGAAAAGACCTTACAGGAACAGCTTAGGGGAGGAAAAGTTTATTTTGGCTCACAGTCTCAGAGGTTCAGTTCAGGGTCAGCTGACCCCACAGCTCTGGTCCTGAGGTGAGGCAGAACACCAAGGTGGAGGAAGGGAGCTCAGGACTTGGCTACCAGGAAGCAGAGAAGTTCTGACACCAGAGACAAAACATATAACCAAAGTCATACCCCAGTGACCTACTTCTTCCAGTCACAACCTACCTGTCTATAGTTATGAACCAAAAAAAAATCCATGTTAGTGGGCTAATCCATCCATTAGTTTAAGTCTCTCCTGACCTAATCATTTCACATTCTCGCGTTGTCTCATACATGAGCTTTTGGGGGACATCCCATATTTAAACCACACTGTTACACCCCGGGCTTTCCAAAACTCATGCTTATCTCACAATTCAAAATGTATTTCATACATTTTCGAGAGTGTCCATAGTCTTAACATTTTTATCATTACACAAAAGTTCAAGTCCAAAATCTCATCTGAGACTCAAGACAAACTCATGGATGTTTTCTCCCATATAGATCAAAAGCAAGTCATTATACAATATACAATGGCTCAGAGTAAACATTTTGATAGCCCAAGGGAGAAATATTGGCATAGAAAGAAGGGATGAAACCAAAGCAAGACCAAAATCCAGCTGGGCAAATAAGTCCTGTAGTTCTGTGTCTACATCTAGGATACATGGACTCATGGTGTTCTCTCAAAAAGATTTTGTGTAACTCCACCCTTATGGCCTTACTAACTGTAACCCACATGGGCTATCTCTTGGCTTCTCTGTGTTTGGTTCCTGAGCTTTTCTCAGCATACATTCCACACTGCTGTCATCTCATAATGTCAGAAACTCCACTGCAGCTTTGGTTTCCTTTTCACATTTTCATTTATCAACATCTCAGGGGCTTCTTGTAGGAATTTAAACTCTGCCACACTTTGCCTGGCATCCCAGGTCTTGCTTTGAAATCTTGGTGGAAGCCTTCATGACTCACTCAACTCCAGAATCCTGAAGTCCTGTGGAACCAGCACCATGTTGTTGATACTAAGGTTTGTGGCCATCTTAAGAAGTATCCAAACTTCCTTGTAACATGGCTACTGCAGCCTCTTGAGTGTCTGGGTGACTGAGCACAATGAAGCAAATTCCTAGAATCCCAACCCTTACAATCAGGGTTCCCCCAACATCTCTTCTCAAAAAATGCTTATGTTTACATCTTGAGCCTGAGATGGCTGTGGTCTTGCCAATTCCTGAGATGTCCTCAAGTCATCTTTTCTATTTTCTCTTTGCAAACGACTTAGCATCTCCTTAGTGACTGTAATCTCTTCAACAACCAGAATTTACTTGGTTCCAGTTTAACTCACAGTTTTCCTGGCTAAACTGAATTTTTTTTTCAAATCTTTCTGCTATGCATTCTGCTCCTGATTATCTCAGTAACCTTGACTAAAATCTGCCAGAAATATTTGTGACACTGTCTGAATGCTGGGCTGCTTTGAAATTTCCTCTATCATATTAATTAGTAATTCACTTACATTCAGTCTCACAAAAAATTGTAGGACAAGGACAAAGTATAGACAACTTCTTTGCAGAATGTAACATGAGTGACTTCTCTTCCAGTTTCCAAAAGAGTCCTTCTCCTCTGAAACCTTATGAGTCCAGTTTTCATTTTTCACAGTCCCAATATCATTCTGGTCTTCTGAATGCCCATCAGAATTGCCCATTAAGGTCCACTTAAAAAATTCTAAAGCTTTACCATTCTGCAATTCCAAGCTTTTCTTTCTCCATTCACAAACCAATTCTCAATGCCTTTGAATTACATGATCAGGTTAGTGATACTGGTGTGGTGTCAACTTGGGTTCCAGGTTCTGAGGAAAGAATTGAGTAAGGCATGCAGAAGTAATTGGTAGAGCATAGAGATGTTGAAAGTGAAAGTGTACTCCATAGAGTAGAGCAAAGTGGTCTAAGCGATAGCTCAAGGCCCCGATGTATGTGTGCTTCTTGTCTTACATGCTGGGTTGAACCTCATTCCCTTCCCCACAGACCTGATTGAAGACCTCGTGCTATTTGATCCCACTGCATACTTAATTTTTGCCTGACTAGAATGCAGGACTTATGGCAGGAGTTGCCATGGAGATATGCTCTTGTGGTGGCAGTTGACAAGGTAATGGGACTTATTGTAAAAAAACATGAGAAGTCATTGCCCTGCCTTGTACTCCAGCTAGCATCAGCATTTCTTGCAACCTGAATCTGCCATCTTGACATCCCTAAACTCCTCACTCAACAGCAATGACCCCACTTTTCAGTACCTATTTGTTCTAGTCAGCTTTTTGTTGCTGTGACCAAAACATCTGACAAGAAAAGCTTAGAGAAGGAAACATTTATGTTGGCTCACAGTTTCAGGGGTTCAGTCCATGGTTGGCTGACTCCATCCCTCTGGGCCTGAATGAAGCAGAACATCATGGTGGAAGTCCATGTTGGAGGAAAGCAGCTCAACACATGGCAACCAGAAAACAGAAAGAGCTATATCACCAGGGACAAAATGTAAGCCACAAAGTCACTCCCCCAGTGATTCACACTACCTGCCCACAGTTATGACCCATTTAATCCATATCACTGGATTAATCTACTGATTAGGTTAAATCTCTCCCAACCTAATTGCTTCATCTCTCAGTACTCTTACGTTCTCATACACAAGCTTTTGGTGAACACATTATGTCTAAACCATGACAGTATATAATTGTGAAAATTGTGTAAATTGTGTATTCCTATAATTGATGCTAATGCATATTCTATTCCAAATCATACTTATAAAAGCTGTGTCAGGTTTTCCAAAGATACTGCTAAATTTTACTTTGAAATTTTCTCTTAATCAATATTTTAAGACATGTATTGTGACATAATGATGTATTTGGGTACTCCATTTTTATTCCTTCAATAACTTTTACATATTTCCCTTAAACAGTCATCTCGATTGACTAACTAGCTCATAATATGATATATTGGCAGGTTCTATATCTTTAATAAGAAGTTAGCTTCTTCTACTTTTCCAGATATAGAGGTTTTCTAGAAGCTTTCATACTTTCTAAAGCATGATGACAATCTTGTTTGTTCAATGTTGCCTCAAATTCTAGAAGCCTAGAGTAAATGGTGCCTCACACAGCTCAACATTACTGATTCCCAATGTCCTGATAAAATTTTCCTCTGTTATTCATTCAAAACACTTTTAAAAAATTTTTTGTAAGGATTACATGTTTACAAAATGCTGAAAATAAATGTACAGGAAAGAAATGTACAGAAAAGTCTCATGCACCCTTCTTCAAAGTTAATGTCTCACACAACAATGCTACATATCAAAATCAAAAAATGGACCTGGGTACAGCTCATCTAGCTTACGTAGATTTTACAGATTGTACATTTACACATGTTTATGTGCACAATTCTGGAATTGTATCACATGTGCACTTTGAACAACAAATGCCATGGTCCAACTACTCAATCTTCCCATTACTATAAGAATCCCTCACATTTCCCCCTTGTAGTCAGTTCTCAATTTAATCATTCAACTGTTTTTGTGAAAAGTCAAGGATGGTTTGATCAGAAAAGAATTTTCAAAGTAATTTACCACATTAATATACTAAAATGAAAAAATCATTAAATAAAGTACTAATAATATTCAACATTTTTCATAAAATAATCAGAAAACCATGTTTCATAGGTAGCTCATTAACTTGAAATATAATGTATGGAAAAACATGATACAATCTTTGATGGAGAAGTCTATTTGTATTCCCAACAAGACGAAGAATAAGATAAAGATGCTGATTTTTACTCCTGTTGATTTAATATTAGTAGAGGTCTTGGACAATGCTTTAAGAGCAATTAAAATCATTTAAAAAACAAGAAATAGAATTATAAGAAATAAAATTATCATCATTGATAGATTTCATCTTCTAAATGGAAAATCCAATGTGAAAAACTACAAGAACTAATACTAGCCTTAGAAAATGGCAAATAATTTATAAAAATCAGCATTTACCTTTATGTTAGTAAATAATAATAACAATAATAATTCAATGATATAACCCAACAGATCAAAACAATTATATATCTTTATTATGATAAAATATGCATAACAAAAGTATACCTTATTAGCATTTTTAAGTGTACAGTTTAGTACTATGTACATTTACATTATCATGAAACCATGTCCAGAACATTTTGTATTCACAAACTGAAACTCTGTACGTGTTAAACATTGACTTGACTCCCTGTTTTTAACTCCACATCAATCCCTAGAAAACATCATTGTACTTTAAGTCCCTATAAATTTTACTACTCTAGATACCTCCTAAAAGTAAATGCATACAATATTTATCCTTTAGTGACTGGCTAATTTACCTTAACATAATGGCTTCAAGCTTCAGCTATGTTGCAGCATGTGTCTGAATTTGCTTTCTTTTTAAGGCTGGATAATATTCAGTTGTATGTTTCCAACACACTGTATATATCCATTCATTTGTCTACTGGGTTGCCTTAATCTTTTGATACTGAAAATAATTCTGTTATGAATATGGGTGTACAAATATCTTTTCAATTTATGGCTTCTAATTCTTTTAGAAATACATTCAGAAATATAACTTCTGTATCTCATGATCATATTGTGTTTAATATTTTGAGGAGACTCTACACATTTTCCATAGTAGTTGTGCCATTTTACATTCCCAGTGGCAATGTGCAAGGGTTCCAATTTCTCCACATCCTCATCAACACTTATTTTCCTTATTTTCTATTTTTTAAAATAATGTCCATACCAGTGAGGGGGAAAATGATCTCATAATTTGGGTGTGAATTTCCCTAATGATTTGCGATTTTGAACATTCAAGATATATATATATATATTATATATATATTCATTGGAGAAATATAGATTTCTGTCAATTCCTCATTTAAAAAATTGGTTTTTTTTTGTTGTTGTTGTTGAGTTATAGGAGTTCTTTATATAGCTAGTATAGTAATCCCTTATCAGGGATGTAATTTGCTAGTATTTTTTCCCATTCTGTGAGTTGTGTTTTCACTGTGCTGATAGTTTCTTTTGATGATGTGAAGTGTTTGATTTTGATGATGACCAATTTATCTATTTTTCTTTTCTTAGTCATTATTGGAGGAAAGAGAGCCAAGAAAGAGGTTGTGACTCACTACAAAAGCAGCTGTGCAACTAAGTAGAAAAGTTTCAAATAGGCCCACCAATGGACTATTTGCAGCCAACTTTGGAAAGAGATGAAATGATGGCAAGGGTAGAGTTTAGATTTCAGTGAGATGGATTGGAATCACAGCAGATGAGACAATGACGGTAGCAATTTTAAACCCTGGTCAAGATTTTTAAAGAGAGATCAACAGTAAATATTTAAGAGACCAAGGAATCCATTATCTCCCTTCTTCTCCATCATTTTCCACTTCTTACCCCAATTTTGGTACAACAGTAAGTTCTGAAAAATTAGACACCAGAAAACGTTTCTGTCTTCATTTATGGAGACTTTTTGCAAGATAAGGTCAGACAGACCTGAGCATATTAATATGCTTCAGGAAAAAAATCAAACATAAAGAAAGCAGCAGATAAAAGAACATATTGACTGAGTGAAGCCCTGACTCAGGGGTGATGGGTTGCAGGAGAAAAAAGTCATGGACTAGATCTGGAAGGAGGCGGGGTTATCTTCTACTTCATGTGTAACATCGGAAAATTGAAAGGGGAAGGGAAGGGAACACTGCATGTGGCGGCGGGAGGGAGGTTCAGGAGGTTGACTGGGGGAATTGCCCTCCTTTCTCCTTGAACCAGGGGGCAGGGTCTCTGCCGAAGGGGAGGTGTTAGGTTAGGAGTTCAGGAACACATGCTAATGTCAGGAATGGGGAAAATGTCCCTTTCTCCTTTCTTGAAATGGAACCACCTTCTGGATGCTTCACAAATGGCCACGTCTCAACTTCATGAACTGTCCTTCCTATTGTAAAGCGTTCCTTCCAAGTAGAAATCCATGGCATGCACCCTGTTGCAGAATTCCAGCTGGGTGCTAAATGCATGTTTTTCTCTAAAACCTCCGCAGCAGTCACTAAATGGATGGCCTTCCAAGTCACTTCACCACAACGTCTTGCCAGGCTTTGGAAATGGTGTGAGGCATAGCTGTGTTCTCTAGCCTATCTCACTCACTCCAGGGCTGGTCACCTACTAATTATGAAGGCCAGTGTAATAGCTCTTGTTAAAGCTACATCCAGGCAAGAAGCTACAACTGTCATTAAAAAAATCGTTCCTTCACTAAGAAGATTCTTTCTAAAATATGTCTGATTACTGTTATCTTCTTTAAAATGTAAACTCCAGATCCCAATTGGGATAAAGGCATGATCTTATTGTGGGCCTCAGACCTTCCATGGCCTGGCCCTCTGTGCACCCCTGAGTTCCACACTATAGTGAGCAGAGCTTACTCTCGCGATCCCCTGAGCCTTCACGTAGACTGTTCTCTCTGCCTCCACCCTCACCTGATCAGCTCAAGGTACACTCAGGCCTCACGTCTCAGCTTAACTATCTTCTAGGGTTTGGGTTCTCCTCCGAGTGTTCCCACAAACTCTGGGTTGCTGCTTTTCAATGGCCTCTTATCTGTTCTTCGCCCTCTGTATTTTTAGTCACACCAGGTCAGAGACCCTATCTGAAAGGTCCACTATTCTTCCTGGAGGACCTTATGCAGAATGCCCTTGAAAAATTAAACTCCTCTGACCTTATTTTTCTTAGTTGCAAAATGGCGCCAACATATCTACCTCCTTCGCTGTTGTCAGAAGTAAATAAACTGTGTATGTGTCTAGCGCAGCAGAAAGCACAAAAATAGGAGAAAATAAACAAGTAAAAATGACTCACATTTCTTAAGCAGTTATTCTGTACTAGACATTGGGCTAAGTAGATGGTCCTATATTTCTAACACTGATTTTTGTCATTTTTTTCATGGTTTTCAGGGGTATGGAGTGCAAAGTCACCTGCTCTTCCTGCAGTCGAGGGTGACAGTGGAAGGCGAGACTGGGCCTCTTCTTGGTTATCATGAGTGACATTTCGGTGAGCAGAGAGTGTGTCCGTCATTTCTCTTGCATGCTGTGGCTTTTGCATTGTGCTTGTCCGGAGCAGGAAGAGAAGAGATCCACGTGGAGAAATGGGCTCTGAGCTGCTTTGCTCCCACAGGATTCACCCACAGAACATGCCCATTGAAAGCTACTGCAGATGTAGCCTTTTCTTCTGGAAGATTCCACTGATGTCTGGGACCCTGAAGGAACAGCTGGGAGAGCAAGGGGGTTATAAAGCGAATGGGTTGTGCTTCTGCATTAAAACTGGATAGATGAGAAACCAGAGGGAGCGTGTGAGGGGTGCTGAGTGCAGTAACGTGACCTTGGCTTCTGACTCTGACTCTGAGCTGACCTTATTCTGCCACCTCAGTCAAAATAATTTTTTCAATTAAGGTGTGTGTTCTCATCTGTCAACTAAACCTGCTAAGAATGACCTTCACAGGAGAGTCCTTAGGAAGAGCTAATAAATGACTGGAAAATGTGAGAGGAGGCAAAGCACCAGGTGAAGCTTGAATAACAAATGAGGACCTTCCTGCGCAAAGTCAGACTGGAAGGCATTTAATTTGGAATCTTCCCATGCTTGGCTATTTGCCGAAGGAGGAAGGATCACAATAAATGTATGTATAAAAGAAGAGCTGACAGTTGAGAAACTCAAATGAAAAGTAACGACATAAACAATGTTGGAGATGCCTTCGAGGAGTCAAGTCCTCAGAAAGTTGAGATCTCAATTTAGAACATTTCTTTCTCTCTAATTGTTGTTCTGTGTGCGGCTGCAATATGATGGAATGGCCATAAACTTAGTGTGATAGGCTTGCAGAATAATTTAATTATAATTTAACATTTACTTTTATGCTATGCAATTACTTACATTGCTTTTTTGCTGAAGACAATACATTTGAGCAGCTGCGCACAATGAAAAAAGTAGCTGACAGGGTCAATTCTAAAGTTGTACTAAGGTTTATTTACATTCCTTTTTCACCCAGTGGACTTGACAAATTAAGCAGCGTGAGACTGGTTGAAAAAAAAATAAGACGAGTAATCAGGAACCTTGGATTCCACTCCAAATTTAGCTCTTCCAATTTTGTAGATTTCTTAATCTTTAATGGGGTAAAACACAGTTTTCTTATTTGTAAATATTGTATTTCTTTCATTCACTAACGTTCTTTGAGAACGATTCATGCTAATGTGGCCTATAGAATCCAAAAAAAGCTGTATCATTGATGAGATTGAATGTTTCCCCAAAGCAAAGTCTTCTGCCTGAATTGGTGTCTGCCTAATGATGATGTGCAAGACTGATTTTTGATGCTGGACTTTTTGCTCTGTCCTCTTAAGTTTATGTTTTTGCTCTTCCTGGAAGTCTGCATCACAAGACATTTTCCTGTGGGCAGTTTTACTGCAAAATATTGGTTGCCTGGTTACAATGCAAAAACGGCTATTTGAAAACACCACTTAGAGTTCCTTTTTCATTAAATATCAATTTCAGCTTCTCTGTGACTTTAGGATTAACATTCTATGTTCATTTTGAAATTAACAAGGACAAATTTTATTGTCAACACATCAATTTTGACTTGTGTAATTTAGTATTTGGGGTGATTCTCTCACAAGTAAACAAACTGTTCAAAGTCCCAAGTAAAGGTTATAACTTAAAGGTCTTTAAAGCTTGCGGGAGAGAGAATTTATTTAGTTCATTTATATGTATTTTACAGTAGAATAACAAACATGTTTAAGACAGTTTTCTTGAGACAAAGTTGATATAAAAATCCTTCCATTTAAAATGTACAGTTTAATATTCTCAAATATCATCTCATGGTTACACAGCCTTCACTGACATCTAATTTTAGGACATGTTCACCCCTCCTAAAAGGAACCCCCACACCATCAGCCAGGCCTAAGCAATCAATCCCCATGTCCTCAAACCCAATTTACCCCTAAGCAATAGTTAATCCACTTTCTGTTTCTTTGGATTTGCTCATACTGGAAATATTAAAAATGGAATCTCAATATCTAGTCTTTTGTTAATTCATTCTTTCATTAAGCAAAATACTATCAAGGATCTATCATGCAATAGCATATATTGGTACTTTGTTTCTTTTTATTTCCAGGTAATATTCATTGTATGGATGTGGACATTCCACATTTAATGTATATATACATCAGTTGATTAATATTTGATTTGTTTCCAATTGGGAGCTATCAGGAAATGCAGCTATGAGTGTTTGCTTATAACCTTTTGCATGATGTGTGCTTTTATTTCTCTTGGGTGTGTACCTGAGTGTATTATTGCTGGGTCACACGGTCACTCTGTGTTTAAGATTTTGAGAAACAGTCAACCTTTGTCATCAGCTGCGCCATTTTTACATTCCCACTAGTCCTGTGTGATGGTTCCAATTTCTCCACATCCTGGCAAAACTGGTTATGGTAGTTTTTATTATAGCCATCTATGAGGGTGAGGTGGTATGTGGTTTGCATCTCCCTAATGACAATGATGCTGAACATCTTTTCATGTTCTCACTGGTTACTTGTACATCATCTTTGGAGAAATGTTTATTCAGCTCCTTTATCAGTTTTTTAATTGGGCTATGTTTCTTTTTATTATTGGATTGCAGAACTTCTTTATGTATTACATTTGTTATTTTCTGGTTATTTTTTATAATCACCAGCTTAGTAGCTATGAAGTTCATTTCATTATAGTTTTTGATTTAATTGTAGCTATTGTCTGTACTTGAGAGAAACACCTGTTCAAGTTCATTGCCAAGTTTTAGATTGCATTGTTTGGGGGTTTTGTCGTTGAGTTGTAGGAGTTCTTTACATATTCCGAACATCAAACCATTGGCAGACATACGGTTTGCAAAACAATTCTTCTCATTCTGTCAGCTGTCTTTTCACTGTCTTGTTGATTTCCATTGATGCTCCAAATATTTCATCTTCATGAAGTCCCAACTTCTCCTTATTGTTGTTTCTCCTTCCTTTTGTATTTTGTGTAAGAATTTGTTGTCAAGTCAGTTTATAAAGATTTAATTCCAGTTTCTTCAGAAAGTTTTATGGTATAACTCTTATATTTAGATGATTGATCCTTTTTGAGTTTATTTTTAATATTTTGTGGGGTACAAACCTACCAATTATTTTGCAAGCAGAAATTTGGTTGTTCAGTACCATCGGCTGAAAAGACAACTCTCCTTAATGAAAGGATATGACACTCTTGTCAAAAGTCGTTTGGAAATGGAAACATGGGTTTGTTTTTGAGACGCACAAATCTATGCCATGGGTCTACACGTCTGTCTGTATAGGCCAGGAGCTTGATGACGGTATACACGGACTATTTCCATTGCAGTGTAGACCATCTGCAGTCTAAATGAATTTGATCTTCTCTTTTCTAATTACCACAGAAGAGACTGTTGAAATTTTCATAAGGATCACATTTAATCTACATATTTCTTTTATGAAATTTAACAACATTAAGTCTTCTTATCCATGCTAATGGGAAATCCTCCTATTTAAAATATTTGAACATTGCTTTGTAGTTGTCAGCATAGAAGTCTTTCAACTTCTTGGTAAAATTTGCTTGTTGGTATTTTATTCCCTTAGATGGAATGGAATTTCATCCTTCAGATACATGGAATTGCTTTCTCACGGTAGGTTTCAGGTTGTCCAGTCATAGCATACAGAAACACTTATTTTTTGTGTGGATCTGAATTCTATGACTTTGCAAAACTCATTAGCCCTAGCAGTTTTTTTTTTGTTTTTTTTTTTTTTTGGTGTGGATTTCCCTACATAAGAACATTCCATCTGTGAATAGAGATAATTTTACATCTTCCTTTCCAATTGAAATGCCTCGTATTTCTTACCTAATTGCTCTGACTAGAACTTGCAGTGGAGTGTTCTCTAGTAGTCTCAAAAGCAGGCCCCCCTTGTCTGCCTGTTGACCTTGGGGTATCTTTCAGTCTTCCGACACCGAGTGTGATTTTACCTGTAGATTTTTCGTAAATGCCCTTATCGTGTTGAGAGCACTTTCTTCTATTACTAGTTATGTTGTAATTTTTGTTTTAGCCATCACAGATTTTTGTGAACTTAAGAGACGAAAAATAGTCAACTATATTTACACAAATATTTGCAATTTCTGTTGTTCTTCCTTCATTCTGCAAGTGATTATTTCCCTCTCTTGGAAGGACTTCCTTTGGCATTTCTTTCACAGTGCATATGTGGGCAAAAAATTCTCTGAGGTCTGTTTCACCTCCATTCCTAAATGGCATTTTCTCTGCATGTCTGAATATTCAACGCTGGGTTGCTAGTTCTTTCTTCTCAGCACTTCAACAACGCTGTTCCAGTGCCCTTTGATCTCTGGGGTGCCAGATATGAAGTCCACTGCCATTCTAACCATCACCCCCCATAGGTAATATCTCATTTCTCTTGGGCTGTTTTTAAAAATTTTTTTGTCTTTAATTTTCAAAAATTTGATTATGAAGCTTCCGGGCATGGATTTCCTTATATTTAGTTTAATTGGATTAGCTGACCTTTTTGTATCTGTAAGTACTTAATCAAATTTGGAAAGTTTTTAGCCAGTATTTCTTCTAATTTTTCCTCTACCCATTATTTTCTCCTTTGCTTGAGATTCTGACCACACAAATATTAGACCAGCTGATGTTGTCTGTCATATGCATAAGGCTTTGTTTAATGTTTTCAATATTTTTACTTTATCTTGTTCCAAGTGCATAATTTCTGTTAAGTGTCTTCAATTCACTGATTTTTTTTCTGTCTCCTCTATTTGACCATTAAATTGTTCTGCAAATTCTATTTTGTCTGTTTCAGTGTTCACACGTTTTTGCTTTAAATTTTTATTTCGTTGTGAATCGTTTACGTTCTTGCAGAACTTTCTATGTTTCCACTCCTTTAAAAACCTTCACCTTGACTCCTTGAAACTTGACTGTAATAGCTGTGTCGAAGTTTGTGTTATGAAATTCCAACATCTATATCATCTTGGGGTTGGCATCTGTTGATTTTCTATTATTTTGCAAGTTAATGAGTTTTTCCTGAGTTTCATAGGCTAGCTAGTTTCAGATTGTATCTTGGACACTTGGTGTATTATGTTTTAAGACTCTGGGTCCTATTCAATTTTTGTGAAGATCTGAGAGAGAGAGGAGAGAGATAGAGAGAGAGAGAGAGCGAGCTCATAGACCTCGGTAAGTTTAATGCTGAATTGCTGAATGTCTCAAACCATTTATTTATTGCAGGCTATAATTCTAAGTTGACTTATTTTTCAAAAACTTTGCAGTTTCAGGACCTTGTCCCACATGTGTGCCAGCCTAGGGCCCATCTGGGATGTTGGTAAGGGTCAACCTATGCGGTTAGGTTCTCAGAGCCTGGTATGCCTTTGGGGTCACGTTGTTGCTGTGAAGTTCAGGGCTGAGCCCCATAATCCAGACACAGTTTTATGGGGTTACTTTATTGCATTATTTCCTCTGACACTTCATAACTCTGAAGGCCCTGACTTCCACCCTTCATTTCCCTGCTCTGTTGTGATCATCCCACAGATGTTCTCTGGGATCAAGCTGCGGAGTACTCCATATTCTTAGGGTCACGCATGGTCCCTCCCATCAGAGAGCAAGGTTCCTTTAGCTCAAGGTGTTAGGGACCTGCTGGCTTCCACTGCTGACGCTGTGACCACTAGGCCACCCTGACACAGGATTTCCTAGGACTGGGGTGGATGGAATGGCAAATGAGAAAACAGACTCAGTGAATTTCCCCACTGTCTCTGAGCCCAGGAGCTCCCTGACCTGAGGCTCAGACCAGAAAAGGAATGCCTTCCTCCACTCTGTTTCTGCCCTGTTAAGTATGCAATTCTGGACTCTCTGCTTTTCTCAGTCTGGGCTGGGAGGCACTTGGGCTTTGGCTGTACTTGATGGGAGGCAGAATAGAGGAGGCTTGCTTTGGTCTGTATCGGAACTGGAGTCTTAAATGCACATTGGAAATTTCATTAACATAGACAATTACTTATCTCTGCCTGTTTCACTTGTTTTAGGCTTGTGTGTTCTAAACATCTCCAGAGAAATAGCACAAATTCTTTCTGGAAAAAAAGAATCCCTATAGAATAACATTCCAGACCCTCCCCTTCTAGTGTCTAGGTTCATGATTTAATTACTTCGGCGCCATGAATTACTTCTTCATATTATTTCATTAAGTTTTAAGTCTATCTTCTTTAATTTTACCTCTGGAATATTGTATCATTTTCCAAGTAGATAAATAGGGGAATTGGGAATGTCAATGACTACATCTATTTAAATGAAAATTATTGTGACTGTATGCATATATTTAAAAACAATGACATAATAAAATTAAAGACAGGAAAATTTAAACAACTCTGTTCCATTAGAGAAGCAGGGACAATCCTTACCCACTCCATATGCATTCACATTCCACGGAGTCTGCTGAATATATGCTTCAAGTAAAGTGTATATGTAGCTGGGCATGGTGGCGCATGCCTGTAATCCCTGGAGCTTGGGAGGCAGAGGCAGGAGGATCAGGAGTTCAAAGCCATCTCAGTAAAAGTGAGGCACTACTCTGGAAAGCAGTGTGGAGATTTCTCAGAAAACTTGGAATGGACCCACCATTTGACCCAGTTATCCCACTCCTCGGTTTATACCCAAAGGACTTAAAATTAGCACACTACAGTGACACAGCCACATCAATGTTTATAGCAGCTCAATTCACAATAGCTAGATTATGGAATCAACCTAGATGCCCTTCAACAGATGAATGGATAAAAAACTGTGGTATCTATACACAATGGAATACTATTCAGTCATAAAGAAGAATAAAATTATGGCATTTGCAGGTAAATGGATGAAAGTGGAAAATAGCATACTAAGTGAAATAAGCCAATCCTAAAAAACCAAAGGTCAAATGTTTTCTCTAATAAGTGGATGATGATACATAACAGGGGTTGGGGGGCAGTGGTAAAAGAAGAATGGAGGAAATTTGAATTATGTAGAGGGAAGAGAAGGGGGAGGGGCAGGGATATGAAAGATATTGGTATGAGACAGACATCATTACCCTATGTACATGTATGATTACATGAATGGTGTGACTCTACATCATGTACAACCAGAGGAATGAAAAGTTGTATCCCATTTGTGTACAATGAATCAAAATGCAGTCTGTAAAAGACAAAAGAATTATTCAAATCTGAAATCCATGCTTCCACTGCACTATGAGAGCTATTAAATTATTCTGTAATGTTAAGGTCAGGAAAAAAAAAGTGAGGCACTATGGAACTCAGTGAGATCCTGTCTCTAAATAAAATACAAAATAGGGCTGGGGATGTGGCTCAATGCTCAAGTGCCCCTGAGTTCAATTCCAGGTACCCCCCACCCCCTGAAAAAAAAACTAACAAGTATATGTAGAATGTTAATTTTTAGGCGAATGTTTATGATTGATGTGACACGCACACTGGAGATTTTTTCTCTAATCTTGTAGCAACGCAACTTATATATATTTTTCACTTAACAATTACAGGTTTTCCAAAAAGCTTTGGTGTTTAATGCTAAGAAGAATCAGTAAGTTGGGCTTCAGCTGCTAAGTAAGTGCAAGAACACCAACTGAGATTTGAAGTAAAAGATATAAACTCATCGCTGAAAAAAATGATATATTCTTAACCTTATCTGAATGTAAGAAGCAGAAATGATTTACAACTATGCTAATAAGAAGAGAGGTAAAGACTTTTCAGGATCTGAAATTAAAAAAATAAAACCCCAAACAAAAGAGGACTCTTGTTTCCCCGAGGTGGGTATTTTTGTGGTAGACTATAACCAAGCAATAAAGGAATTGGCAATACTTGTGTACCCAGTGGACTATTAAAATATTACTGTGACTGAGAACAAAAGACTTCAAAATTTCCCTAGCTTTCTTCTTTAAATCTATATGGGAATACAGATTTAGAGCTAAATGGAGCAGGATCTCACAGGGAGTCTCTGGAGGCTACGGGGACTATGAATATTGATGGGATTCACTTCTGTGTTGTGCTCTGAACAAATGACAACAGAGTAGTAAACAACTATTTCCTTGGAGATGCAAATAGATTCCATAGGCTGTGAACTGAGACTCACTCCTGCTCAGATCTTATTCAAAGCAAAGAGTGTCTGTAGAAGGGTGCGCATATCCTAACAATTAGGCTGGATATGGCAAACCAGAAAAGAAACAGAATTACTTCCAACTCATTGTAACCATAAACGAGACCGTTTCCTCCCTCACCAAGTAGGTTACAGATGACATTATTTTTGTTCCGCTCTTGTCGCAATGGATGAGTTCATTCGAAGAAAGTTGCTTTCGAGTATTTGTCAAGATTTTCCTGGATCTGAATTCTACAAATGCTACCTTTCGGAGAGAGTGTGTTCTGAAAGATTCTCATGAATGCTGATTTTACTGATTTTGTAAATCTCTCTGGAGTCCACAGAGGTTCTTCAGTGACCATCCAGATGCACGCTGCCATTGAAGTTTAGAGTGAAAGAGTGTGAAAAGAGCAAGGCAAGTTAAGTCATTCGCGAGACAGACAAAAGAAGTAGGTTTGTGTATTGTTTTATTTCCATGGGGGGAAACAGTCCCAAATCTATTTTGAGTTCTCTGAGGACAGAAGCCAAATATTATTCTCTGTTTCTGGGATCCAAGCTGAGCTTAAAGAGAGAGCAAATCAAGAGTCCCTACACAGAAAGTGTCATAGTGGCAGGCCATCAGGGGGACTCAGACATCCCTGGAAATGCAGTAGGACGGAAAAATTCCTATTTCCTCTTAAGAGGACCATTGTATTTTCTTAAGAGGGATTGCTGTGTTCTTGGGGGAGGCAGTGAAACCTCAATGATATGCACACTGATAATGGATGACTACCAGATTGCCTTCTTTGAAGCATGGATTTGTTTTATAGCAGTAGGGCTTCAGTGTTCCCCAAGCTTGCTGAAGAGCAGTGACAGAAGAGAAAGAGAGAACAGGAGTTGGAACTGAAAGCACCCAGAGAAACCACTCCAGACGTGGGAACTCACACAAGAGATTTTATTAAGCGGACAGGCAGAGTGTTTGACTGCAGGGTGTGAGAGAGAGAGAGAGAGAGTGAGAGAGAGAGGTGGATGGCCAGAGTGCTCTCCCAGGGCTGGGGGAGAGAGAGAAAAAATGGCCAGGGAGCTTCTCTTGAGTAGTTTGAATTTTGTGGGCTAGTAACAATTGGACCAATGGCATTCGAGGAGGATCGTGGGCTAACAATCTGGACCAATGGCTGGCTAGGATGTTTGCAGGTGGAGGAGCTGGGCTGTAAGGTGGGAGGGGGAGGAATACTGGTAGCAGCTGATGCCAATATTCCTCCCTTTTTGTTTTCACAGCTACGGGACTTGGGATGATGGTCTTTCTTCTGTAGCTTCTTCCTGCTGGTTGGGGGCGAAGAGTCTCATTCCTGTAAAAAAAAAAAAAAAAAAAAAAAAAAGAAGAGGATTAGGGAGGGCTTTAGGTGGGACCAGAGTTTTTGGAACTGGAGGTGTCAATACTGAATCACAGGTCTTGGCTTTGGGTGTCAGGGGCTTGTGGTCTTGAAGAAGAAGTTGTTGATTGACCAATTGGTTGGTGAACTTGTGTGTGTCCGCCAGCTCCAGAACCTGTGTACCCGATCTCGTAGGAACTTCTGTAGCCAATTTAGCAGGCATGGTCCTTTAGGAAGATCTGTAGACCTTAAAATGACCAAAAATTTCTGACTCTGGCAGTTTCTTTTGATGGTTATTAGGCTCCAGCCTAAGAATCTCTTTGGTAGCCTCCAATCTTACTTATTCTTGGGGCTAACACAAGTGTACATCTTAAGTTACATTTTAACTACTGTTTTTGTTTTTATTTTTATTTTTAATGCCCAGGAATGGCTATGTTTTTATTTTAACTGTTTTTGCTAAGTGTTCAAGATCAAACTGGTCAAATTGGCCTTGTTCTTATCTGCTCTTAAAGGTCAGTTGAATTCCCACAGGGGTTACTCATGGAGAACTTGAGAGCAGCTTCTTAGCTCTTTTAGTGCCATCTACTAGGTAGGGTATGCTTGATGAGGTGGCTTCCTTTGGAAGCAACAGGGATGTCCCCCTTTTTCAATGACCCTCCTCTGCAGTAGGAGCACTGATTGGCTTTTCATCTCTAGCAGTCTCATTAATCTCCTGATTGGGAAGTCATGTGGTCCAGAGTTGCAAAGATTCTTAGAGAAGTTCTTTTTTTCCCTGGATTCAAGCTGACTCTGAGGGCAAAAGTCAAATTTTAATCTCAATCTCTAAGTTTGAGCTTATACATCCAGCAAGACAGTCTCACAAGTCTTAAAGTAAGAGTATTAGACTTTAACATTTATGACTTTAAAGTTATTTATCCCTTTTTATTTAATTGGGGTCTATATTACCTTATCTGTACTATAGAGATGGCTTATTATCTCAAATTAATGTAGGTCATTTGTTCTTGAAGCAGTATTTCTGAAAAACATTAATCAGGCAACAGTTATAGAGTTTGCAAGGAAAATACAAAATGGAACTAACAACAGTAAAATGTTTAGTTTGTGAAATGGCTGAACTATGTATTATATCCCCTGTTTCTAACTAACATACAAAAAGGACTGGGGATATGGCTTGGTGGTTGAGTACCCCTGAGTTCAATCATCAGTACCCCCAAAAATAAATTTGATAGAAAAGAAATAAACTTTTGAAAACAGAAACGTCATGAACTAGGGAGCATCTTGTGTTTATCATAGGTTCTTGATTTTCGAGTTTCATAATGGCATGGCCAGGGACAGAGGGATTGTGCATATGACATAGAAAATTCCATCACAGTAAAACCGTGCTAGTAGGAAAAGTAATGGACACCTGCTGTGCACCTGGTGTCTACCTGTGTATGACTGTCGATAATGCTTTCTTTTTTATTTTAAGTCAGAGAATCTAAAGAAGCATCAATAGGATGGGAGTATTTGAAAACTCCCTCTTGCTAAGACCAACGATGAGTCCTGTTTGCTTAATATCACTCATGCTCTGGTGGATCTATCACTTCTACTATCTTACTGGGTTTTCCATGTGTCTCTAAAGACCTCTTGAGACATTATTGTTTATTTTTTCTAAAATCCAATTACACAATGTCTCCTCTGCTTGTTTCAAGTGCTTGGCTTGCTTTGGAGAATATACTTTCCAGTTCCAGGAGCTCACAGCCTTGTATCCCATGATTTGCTCTGGAATTATGCCATGAATCAGTCTCTGAATCACTAGTCAATGGTTTCTGCACTCTGTCTTCTCATGACAAAAACTGTAATATGTCCTTATTCTTCACTTCTGGAATTTATCAGATTTCTCACAATTCTGAAAATAGTAATGATCATTGATCCTATAAATGATCTCTGCTGATTTTTTCTCCTGGAGTGTAATTAGAACCCAGGATCTTGAATTCACTTATAAACAGTTTGATGCTCTTGTAGTATTTTGATGTTTGATTTTTGTTTGTTAATCAGATTCTTATTTAAGCCCCTGAGCATTTGGTTCCTGAACTGGGGATAGAGCAATAACAATTAACTCGAAGGCCATTTTGCTTTCTAGAACTTTAAGTCACAATAATAATGATTAATGCATTTGTGAGTTGCATGTGTCTGAGGACTACATACCAACGGTTTGCTACTAGAAGCTCATTTTTTCCTTGTAATGACAAGGGGTGACATTCAGTTTACAAAAGAGGAAGCTGCTACCCAAGACATCCAATGAGTTATCAAAGATCTCACAACTTGTAAGAGAAGTATCTGTATTCAAACCTAAAGTTTATATTTACATCAGATTATTACCCTGGCTTCTTTGCCTTACTTCATTTGAAATTCTGTCCCTCATCAATCCAATGGCCCATATCAGTTTTGGTTTTAAGGGCATTCTTAGTGGAGAGGCCAGGAGTAAAATAAGTAATGCTCATTTCCATCACCTACAGAAATAACTGAGTTCTATGCACGTACCGTACTGCAACTACTGATAGAAACCTAAAACTCCATAACCTTCTGCCAACATCAAGGCTGTGTGAATATTCCCCTTGCTCCCACTAAACATATCTGGAAATACCCTTTGTGCCGTTATTTGTCCTCAGACTCATTCACAACTGGTTTTTAGATTTCAACATCTTCCCATGAACTTGTGGGGATCCCAAACCTTAACTTTTGAAGTGTTCCTTCTTTCAGTTCTTCCTTTGTTCTTTACTGAAATACCCAAGACTTCCCTGGCCAGTCAGTCATGCTTTAGATACTTCTATCCCTATGGTCTATCATTATTAGAAAGATCAATAATCATTACAATTTTCTTTAATTGAAATATTTTTCCTTTGCGTGTATTTGATAATTGCAATAATCCTTCCTAGCCCCTAAGCATCTGGAAATCAATTGTTCTGAAATCTAAAATGCATATGAGACCAGACCTAGAGTTCCCTTCCTTGACTAACATGTCAAGATATTTTTCTGTAAGTAGTTTCCTGCCATTTTCATTTCATCAATATTTATTTTCAACAGTAATTAAATCTAGAGTAGCAATAACTTTTGTTACTTCCATTGCCTCACTGGACATAAAAAAAAATCAGCAAGAAAACTTAATAGCGGTTGCTTTGCTTTGATCAATACAAGATTTCCATCCAAATCTAAATTTGTGAAATTTCCAAATTATTTGTTATCAAAAACAATCTTATTTGGAAAACATACTTCATTGGGTCAATCTTCATCATGGTCAATAGCACCAAAACCATTCTTAATGAAGCGAGTATGGTTTCTGAAGTCAGTAGAGTCATAGACAAACCTGATATCAAGTTCCTCTTGCCATTCTACCATCTTTCAGAGGTAATGAGTCTTCTGAGTCTTTTTATCTGTCATGAAATGGAATCAAATGGAATAATGTGAAAGAGGTATTTTTTTTAAATGGCCTAGAAGTTAATCTAATGGCAATAATAACGGAGTCTCTTGTGTTTTTCTTCCCTTTTGATATCTTTACTTAAATGACTCTCTACTAAGCTAAAATCAGCCGCAGGCAGTCGTTTGTATTTGTTGTGCTTTTGGCTTTGTATCAAGCACTAGCTTTAAGGAATATTCTAGAACTTCGTTATTTCACCAGAAGTTCTCAGTTGAAATATGTTCGTGCGCATTTTTATGTGTAACAACTTAAAATGACACAGTGTTTTACTAACTCCAAGATGCCTAAATGCCTACTGGTATGGCAGAGTAATTGTCATGACAAATCTGTTTCCTTAGGACTCAATTACATGGAGAGCTCTGTGAAATTCTGTGAAATCACAACATTCTTTCAAATATTTATATAAAAGTAGATAATTTGTGAACTTTTATCCTTGGCATCAGACAGACCTGTGTTGAGTTTTGGCTCTGAAAATACGGGGATGTGTGATCTTAGGCAAGTATTTATTTTAACTCTCTGAGGCTTAGTTAATCTATCTAAAAAAGTAGTGATAAAAATCTTCAGCTGACTCTCAGGAATAAGTGAGATATTGTCATATATATCTAAAATTCTTTGTCACCTGTTTATTGCTATAATTATTCTTTAAAAACACACTAACCTACCCCATTGTATAATTAAGTGTCCATGAAAAGGTATACCACAGTGTATGTAAAGCCAGAGGGCCATTTCCAGAGCATCCTTTGTAATTGGAATTCCCAGTAAGCTTTGACTTTGGCACTTGCCTTGGGTCCAGACTCCCATAACTCACCAAGATAGATCCAGTGTCTGCTAGGAGACTGGAAGCTTGCTAGGTGATGGGAAAACAGATCTATAGGGCGCAAAGGATCACATTATTTAATTTAAAAACAGAGAATTGCACTAAAGGAAATCCAGAAGTAAGACCCTTTGTTTGCACCCCCAACTCCTCAGTCCCCATTTGGGAAAGATTCATTCTCTGGATACAGGAGTAGGGTGTATGTGGGGGGAGGGGCGCAGGCAGAGTGCAAGTGTCATGTAGCAGCCTGGAGAGAGAAACAGCCTCACTTCAAACCCCACTCAGGATTTTTTAGCAAAATGTTGTGTGGAGCACAACTCTACTTAGAGAACCTGAACTCAAAGTTATGAGCAAGGATTCACTTTCTCTTGGGATATGCTATCAGGAAAGATCCACCATGACATCATCCCTCCACTTATCGGTGCATTCAGTGAAATACAGCTCTGGTACTTACAATAAATGAGCAGCAATTTAAATCTTTACTGCAGTCTTTGGAGAAAATGCCGAAAGGGATTGCCTTCATACAGCATAAATTCTTCATTTTTTTTCTTTATATCTTTCTCTTGCAATAGCTCAAAGCCATGGGCGGGTGAGGATAGAGGAAATGTTCTTCCCTTCCCATTTATTTAAGGCATTCAATTTTTATAGGAATTGACTTTATTTACAGGTAGAATGAGAATAAGAAGTGCTGTATGACAGGATGCTGTTTTAAAAATTCTCATTTGCATGCATTAGTGAAGTCCACGTAGTTGGTGGGCTAAGTTGGTACGTTCCCTTTCTATCCAGTACAAGTTAAACTTAGCAGTCTTGCATTAGAAATTACTTTTCTCCCCAAAGTCTTGTAAAACCACAAACTGAAGTTTAAATAAAACAAACTGCTGTACTTCTTTTTGACTCCTAACCCTAAAAGCTCAGGAAAAATATATACACTTTGGGATAGGGAGCAGATAATTAATGGTTGCCTGTAATTCTGAAGCCGTGCAGGTTCAATCTGGGTAATTACACCAAATCAGGCAGAAACACTATTATCAACTGTTAAATGCTATTGTACAACTAGGCTTTTTACCTTTGTTTTTCCACTTGAGATGACACATGACACCTTAATTGAATATATCCTTAAGTTGATGACAAATTTTAAAATATACAAAAGTACTTTCCCCCTACCGAGTTCTCAAGAACAGTTCTAAAAGTAGCTGAGACCAATCTCACTAGTCTACAGATAATGATGAATTGTACCTGATTTTTCTAAATTCTCCTTGGAAGGCACCAGTTTCCTCTATATTTATAATTCATATTTTAGACTTTTAAAAAATGCTTTCAGACTTTTACTTATTTTATTCATATTCATTCACAGTCTGAGTCACTTCCCAGTCTGAGAACAAGGTGAAAGGCAGAACATACCAGAATTAGCCAGTATATGAGAAACTGTTTTTCCCCAGACCCGTTGGTAGCTGCAGATTATCAAATTTAGTTTTCTTTTTTTTTTTTAAGACATCCATGTTGCTTGTAGCCTATCAAGAGCTAATACCTGATTTCCATCAATTAATATATATTTTTTAAAGGTTTGGGGTTCAGAACTCAATCTGATAGCAATTTGATAAGAATTGAGAAAATGAAAACTGTTCAAATTATATCATATGATGGTGATTCGTTGTCCCTCATTTAAGTTTTAACGTTGCTCAGTAGTCATAGTAACTTTGAAAACATGTGAAGGATAGAGTTTGGGACAGTGTAGACAAATAGAGATGCAGAAAGGGAGGGCAAAGGAGAGAGAATTTCAATATGTTCAGAAAGTGGTTCTTGACCAATAAACATGGATTCTTCTTTATAATTGGCTGTCAACATAGATGTAGAAGAGATGAAGAGCATCTCATGAGGGAAAGCATAGACACCTCCTCTACTCTCTTTCCTTACTTCAGTTTTGGAAGTACTTATCTTTTTAAGTGCTTTTGAGTGAAATAAGATCAGGTCCTTCTTCAAAGACCTTCATTCAAAAGATGAAGGAAATAATGGTTTAGATCAAATGCAGAATACACATGAAAATAATGTGCTTGTCATTTTATCCACTGATGTTTATTCCGGAAAGGTTAAAGAATTGGCCTGTGGGGAGAAGAGAGAGAAGCTAAAGAATCTATAGAACCAGTGAGAATATACCAGATAGAACTTGGGTTTGGGAAAATTTCAGTTGCAGATTTTATACATATTTAACTTGCAGTGATGTGGAACCATCTAATTGAAATGGACTCACAGGCACAGAGAGATCTGGCTCGTAATCTGGTGACTTCTAGTTAGTCATTTAGATTGTGCAAGTTTCCCAAGGGACATTTCAGTGAAAGGAGGACAAAGGGTCAAGAACAAGAACATAGAGCATTATTGTCAAATGAGAATAAAAATCTGAGACATTGGGAAAATGCGCCCAAGAAGAACAGGAGTTGAAAGGGAGGATGGAAATGAAGGTAATGTCTTCCAATAATCAAGGCAGAACAACAGTCTGTGGTGGCCACCCTAGGTGAGCCTGAAGTTCCAGAGGTGGGAGGGGGTGCTGCTACCCAGTATGGCGGAGGTCCCTGGGGCCCCACAATGCATGCTTCACTCCCTCCTCCATGCAGATGAACTTGACGACACTGTAACCCCCTCTTCTGGTCTGATCCCATCTCCTGAGTTCTACATCATTCAGAGTTAAAACAATGGATCACAAATACGATCTCAAATGTTTTACCCCAAATGGCTGTGGACAGCTATACAGGATAAATATTGAGCTTTACAGCAATCAGATCTTTAACTGAAGGCATAGATATTTCATGTTTGATGCTTAATCCTCCCCTTGAATCATCATTTCTGAGTGCTGTGCTGGCTTTTGCAATCTGACCTCTTCTTTCATGGCCCATTATATGCCAGTGCTGTCAAGAAGGTTTGAAGATTTTCCTCCTCCATGCTTAGAACTCATGGGTAACTTGGGCATTTACCCCATTTAACCTCATTTCGTGGGAAAGAAGCAGATACAACTACACTCAACACTTTGCCAAAAAACACAGCTCACTGGCTTCAGAGACTGGTCTTAAGTTTCCAGAATGATATTATGAGTTAGCTATAATTTATCTTATTTTAAGTGCATATTTATACTCTGTTAAGGACAGAGATATTTTATTGGACATTAATAATGGCTAGATCTCAGCTTTAACATTACTCTATGAACTTAGATAATTTACTTCAACTTTCGGCTCCTCATTTTTTTCATTTATAAAATAAACATAAGGTATTTCTTTAATAGCATTGCAGTGAAAACACACATGAACTCTGAGAAAAATTTCTCCAAATACCTATCAGTTGATATATGCGAGTTACATCAGTATTCTTGTTGTTTTTCCTTGTTTTGCACAAAACAAACTTTAGTCTTTTTTGAAGAATGCATAATGTTGTGTACAATTAGTTTAATCAAATTAAACTATTTCCTGAGAAGATGCTAGACTTAGAAAAATTTCGTTTACTTCTAGCTGTGCTGTTTATTATCCAGGTATACCTGGGAGTCATGAGCCTCTGTTTCTTCTTTTCCAATGGAAGGCGGGAGGTGATTTCCTACTCCTGATAAGGCTGTGTAGGTCAAGCAAAGAACACATCGGAAAGAACTCTGTAAATAGTAAAATGCAGTATAGATGCAAGGCACTGTTTTTCTTCTTTGATCCCTCATGGGGCAATAAATGTAGGGGAACTCTGACCCCTAAAATTGTTGCTTAAAATAGAATATTGCAGCAGGGTGGGGTGACATCATTCATTTTCTCTTGTTTGTACTTCCTGGACCTGATTTCCCTCTTCCTTTCCTCCTTCCTCCCTCCCTCATTTCTTCTCCTCTCTTCCTTCTTCTCTCCCTCCTTTCCTTTTTATTCTCCTTCTTTTTCCTTTCACCCATTATTTTCATTATTGTTATTTTGGGAGGGGCGTGTAGCTGGGGTTGAACTCGTGCACTCTGAGCCACATCCCCAGTTCTATTTCGTATTTTAGATACAGGGTCTCACTGAGTTGCTTAGCACCTCACTTTGGATGAGTCTGGCTTTGAACTGGAGGTCCTCCCCTGCCTCAGCCTCCCAAGTTGCTGGGATTAGAGGCATGCGCCACCACACATGGCTCACCCATTGTTTTTGAATGCAACTATGTGCCAGGTCCTAAAGTAAGGAATAAAATGAATTTCTTGCCTAGCATGGAAACACACACATGATAAATCATATGATAAGTGCAACAATGAGTACACAACACAGGGAGATTTGGTCATTCAATTATTGTACCAGGTCTTCAAGGCTGTGTCTTCACCTATTTGTATTCTATTTTTATTGCAAAATCTTCAAACACAGAAGCTGAGTCTTAACCATGGAGACATCGCACCTGAGCCCAGCATTCACCACAGGCTGAGGGTGCTGAATATATAACAAAATATGGAAAAGTCCTATTTGTCAGATCGATTGGGATGATTGTGTTTCGAGACTTGGTCTGAGAAGGATGGTGAAAGGGAATTCCAGGAAATGTTCTGAAAGAGCCTCTCATCTCCCCTTTGCATGGCGTCCTCAGAGTTATTTTCTTTGGTTATTTGTGGTAATTGGGTCACATCCTAACCTTCTCCCCTCTCAGCTGCGTCATCTCTGAACACCTTTGCATGTCCCCTGGTCTTTTCATCCATGTCTCTGTCTCAGGGCTCCATGGCCTCCTGCTGCGTCTCTTTCTGCTACTCTGGCCCAGCTTTGCCCCCACCCTCCTCTTCCTTTTATGCTCCAGTGCACAAGGAGCTGAGGATGGCATGAAGCTGATCTCCCTTTACTGGAGGGATCACAACACCACTGCTGCAAAATGCAGGAAGTTTCTAAGTTGATTCAGCTTCCTTGTCTCTCTGTCTGCTAGTTAAACACCATTTTAAAAAGATGTCAAAGTGCTTCATTCGGATTGTGTCATCTTGACTGATTCTTTGTGGAACTTAAGAATTTGTTTCCAATTCTCAGACTGGATATTATATTATATTAACAAAAACTTCTCATTAATAAGGTTTATAAAGATTATTTTCATATATATACCATGATAAATTCCCCAAATAAATACTATTACATGCTCAGAAAATATTTGTAGGAAATAGGTAGTCAGTATTACACTGAGAACCTTTGAAAGCACATCTTTTTCTTAATCTAACACAATAGTTACCAATTTATTGGTCATTATTTCTAACTGAATTAAAAAAATTCTAAAGAGATGGAGGACATAAAACCAAACGTATTAGGTAACCAAGAAGGGTGCTTTGACCCTGGCCATGTGTTGATTCAAGCAGTCAACATGGTTGAGTGGTAGGTGTCAGGTGCTGCTTCACCTGAACTTGGGCTCCCAGGTGGGTACCATCAAGCCCACACCTCCAGATGAGAAGCCTGAGCTATGGCTGCTTATACCACATCCAACCTGAGCCTGCTGGCATGAGGCTGCCCCAGGGCTTGGGCTCAGACACCATGTTTCCAGAGCTCACTTCCTACCTCCACTCTACTCACTGAGTTCAACCTTCTATCTCCCTGAAACGTATTTTACATAGAACTTAAGAGTTAGACTCAGTCAGAGCAATTAATATATCTCATGTATAAACTGTATATTGTCTTATAAATGCTCAAAAACAATCAAGTCAAATGGACCTGGGCTATGAGCTAATATATGACCTGGTTTTCTGGGGGGGTCATTTAATCTCTTTGGGTCTTAGTTTCCCCAGATGGATAATATATATATAACATATATAATAAATATATAATACCTGATATTGTATATAATATATAATTTGTATTATTTACTAAATGCCAGTCACCATGACTTAATAACACTAAATGATATAATACGTAATTATAATTATGTATTATAATTATATGTAATATTTTTAGTGCTATTATGTCATGGTGAATGACAGTCTTTGGAAAATTCATTTCATGTATTTTGAACTTCAATATCATTTAGTCATTTGTGGTGAAGATACCTAATGTGATCATGGGCTTTCAAGAGCAGTTCTTCTTTAAGAACATCTGTTTCAAAATTAGCAAATGTGGAAATTGTTGTAGCACCTTCCAGCATTTTCATCTTCTTTTGTCAACAGCCCTGCATTTCCTGTGCATTTTCTCATACAACATTTTGATGCCTTCTTCCCTTCCTTCCTCCCTCCTTTCTTTCCTTTTTCCTTTTCTGCCACCTCTAGCATTCCTCATCTACTTTTTTTTTTTCAAAGAGCAAGTTATTTTACTTTGTGTCACTGCCAGAAAATGGTAGAAAATTGCAAAGCTTCATTGCAATGTAAAGATGAGGGTTTTGTTTCTGGCTTACATTTGTACCTTCCCAAGAGTAACAATTATCAGACGTCATTGACCTTTTGGGTTGGTGGAACTAAGTAAGAACTGTGTTAAATCCTACAAGGCCACAAGTCTAAGTTAACTCTGTCAGGGTGCTGGGCAGCTGTGTGTGGTTGTCCTTGTTGCACATCACAGTTATTCAGTTATTTGGTGCAAATGACAATGTTCTATTTGCAAACAAAGAAAATGTGTGTTTGTGTGTTTTATTTCCAAAACTTTCACTTGGAATATTATGTGCAGTAAAACTCGAATTGCATTTTGCTAATATTTTCTATTAAAAAATAAGAAAAAGCTTGTCTTATTAGAGAAAATAAAATCCATGTTTATAATTAATCCATACATAGTTCTTAAAAAAAAAATGCCTGTGGAACAAATCACCTGATGTCCACAAAGCCTCTTGGCTTTTTAGACTCTGTCTTCCTAAACAGGAAGTCATACTTTTGAAAGGATAAACAAATCAAATTCCCCAAAGATTTAAAAAGCAAGTTCAAAAAGGTCAGATGGGTTCTAATCTTGGTAAAATCATATTTTCCAGATGCAGCTGAACAAATTTAAAGGTTGCTTATTATTATTATTTATTTTGGAGACAGAACTTCTGTAGCTCAACAACATTCAAAAATCCAAATAGGTGGATTTTAATATGCGATTCAAATATCTACTTTTTGTGTGTATGGGTGTGGTTTTGGAGATAAAAACCAGGGCCTCATGAGTGCTAAACAATTCCTCTACCTATGAACTTCATCCCTAACTAAATATCCAGCTTTAATTGTTTAAAATGTTCAGCAATGTACAGAATCCTAAACATGGAGATACTTCACTGATTTGTCTGGAAAGCAAAAGTTAGAAGAAAAAAATCAAAGGGAAAATCTGAGGTTTGTCTTGTTTATCTTTAATTCTCCAGATTGCTTGTTTGGACTTTCCTAAATTCTCTGGTTGCATATTTAAACTTTATTTTTGTTGTACCTTTGTGCTTATGTGATTAGGTTATACTCCTTTACTCTGAGACATGAAATTGAGATAAATGTAATGTGTGAGAGAGTCAGACTTAAAGGTGCAGTCTTATGTGTGTTATGGTTTGAATATGAGGCGTCCTCCAAAAGCTCACATGTGAGACAATGCAAGAAAAATCAGGGGAGAAATGATTGGGTTGTAATAGTTTTAATCCAATCAGTGAATTAATACCCTGATAGGGGTTAACTGAGTGGTAACTGAGGTGGTGGGGGGCGGGGCTGGAGGAGCTGGAAATTGGGGCTTGGCTTTGGGTATATGTTTGTATCTGGTAAGTGGAGTCTCTCTCTGCTTCACCATGTGAGGTGGTTCCCTCTGCCATACTCTTCCGCCATGATGTCCTGCCTCATCTTGAGCCCCAAGGAATGGAGTCGGCTGTCCATGAACTTAGACCTCCTCTGATATGGTAAGCCCTCAAATAAACTTTTCCTTTTCTATAGTTGTGCTTGTCTGGTCATTTAGTCACAGCAGCGAAAAAGCTGACTAAAACAACATATTTCCTCTCATTTTCCATTATATAATATGTCCTATATTACACACCTTTAAATTGTAATTTTTTTTAATTTGGTTAAAAACATTATTGCCACTTTTTTACCAGAAAGTAATTTTTATGGTTGTTTATTCATGAAATTATTCCCTTTTATTTTTGGCAAGGAGAAAATTATTTTCAGCATTCCCCCAAATTGCACTTGATAAACTACTGGACATTTAGCTTTTCCTGTACTGGCAAGATTATAGGGAAAATGGTGACTGTTCTTTATGCTCACCTCCTCAGTTTTTGTTTGACCATTAGCTTTTTGAAAGGTAGACCCTTCTCTTCCACTCAGGCTACTCCTGTCACAGTTACCCATCATGTACTTGACCACAGCCAAGAATCTTCATTTTTCCCTACTTCCTATAGTAATTGCAATTACAGATTCTTATTTCTTCTCTGAAATTCTTGATTATCATGGATTTGGTTACACGATTGCCTCTATTTTTTTTATCCAATCCTTCTAGCTGTTCCTTCCCAAGGTGACTCATTGGTTAACTTAACACTCATTTTATGCAGGATAACTCTTTAGCCCTTATTTTTTTCTCTCTTTCCCTCATTTTCACCCTAGATGAGCTCAACTTTCTCCATGATATCAATGGCCACATATAACCCATGGCTCCCAATCTTAGATTTCCTTCTTAGATTTCTATCTTTAAATCTATACATCCAACTGGTAGTTGGAATTTTTTAACTGGAACTTGCATTAATATCAACATTCCTAAAATGAATTTAGCATCATTCTTCCCAAACCAACCTTCCCTCCACACTCTTAGTCTCCGTCAATAACCCAGCCAGTTGATTTAATGACAACCCTGGGAATCCCTTGAGATCCCCCATGCTGGATGACATGCTGTCAGGTACAGATCATGTCATTGCACTCTTAAGAGTGCACTCAGCTGCTCCTCCTCCGGCCCTCTGTCTCTATCCTCACTGGAAAGCATACTCTCAGATGGACAGAATCTTCGGACACCTTGCTTCCTATTGTCCTCCCTCTACTGGATCCTCCTTTCCATTCACTTACTTTAAAATCCTCATCCAGTCCTCACCTCTGCGTGGCCTCCTCTCCTTCCTGTGTCTACATGAAACTCAAAACATGGACTTTAGTGTACCTGTCAGAGGGATCGTGCTCTCCAACCCACCTTGGTGATGACCCAGGCTGTTTACTGCCTTCCTGCTCCATTTCCAAAGCCTCCTCTCTATCAAGCATCTCAGTCCCAGGAGGGAATCACCTCCCCATTTCTCTGAAGGTGCTTTTCTGATAGATTGTGATCAACATATCAATTATTCCAACTCTCTAATATATCTGTCTCCTTTAACTGGGTTCAGTCTAAGTTTGTGTTATGGATTCATTCAAAATTTTTCTAATAAATGTGTATTTAGTGCCAACACTGTGTTGGATATTATTAATGGAAATAAATAATAAAGTCGGATTCCAGACCCCAGAAGATCAATTTGGCTGTAAATATTAACTCATGAATTATTTATCCTCTTTTCCAAAGGCCTTTTTTTTCTTTTCTTTTCTTTTTTTTTTTTTTTTTTTGGCGGTGCTGGGGATCGAATCCAGGGCCTTGTACTTGTGAGGCAAGCACTCTACCAACTGAGCTATATCCCCAGCTCTAAAGGCTTTTTTTAACCTCTACTTCACTGATAGGACAGACTCAGTAACTTTCATCATGCTTTCAATGTGTCATGCATTCAGCCTCTTTGTAGAAATTATACTCTATCACTTTTTGTCTACTGCAATGGAGGTCACTGTAGAAACTATGCCCTTCATCTCTTAATTCTTGATTTACAAAAAAACTAATAGGTAGCATTTTAAAAAAAATAATTTAAAACTCTGAATATGTTTGTAGATCTCTCTAAGCTATTTTACCTGTATCAAGGTTTTACATTTTGATTATGCATATTTTTTATATTTGGCTTTTGTTTTGCTTTTAAAAATTGTAACTTAATATCTACGTAAATATAGGGCGGGGGATATAACTCAGTGATAGAGCACTTGCCTAGCATGTATGAAAGTCCTGGGTTCAATTTCCAGCACTGAAAAAAATTATATATATATATATATACATATGTGTATATATGTGTATATATAATTTTTATATTTATATACATATACCTGTATATATACACACAAATATAATATTTTATATAAATACAATTAAAATTTATTTTCTTTGAGCTTTATCAGTTATTATAGTAAATGAACACTGTAGCATGAACAGGCAAAAAGAAGTAGAAATAAAGGCCACTGTTTAGGGAAGCTCATATTCTGATAAGGAAAATAAGACAAATCTTCCTATGTAATTACAGATCTTCTAAATTTTATTTAATAAATTTCAGGAACTCTTACTGTGTCCGACGCTGTGCTAGACATTATGGGTTTTTAAAGAGTGTGCTAGGGTTCCTGACCTTAATATTTGTTTTACAAATAAAGAACTGATACAGATTTTATCCACAATATAGAAAAAAATTGATTTTCAGATCCATTAGTGTTGCTTCTTGACCCCAAACACTTATATTAATTAGGGTCTTCCCCCCTACATCCACAGTGGGCAAAATGTAAGATGTGTGAGATGCTGACGGATGACCTTCATCCAAGTAATTAAAACAGGACTTGCTTTTTAAACAATTAACGTAATAATGAGAGTGTAAAGACAAATCCTATTGACATTAAGAATGTTATAATCTTAAGCTACATGGGAAAGGTGTCAGAATACGCAGCCCCAAACTGTAACCCTCTGCGTAAGGGTTATATTGAGCCAAAGACAGTTGAAACATATCAGATGAAAAATAGACACTCTTCCCTCCTGGTGCCAGAAAAAAAATTAAACCAAACCAAACAAAAAGCTCCACATTCTTCTAATCAAAGACCTGAGAGAACTCCCAGAGAAACACTTTCCCTGCACCCGGAGGGACCTGCTGGCACTGTTTTGTCACAAGGAACAGAGAACCCAGCCAAGAAAAACTTACACACGCAGATTTTGTTAAAATAACTCCTATCTTCTGTCCCTCCATACACTGTCTTCACATTTGCAGCTGCTGCTTTTTTTTCACCTGTTATTCAAACATTTAAGTTTGGCTTCTTCTTTCGGACTCTCCTATGGAGGCTCCCATAAACAGATAAACCTTGCATTTCCTTCTTCTGTTAATCTGCTTTAGCCAGTTTTATTCTCTGGCCTTGCCAGTCATGGTGGGGTAAAGATAAAGTTTTAGCTTCCTTCCACATGCATCAGAATTTAAACAAAAGTGAAAACAAAGAATTAGCTAGATTATATAGATAATGCATGAATATATATTCTACATATAATGACTGTAATATTCTACCTGTCTGTACACTTGGAGGTCTGGAAGCATTGCAGTTACTGTAGAGGAATAAATTTGTGTTGGTGGATATGGTTGAGTCTCACTGTTGCAGAAGCTACGCAGCATTTCTGCTATATATGTTGGTGCTCGTTTGCTTTTGTGCTAGAAAACAAGCAAAAAGTCTTAGTTGAAGTGAAAATCTCTTATAATAGGGCACGTTTGCCTTTTGATCACAGGGAAGTTTTCTGCCAAAATAATTTTGTAATTGTACATGTATTATGAGAAATGGAAGGTGTAGCTTACAAAATTTCATGCCTACAAAGGCAAAAATGGACAGCAATTCATTTTGGGGAAAATGAGAGAGTGTGTTTGTTTAATGAAGAGGCTGTGGAAGCTACGTAAAATAAAATGTTAATATCTTAAACAACGATGTATAAATGTGATCGTCCGTGAGGAACCATTTCTTTAAAGGTGAGATTTTGCTTAAATAAATGAATATCCTTTGAACCTTCTTTTTTCTTTAATAAGTTTAGGTAAAGATCCAAGTAGCTCACCTTATGAAGAAATACTACAAAAGCCAAATTCTCAATATATTTATTATTTATTTATTTTTTAAATTTTTAGAGACTGCATTTTGATTCATTGTACACAAATGGGGTACAACTTTTCATTTCTATGGTTGTGCACAATGTAGATTCACACCATTGGTGTAATCACACATGTACATAGGGTAAGGATGTCTCTCTCCTTCCACCATTTTTCATCCCACTCCCTCTCCCCCTCCCATTCCCCTCTTTGGAATCTAAAGTTCCTCCACTCTTCTCTCTCATTTTATTTATTTAGTCTCAAAAACGCAAGAAGAAGTGTGGTGGTTGTAGTCCTGTTCCCATTGTTGTCAATGCCGTGTAACTTGGAGTAGTTCTGGCTAAGTGACAAAGTTAAAGCGATATTCAATATTTCCTGTGGATTCATGTTAATTCGTAGTTTTAATTTGTTGCCATTCTCAGCAGAACAATTTCCTCTCCAGGTTTCCTCATTGAAAACAATCCTTAATTTGCCGGAGCTCCAACCACACAATCTTCAGAAGTAGAGAGGCAGAATTGATTTTCAATAAAAGAGGCAGATTACATCCTTGTGCAACGTCCATTATCTCTGAAATATATGTAGCTTATGATAATATGAGTTCTAATTACCTCATTACTCCTAGTTCCAATTATTTGCTATGAAATACCTAGATTTTTCCTCTTCATCAAGAGAATAGAGAGTTCACCTGATATGTGTTTCCTGACCATGGATTAGTTACTACAAATTGACTCTACTAGGAAACAAAAAACAGTGAGCAACATAGAAGTGAACATTAGATGAAACTTTTGGGAAAGATAGGGTCAAAGTTTCCGGCCTCAGAACTGCCTTTCCTCATTCCCTTAGAAAAGAAGGAACTGGGGAATAAAATACTACCAGGGAATACCAATGAAGATTAAAAGCAACTATTTCCTATTAAACTTCAAAGCATTTTTTTGCAGATATTCATATCAAATTTAACCATGACTCTGGGACTTGGTGCTCAACTTCTTTCCTCAAAATATCAGGCAGTTACAAGGAAGTCAGTGGAGAAAATGTCACCAAATCCCAGTAAATACTCTCATGGAAGAAGGAAGCTCCTTCCTCCATAATAGATAAACAGCATCCAGTGTCCTGTGCTGAGATTAGGAGAGAGAGGATTTGAGCATGTCTCACTCTTCCCTGGAAGTTACATTGTTTTGGGATCCATTACCCTTGGGGATGGAAAACAAACAAACACCACTTTTCACCTTATTCTGCCTTTGCATAGATTTCTATATACCAAGATCCTAAAATTTACTGTGGGTCTAAATGTAAAGATGAAAAGAAAAGAGGAATATTGGAGTAAAGACAAGATGTGCATCTGTTCTTTCCATAGTATATGCAGAGCTGAAAGTCAACTACCTTTATAGAAGATAGCATATAGCCACCATTGGGCTGTAGGATCATAGTCTTCCCTTTGCTAGAGCAGTTGAACAGTTTAGGAGAATGTAATGAAAGTAAACAAAGACCAGAAATTGGACCGTCCCTACTTCCTGTTAGCAATCTTTATTACCAGGAATTTACAAAGAAGCCAAAGAGACCCTTCACCCCTTCCACCATGTGAGGTCACAGTGAGAAGAGATCACTGAGGAGTCAGAAAAATGAACCCTCAATGGTCACCGAACGTCCCAGTTCCTTAATCTTGGAATTGCCTGTCTCCAGATCTATGACAAATAAATTTCTATTATTTGTAAGTCCTACACTGTCTGGCATTTTGTTATGGCTGTCTAAGTAGAATAAGACAGAAAATTGGCACTGAGAAGACGTTGTAACAAGTTTCCCAAAATATGGGAGTAGCTTCAGTACTGGGTAATAGGTAGAGGTGGAAGAGTTTTAAGGTGAATGCTAGAAAAGTCCTATGATACCATTACCAGATCATAAAGGATGGCTCTGGTGAAGGCTCAGAAGGAGAGAAGAACAGTTGGAGAGAGAAACTGAGACATTTTAGAGAATACCTAAGTGCTCATGAAAGGAATGTTGGTAGAATATGGGTGGTAAAGGCCATAGTGGTGAGATCTCAGAAGGAAACGAGGAACACACTATTGGACAAAGAAGGAAAGCCACCTTGTTAGAAAGTGGCAAAGAGCTGGGCTGAACTGGGTTTGTGTCCTAGTGTTTTGTGGAAGGTGAGATAAAAACTGTATGTTTTCTGAGGAGATATCTAGAGAAAGTATTGAAAGTGAGTGAGGCTTGACTTTTCTTGACTGCCTAGAATAAAAAGCAAGGATACAGGTATGATTTAAAAATAGAATTGTTAATCAAAAGTGAAGCAGACCTTAACGTTCTGGAACATCCTCAGTCAATCCACATTGGAAAAAAACTGAGAAAGCCTGTTTAGAAGAGAAAAAGGATGTGGTCAAATGAACATTTTGTAAAGAGATTAGTATTGATCAGCCATCACAAAGGAAGGCAGCCACCATTCATCAAGACAATGGACAATGCAAAGGTTTTTCAGCCATCTACCCAGTAGCCAGGACTTGTTGTACAAAAACAAATGGAAGAATGACTCTAAATGTGTTTCACAGACCACTGAGGCTTCTTCTCCCATGTCAGGCTTAGAGGCCTAGGGACTGGAAGACACAACAGTTTCAAAGGAGGAGCTGTCAGTACCCAACAACAGCTCACACAGAGAGTTCTTTTCTTTGTACTCCATCCTTGTGATCTTTGGCTGTATTTGATGCAGCTCCAGTGGGCTAACTGCAGCGTGCACCATGATTAGAAAATCTTGGAGGGTGTGGTTGCCACTCCCTGAATTTCAAAGGTGGCCCCACTGAAGCACAGAGCCAGGATGAGAACTGACAGGGTCTCCACTGGGGTAATGCCCAGCAGAACTCTGAGACCAGGGGCTCCTCCACAACCCAAGGCTGGTGGAGCCACCCATTTGGGTATTTGATTTCCACTGGGGAGAGACACAGGCATGTACCTCCAACTCACGACAGCTGCAGTGTAAACTGTGCCTAGCAATGTCATGGGAGCAGCCACCCAGAGCCTTGCAGCTCAACCCTGCCATGCCTAGATCCAAATACTGGATTCAGCACACCCTTCTCAGTAGGTATGGAGGGATTAAGATTTAACATTAAACATGAAGATTTAATATTGAAGAGTCTAGGAATCTAATGCAATGGTAGAGTGGTTGCCTAGCATGCACAAGACCCAGGGTTTGATCCTTAGCACAGAAGGAAAAAAAGTTTTAATATTGTATGCTCTGTTCACTTCTGGACTTGATTAGAGACCTGTCACTCCTACCTTCTTTCCTATTTCTCCTTTTTGTAACTAGAATGTATATCTTGTGCCTGTCCCGCCATTTTTTTTTAAAGTGCATAATATGTTTGATTTCACAGGTCCACAGCTGGAGAGCAATTTGCCTTCAAATGTGTCTTGCCCAGGATCTCACACACATCTGGTTGACTGCAAATTCTAATGAGTAGTTTGAAGACTCAACTTCTATATGTACTTTGTAAAGTACAAGTTCTGCATGATATTCTTTAGAAATTAGCAATTAATAGCCTGTGTCACATTTTGTAAAATGGCATATCTCCTGAGCTTGTTTTTCAAGATACGGTTTGGGTAAAAATTCCACATTATTTTATTGAATAAACCTTGTAAAGCAAAATTAGCAAATGACATATGGCATTAGGTGCATGTTGGGTAGGGGTTTCTGAAAGGAGACTTTCCAAAATCCCATCCAATTTGATGTGACTGAACGTGAATATAAAAGAATCTATCTGAAACTACCCTTTCCAATTGTGAACTAATGACAGAAAAGGGAAGAATTACCTATAGAAAGCCTCATGCTACTAATGTTGTCTTCTATCAAATGTATTTCCAAGATGGCGGTCTTGCCCTCTGTAGGAGAGTAGCCTAAAATCGGAGTATACTCACCAATGCTGAGTCCTCCCTTCACGCTCATTTAGGCTGAGTGGGCACCTGTTGTAAAAGTTTCAACAAGAAGGGAGAAAAGGCAGATAGAGACAAATCACTCAATTCCCACAACAACAAATGATCTTCCACAAATTCCTTAATTTATGCTATTAACAATGGGAGTCTAGAGCATGCTTCAAATTTTGATGCTAAACAAAGCCAAAGTAAGCAAATAAACAAATAAAACCTTGAACACGACCCATTATGCTAGGTAGAACATGCCATGAGTTATTTTTTCACTCCTATAATTTTAAAATTATAAAGACCTACCTAATAACATACGAAAACAAGGATAGAAAGATTGATGTTAAATTGCAATTACTTACATATTACAAGATTTTATACCAAGAAAATCAAACTACTAGAATTAAAAAATGAGTTAATAGATGAGGTGCTAAAATAAACAACAGTATCTCCTTTGAAAGCTAACAACAATCTGTTTAAACATAAAATTAAACAAAGATTTATTTCAAAACGCAAAAACTTGCTAAGAAATATTCAAAACACACATGAAAAGAAAATTCTACTTGGGAAGATAAAAAGAAGATAATAGGGAAATATATAGTCCTGGGTAGAAGTATTTGATGATTTTTTTCCCCCAAATTGTTCATGTATTTTGTTTTTGTGTAACAGTTCTCAAAACTACAAAGTTTTTTTTTAATTGAAAAGAATTGTGTAATATAATCAGAAAAATAAGTGGATAAAATATATAGCAATATTCTGAAGAATGTGTGTAATGAAGGGCATGGATATTATTAAATATGAAAGTAGAATTTAAGCTACATTGATTGGAAGCATAGTGAGATCCCAAGAATAGACAGATCAATGGAACAGAACAAAGTCTCAATAAATGATCAGAAGAATTGAATATCTGATGAAAGTGGCTTTTAGACTCTCTGGGCAAGGTTTTGGTTATATAAACAATACGAACAGTAACAACAATCAAGGAGAGGCATTTGGATACCTGAGAACCAAAATAAAGATGACAAATGAGTTCCAAGTCATACCTGATGTCATGATAAATTCCAAATATAGTAAAGATGTCAGATATATATGAGAAGTGATTATTAGATAGCTATGTTAGTAATTTTGTTATTATGAAATCTTCAAAACAAACATCAATTACAGAGTATAGACTATAATATTGATATATTTGATTAAATAAAAATTAAAATATTGTGTGTAGCAAATGCTCTATGAAATAATTAGCAGATATGTGGCATATCTATATGCAGAGAGACATATATATATAGATATGTATATACACACAAATACACAAACAAAATATTTAAACTTACAATGTTCTTATTTACAAAACAACAAAAATTACTGGCTAATTTAAGTCTAGAAGTAATTCCAGAAGTTTCTCAGAGACCAACAGGAAGACTTGAGTTGGGATCAGAGGCAAAGCAGAAGGAGTGTATCAAAGGTGTGGTGCTAGAATAGCGTCTTCTCATCCAGTAGCCATTGTGACGTTTTGGGGCCTTTTACTGAACCCAAACCACCTCAAATTGTCTCTAGAGACTCCCTGTGGACATTGCTTCCTCCAGATTCAACATTCCAGCAAAAGCACCTGATTGGCAGTCCTGGGGTCAGGTGACTGACACAGTTCCTAGGGGGCTGTGCTTGCTGTGGAAATAGAAAATGGCGATTTCCACTGGGCTTCTAGTGGGAGGCAGGGTGGAATTCTCCCACGGTAGAAAGGGAACTTGACTGCCGGGCAGCGCAATGAATTATTCTGCATTAAGAAGTTTGCATTTCTTTTCTTTTAGAAAGCTTTTATAAATCAAATAGGGCAAAAGAGGTCCCATAGAAAAAATGCCAAATGGAAAAAATGAGCAAAAGACATGAAAATCCAAAGTTGAAGTGCAATGCTTGATAACACTTATCATATGTCAATTGCTCTAGTAATCAAATGATACAAAGTGTTAAAACAATCGAAATAGGAAAAAACAAAAATTGGCCAACATTATAAAAATTCAAAAATATCCAGAACTAGTGAATATGAGGAAATGGACACTTAGATACTGCATTGGCAGGAATATAAATTGTTGGAACTATTTTAATTATATTTCTATTGGGGGACACTAGAAAAACATTAAATAGTATGATAAGTCATGTTATCAGTACATAAGATCCATAGAATAGCCATCTCTTCCTGGTTTGATTATTGCTGTATTTATAAGACCTTAGTAGAGTGGAGCACATTGTAAGATCTTAATAAGTGCTTGTTTAACAAATTAGGATCAGCATTTAAATTCTATTGCTGTATAATTCAATTCCTACAATTTTACCCAAAGAATGAAAACAAGCATCTCAGATTGTTTTATGCTGGCGTAGCAGAATATCACAGATGGGGAATTTATAAATACTGGAAATTTATTCCTCACGGTTCTGGTGTCTGGGAAGCTCAAGATCAAGGTGCTAGTGGGTTTGGTTGTCTGATGAGAGCTGCATCCTCTGGAGAAAGGCACTCGGTGTCCTCGCATAGCGTGAGGCAGAAGGAAGAGCTACCAAGTGTGTGTGAAGTTTTAATAAAAACCTCACTCTCCGCTCACAAAGGAAGACGGCTCCTCACCATGTCCGCATGAGCAGGTCCCATCTCTTCAGACTTTCTCTGGGGAAGGTGACACAGGCCTGCGATACCAGAGCTTCTGAAGGCTGAGGCAGGAGGATTGTGAGTTCAAAGCTGGCCTCAGCCTCCAGAGCTGGCCCTAAGCAATTCAGGAGACCCTGTCTCTTAACATTTTTTAAAAAGGGCTGGGGATGTGGCTCAGCGGTTAAGCACCCATGAGTTCAATCTGTAGTTTGAACTAAAAAAAAAAAACCAGAAGAAGATTTTCACATTGCTAATAACTCAGTTTTTGAGGAGACACCTTCAACCCATGGCAACAATCATGCAAATGAAAATTGAAAGTGCAAATTCTTAGTTTGTGAGGTTCAAGCAGGAGGAAATTTTTTTGAACGTTCAATTATTTGTTCTTGATTAAATATACTATGGTTGTTGCAAACAATGAAATATAAAGTATAATTTCTTCTTTTTCTTTTGATTCAATATACACAAATGGAGTACAATTATCGTTTTTCTGGTTGTACACGAAGTAGAATCATACCATTTGCCTATTCATACATACACATAAAGTAATGATATTTGTCTCTTTCTATTATCTTTCCTTTCCCACTCCACTCACCCCTCATTTCAGTCTACAGAATCCATCCTTCTTCCATTCTTCCTTTACCTCCCACCACCCCATTATGTATCATCAACCACTTATCAGAGAAATCATTCGGTCTTTGGTTTTTTGGGATTGACTTATTTCACTTACTATGATATTCTTCAACTCTATTCATTTACCTGCAAATGTCATAATTTTATTTTTTATGACTGAATAATATTCCATTGTGTATATACCACAGTTTCCTTATCCATTCATCTATTGAAGGGCATCTAGTTTGGTTCTACAATCTAGCTATTGTGAATCGAGCTGCTATAAACACTGATGTGGCTGTGATACTGTAGTATGCTGATTTTAAGTCCTTTGGGTATAGGCCAATGAGTGGGATAGCTGGGTCAAATGGTGGGTCCATTCCAAATTTTCTAAGGAAACTCCATACAGCTTCCCAGAGTGGCTGCACCAGTTTGCAACCCCACCAGCAATGTATGAGTGTACCTTGTTCCCACATCCTTGCCAACACTTATTGTTGCTTGTATTCTTGATAATAGACATTCTCATTGGCGTGAGATGATATCTTAGGGTAATTTAGATTTGCATTTCTCTTATTACTAGGGATGTTGAACATTTTTTCATGTATCTGTTGATTGCTTGTAAATTCTCTTCTTTGAAGTGTCTGCTCATTTTCTTAGCCCATTTATTGATTCGGTTATTTGTATTCTTTTTTTTTTTTTTTTTTTTTACTTATTGATTCATTGAACACAAATGGAGTACAGCTATTGTTTCACTGGTTGTACACAAAGTAGAGTCACACCATCTGTGCATTCATGCATGTACACAGGGCAATGGTATCTGTCACACACTCTGTTATTAATTTTACCCCCCACCCGTCCCCACCCCTCCCTTCCCTCTATGCTAGCTATCTTTCCTCCATTCTTGCCGTCTTCCCCCCCCCCCACATTATGAATCATCATTCATTTATCAGAGAGACCATTTGGCTTTTGGATTTTTGGGATTGGCTGATCTCACTTAGCATAACAGTTTCCAACATCATCCATTTACCTACAAATGCCATAATTTTATTCTTTTTTATGGCTGAGTAATATTCCATTGTGTATGTATACCACAGTTTCTTTATCCATTCATTTACTGAAGGGCATCTAGGTTGATTCCATAATCTAGCTATTGTGAATTGAGCAGCTATGAACATTGATGTGGCTGCATCACTGAGGCAATCTGATTTTAAGTCCTTTGGGTATAAGCCAAGGAGTGGGATAGCAGGGTCAAATGGTGGATCCATTCCAAGTTTTCTAAGGAATCTCCACACTGCTTTCCAGAGTGGCTGCACCAACTTGCACTCCCACCAGCAATGTATGAGTGTACCCTTTTCCCCACATCCTCGCCAACACCTTTTGTTGCCTGTGTTCTTGATAAAAGACATTCTAATTGGGGTAAGATGAAATCTTAAGGTGGTTTTGATTTGCATTTCTCTTATAACGAGTGATGTTGAACATTTTTTCATTAATCTGTTGATTGCTTGTAGATCTTCCTCTGTAAAGTGTCTGTTCATTTCCTTGGCCCATTTATTGATTGGGTTATTGGTGTTCGTGGTGTAAAGATTTTTGAGTACTTGGTAGATTCTGGAGATTAGTGCTCTGTCCGAAGTGTGTGTGGCAAAGATTTTCTCCCACTCTGAAGGCTCTCTCTTCACATTGCTGATTGTTTCCTTTGCTGAGAA